>VZTH01013788.1:686505-1204309 GCA_013397815.1 Aleadryas rufinucha | reverse complement strand
GGGGACGGGTGGAGCCCAGCCGGTCGCGCCGCCCTCGCCCCCGGGGCCGGGAAGCCGAACGAGATCAGCCCCGCTCTGTGAAAGCCGAGCCCCGCAGTGCTCTCAGCCGAAATGAGAAAGACTGCAGCAGAAAGTTTATGCTGGCTGCTTTTTCCTTCGTGCTCCACGGGTTTTTTTCCTTTCTACCTTCCCCGTTCCCTCCCGCCGCCTCTTCCCTCGGTTCTAAAGCGACTCCAGCCCACTGCGGTAGCGGGATACGGGCGTGCTTATGTAACACAGGTACGAGGCACAAGCACCAGCCTCACGGCCCCCGCCAGCGCACACGGGGTTTCCGAAATCACCCAGCTTTGTTCAGTTCCACACCAGCTCCACGCTTCCCCGTGGAGCAGAAGAAATGCATCTCTAATTAGACTTTCACCCAAATAACTTCCAGTGGGGTTGTTTGTGGTACAGACTAAGAATCTGTACCCTCCAGACTCCTGAGCAGGACTTGCCAGAAACACATGAATTCTCTTTCTGCGGGTCCAGCCCAGAGCTGGTGCCAAAGTCAGGATTTGGGGATGGAAGTTGGTAAGCTCTGTGAGCAGATTGTGACACCTCAGGCTGATAATGAACAAGCAGTATTTTGTATATACATAATATCCTTAAATGACTCTTACTTTAGAGAAACCTCCCAGAACAAGACACAGTGTGCCACACACCAAGGCATTGCTGGAGTGTCTTTGAGGAGTGCATGAAACTGCAGCCAGAGCAGGTAAAGTTGGTTCAAGAGGAAGCAAAGAAGAAAAAGGACAGACTACAGCCAGAAGCCATGGCACAAGTCTTCTAAAGAAACTGCTGGTTTGGAGTCTCTCACTACATGAGATTCCAGCTTCAGGCATCTCTGAAACATCTGTTCTTTCAAGAGGGAGGCTGTTGAGCAGTATTTGCTACCATATCAAAAGTTATACTCCCAGTGCAGGAAGCTATTGCTCAAAAATAAAATTACTTTTAAAAATTCAGGAGCCAGGTTGAGCTTGTTTTATGGTTCCGTCTCATTTTCCTCTCTACTCCCACCCCCTCTTTTTTTTTTTTTTAAGTAATTTGAAGAAACTGTACAAAGCATGTGCCCAAAAAGTAGTGATGCAAGAAAAAAAAAGTTTTGCTGAAGACTTCAGGCTGTGCTTTGCTACTCAAAGGTCCATCTCACTCTGTAAAGAAGGCTGAGAGCTTGCTGTGGTCACAGCTCAACACATGCCCCAGGAGGTCTATGGGGGCCTTCAGCTGTGCTTGTATATCTCATAGAGACTTCAGACACCTGCCAGAGTTCTTTTAAATGGGGTTCATTTTCAGAAGATTTTAATTTCCTGGAAGAAAATCAGAAGATTTTAATTTCCTTTAAATCATCTCAAACACACTGTTCCAAAGTCAAAATTCATTGTGCACACCTTAACACAGACACAAAGGCAGGTGCTGATGGAGATGGAGCTGGTGAGGACAAGACTGATCTGTTCAGTCTGCAGAAAGCTGCTGAGGCAGCCTGGTACGGGAAACCAGCCCTGGGTGCAAAGATCCCCTCCAGAGAGGGGAGAGCCATCAGTGTTTACTCCAGTGGTACTGAGAAAAATGTCATTTCTGAAGGAAGCCAAATGCAAAGTAAAGGCACAGCAAGAGGGTCCCTCCTGACCCAGACTTGATCATCTCTGGGCACCACAAGCGAGGCATCCGGGCTGGCCTCTAGCCTGCAGGACTGCTCACATTAGCCTCCTTCACCTCAGCACATTTATTGGATTTTGAGCAATAAAAACCACATTTAGCAAGCATATCAGGGGCTCAGCAGTGCTCTTTCACCTCCCTCTATCATATGCAGACAGGAATGAAACTTAATGGATATAGATGGGAAAAAAACCTACCCTCACATAAAAATGAGACATGATTCAACTCAAAGAGTAATATTGAGGAGGAGAAAACAAGTAAATGGCTGTTTGGAAAAAGGGCTAACAGGCTAACTTTCACCATACTCTGCCCAAATGTTTGTCCTGAAAAGAAAATGATTACTTCAAGGTATTATCACCAGGAGCTCAAGCAAGCAGAGGTAACCTGGAAGATTCAAAGACATTCTTCTTCATCTTGAAATATACTTGTGTTTAACAATCTCACATGGGAACTACTTTAAGACAAAAGATTGAGCTCATGACTTTTTAGTTGGACTAAGTATCTGCGGGGTTTTGTAAGCTCCTATGAGAACTTAGTGTAAAGTTTTCATGCTTGATTTTATGCTTCACAGTGGCTGACTTTCCGTGCAAGTCCCAAAACCAGCTTTAAGCTAACATAGAAATCTCTTCCTTGTAATAACAAAGCAACTTGGGTAGAAAAGTTGCCAGAGATAGGATCAATAATTTGCTGGCGTTGTTTTTAAATGAACTTCTACAAATTTTGAGATATCTATTCCTAGAAAGTACAAGGTTTGCTGATTAACCTCCTGCTCTCACAAGGTGGGACCTAATCAGAGGATGAACCTAACAAGAGCTGGAGCTGTAAAATCTCTGTAAGTGCATGGTTTGTCATTTTAAAATATCCCAGAAACAAGGCAGATCAATAGAGTGGGATTCCACAAAATGCCTGCTGAAATCCTCCCGAGCACCACTCTGCTGCTTGCTTTTCCAGTAATGTCATTCCCTGCCATCCCTCCTGTTCCCTGATGTGGCTGTTAATCCTCCATAGGTGTAATCTTCTTTGGGAACTGGCTGCTTAGCAAAATGCAGTTCGCCCTGGGTGCTGACTGCTAATGCAAGCATCCACATTAGCCCTGCAAGGAGGTTCTCAAATGTTTCAGTGCCTTTAGGGTGCAATTAAATAACTGAGTGATTACCGAAATATGCCAGAGAATATTAAAGCTGGGAGCAGATGCCTCTGTTACACATTGCAATAGAGCAGGTGGTACTTGTCTGTGTTGCAGCAGCCCCTCAGAGCACTGAAAGAACCTCCTTCCTGAAATATTTAAAATGAGTAAGAAATCAACGTGATCAGCCAGGAAAATTGATTAAGCTATCCAGAAAGTTTGAGAGAGCAAAGAAAATACCTGCTTGGGAAAGAAAAGCCTACCTGTCCCACTGTCCAAGTGCAGTGAGTGGCTATGGGCAGCAGAACTGCTGCTGGAGGCAGCATTTCCCAGAGGCTCCTGATCACTATTCAAGTCCTGCAGTAACCTGCTCTTAGAAATTCCCAATACAGTTCCCCAGCCACACATTTTCCTGCCTCTTATTTTCTAAGCCTTATGTTCTTAAAAAAAAAACAAAACACAACCCTTTCTTCTTTTTTTTTTTGTCACATTACATGAAATGTATAATCACCACCCTGAAAAGTAAAAAAATAAACTGTATATTGGTAATTACAGATACTTCATGACAACATGCTTTTCTACAGCTATAGAAAAATATTTGCTCTCTTTTCTGTTTTATGCAAGTACATAAAATTTACTCTTACTGCTGCTCCACATACCAAGGGCCTAATTCTGTGCTCACACATGTTGGCAGCTATTGACACGAGTGAACTCAATTTCTGATTCACACCAGCTCATAATCAGATTTCTCTGTTTATGGATGAAGAAGTTTTAATACCACGAGGGAGGCTGACTTGGGATCACTGCGAGGCTGCCAGCTCCCTCAGAATTATTAACCACCAGAAGCCACGCTGTGAGTCAGTGCTGGGCTTGTGTGAAGCCGAACAGGGCATAGCCTGCCTCCATTCAGCTTCCCAAAAATCCTCTACCCCAAGCAGCTCTCGAGGCAAAGGCCAGCAGCTATCGTACACTGCTGGTCGTGGCCAGCAAGCTCACACACAGCTCAAGGTATCCCAGGAAAAGCTGTTCCAGGAGGATGGCACTGTGGCCATGCACAAACACGTGTGTTCATATGTGCACAACCCCACATGCCCTGCAGCCTTCGATCTGGCTGCAGCCTTTGAAGGGAATGTGAAGGAAAATTCCCTCAAGTAAAGCACAACTTCAGGCAGACTCAATAAATCAGTGGGATGCCAGGCTTCAGCCGGGCTGCAGTGCCAGGAGCTGCTGCTGCTGTGTTAACCCACAATGTCTGGTTGCTGCAGTGAAGGATTTCTCCGAGTGGACACCTCTCCCACTGGGAAAGCACCGTGTTATCCCTGCCAGGTGTTGTCATATTAACTATGTGTATGTCCACTCCTTTTAGCACTCCAAAATTCCCTCACAGTTTACTGTCTTCAGGTTTTGCAGGATTATTTCTAACCAGCTCAGCGTGGTCCAGTAATTGAAATTTTTAACAAAACCAAAGCCACTCCATTGCTAAAAAACATGCTCAAAATTTATAATATCCAGTCCAATATATGGAACTGATGAAGAAGCAAGTACAGCTCTTCCTCATTTATACAAGTTAATATCCACTGAAGTAGAAGGGTACATTTGTTATGATTAATTTCTGTTCTTATTCACTACACTGATTTCATTAGAAAATATTTAGATTAAGTATTTGTAACTCTTTTTAGAAACAAAAGGTGTACTAAAAAATTCTGATGCTCAAAGGAACCATTGGTGCACAACGATTCCTTCACTTGATTTTCTGTAAAGGTGAAGGTGAATGCTATTGAATTACAGCCAGAAGACAAAAAAAATCTTCCCTGTTACAATAATAATGAATTATTTTGATGAGGTTTTGCCTGCAAACATGGGATATCATGAAAATGGATTCAGTAATGTCTACATATCGTTGATTCATGCAGGGAGTATGTTGTGAGAAGAGATGGAAAAAACAGCCTGCATACAACTGCCTTGTTACCAGAGAAGAGAAGCAAGTGGTTTTTGAGACATAAAACTGTGAGCAGAGGCAAGAGAAAATGGTCTATGCCTGGATGAACTGAATGTGTCACCCACAAAACCTGCACACACAGGAGGTGATTTCATGAGCAGCACTTGACAAGGCACCTCCTAGCAGGTCTCTGTGGGCTGCTGAATGAATTCTGATGAACCACAGGCAGTGCCACAAGCAAAGATCTTCTTCAGGACCCCTCCAGTCCTGTGCATGCCTGTTACCCAACCCAAACTGGGAATGAGAAAAGACCAACCTTGAGTCTTTTGCATTTTCAAGAGAGGCTTCAGAGAAATAGCCAATACTATCCAAGAAAACAAAACAAAATTAAGCAAAAAACCAAGAACCAAGATATATGGCCACCAAACTATGGTCATTTTCTTTAGCACACTGTGTATTGACAGATACACATACTTAACAGGTGAGGAACTTCAGGAAAAAAGAACAAATCCTTTTTCTTTGGTCTCACATGAATTCCACAGCAGACCCCAGGAGCACTCTGCTCCATCTCACTGCATTCATTTAGCCTTCTATTTGCTCAAGCTATTGCAGTATAAAAAGAAGAAGGTGAACCTGACCTATCTGAGAAGTAGATTTAATTTCATGCATAACTATTACTCACACCGCTAACAGGATTCAATATTTCTACCATGCGAGAGCTACAGGATGAGTAATGCTTCTGCATGTGTCAGGATTTACAGGAGCACAGCCACCCATCTCCCTACCCATGGGCATTGCACTGCACTCAGGAGCTGCCACAAGGTACTGGAGACATGCCAAAAGTAGTGTCAAGTAATGTCAGAGTTACGAACATGTTTGTGCTTCTTTACACCTTAAAATCTTGCTTGAACACCGTGCAGAGCACCTGCAAGAACATCACAGCCCTGTCCAATGCTGATTCTCCAGGGATGCTCTTGCTCATTGAAAGCAGGCCTGAGCACTGGATTTCTGGGTTGAGACCATAGCCAAAAGCCAGTCCAGAGGGGTTTTCTCAAAGGTTCAGGATTACCGCACAAGCTTGAATGAAATGTCGAGCAAGAGTGAGAGTATTTTGTCTAAGCAGGATCATCTCCCTTATTTTCAATATAAATAATAAATCATCCAGAGTCAAGTCCCCTTTTTTTAAAGATTAGACCCCAGGTAGCAGCTAAACTTCTGAAACAGTATAAGACTTCCTAGACTGATAGTAGTCAGCCCAGCTTTCTGGGTATTCATGTACCCAAAAGGTAGCCCTGAAAATTTATCAAGGCTTTGCCAAATTTACTGTGGCAGAACTTAATGTGATCGAATTCTTTTTCCCCTCAGCATGAAGAAGTCACCCCACAACTCCTTCTGCATCTGGGGTATTTGCACTATGCATCTCATGAAAGCAAATTTCGCGGTGAGCCATGTGTTTGGATGAGAAATTTTGCCCTGAACTCTTTGTATGTAGAGGTATCATCCTGAAATCTGCTGCCAGTAAAGCCAGAATGAAAAATAAAGAAAAGGAAATTTTACATTATTTAGAGGGTTTGAAGTTTAAATTAATAGTTGGTAGCTACGGAGACTGAAGTGGGGAAGTAGGGGATTTTATGTTAGGTCTCAGAGGCTGCAGGAAAGGTACTTTCCAGATTAAACAAACCATAAAAATTCAATAAAAAACAGAAAAAAAAATTATTTGGCTACATAGATCCTTTTCCTTCATCTGTCTGGGTTAATACAAGCCTAAGCAAAATTTCAGAGGCATGCTATCACTAAGAGGAAAAAAAATGAGAAGAGTAAAACTTAAACCATAATTATTTCCATTATGCTTCAACGCTACTGAATAACAGACCAAAACTCTCCCCTCCTTCACTCTGTGTAAATCTTATAGCACATAACATGATCATATTTTTCACAAATGAAAGATAATCTACCATCAAATGGGTACCTTCCCTGGAACACTGCAGAGCAGTTTGCTCAAGGAGCAACAAGGAGCAATTGCCAACAGAAATGAAAAGATGATTTCTCTACATCTGAAGACCACCCTAAGTCTCTTTTCCCTACAAGACATATATTCCTGTCTCCACACTTAAAAAATGTTTTTACAAGACTTTCAGGGCACTGACAAAGGCCCTAACTTGTTGCCACGTGTATAAAAATACATATGAGTGATTAATATTTTGGTGTATTCTTTTCTCACAGAATTTGTTGGTTGGCTTAGTTTGTGTACATGTGTTATGACCCATCTCTGAGGCAGGGCAACAGATCAGCCTTTTCCCTTATCTGAAAACACTAAGACATCCGTCCTGGGCCATCAGGGAAGCAATAGCAGGGTTCAACCAGCCTATCCAAGCAAAGGTCAGTCCATCATAGCATGTTCCTTTGTTGTAGCAAGACCCACCCTTTTAATCAATCAGAGTGAAAGATGGGATAGCCAACAACCACGTCAGAAGGACTGCAGCTTGGATTTCCAATGTGGCTGTCAGGAAGTCACTGCTAAGTGTCCCCACCTCTGGGGCAGGAGAGAGCATCCTGAGAACAGCAGAGCCTCAGGCAAGCTGCCAGAGGTGTTCTGGCAGTGCTGATCGCTGAAAGTGAACCTACCTGGTAAACTAAAGGTTCTGCATCATCTCAAATTGTTGCTTCAGTAAATTAAAATGCAAGATGGTACAAGGAAAATGAAAGAGGAAAACTTAAACAACTTAAAATGAAAATGAGAGAAGACAAATCACAGGAATATGAAAGGATAACTTGTCCAAAGCACCAGTAATGAAAGAGAAACTAAACCTCACATTTTAGGTATAATCCCTACCAACAGTCTATGAAGACAACGGTGGGGTTCCAGTCCAGGACCAGACTTGACCATGCCCTTGACTACTACCTCTCACATTCATAAATGCTGCTGTTAACATGTTCCTGGAAGACAAATCTCTTCCTCCATGTGTAAAACTTCCCAGTCTCTCCAGATTTGTGATGCCTTTTCAGTAAGAAAGCATCTGAAATCCCCCTTATCTCTGTTTTTCTGTTCAGTCAGAAGTGTGTCAGTCACAAGCCCATGCTGCTCAGCCACCTCGACTGCTGCTGTGCTTCAGCTGACAAGCTGTGAAAGTTTTGGCTGCCCAAAAATCATTGGGAACATATTTACTTCCTTTTGTTAGAATGATGTTTGCCTCTTACTGGCACGTACCAAAGTACCTTCACACACATACATCAGGGGGTTTTAGTAACATCAAGTATCACATCCAAGCAATTAGGAAATACCACCTTGTTAATGGGACACAGCATTACTGCCAGCTAGTCATTCCAACGTCACTTAAACATGGATAGAAATCGTTTCCTTATGCCTCAGCATCCTTTTTATATTCTGATTATAAAAAAGTAGAACATTATGTGGGGAAAAACAGTGTGGATCCCACTCCTGTACTTTGCAACAAACCAAGAACAGTTTCAATGTACATTACAGTCAATGTCACTAGGATTAAACTAACCAAGGAAGATGTGAGATCAGAATGCTTTCTTCTTTCTTTTGGGCTACGAGCCTTTTAGTAAATCCCAGAGAGCTGTTGAAGACCTCTGGGACTCACAATGTTGGGAAGAATTCGTAGAGAACAATCAGGTCTCATATGCAGTTACATATTCTCTAGCAATTGTGCACTCTTCTAACAACTAAATCCAGAAATTATATTATCCTGCTCTCAGTAAAATGCCACAATTTACGCTTGCTGGAATGATGAAGGCCTCAAATGCAGGCTGGCAGCTATAGTACCTGTAGGCAAACACTGTTCATTGCATTTACTCATAACTTGTGAGGCAAATGTAACACAACCATCCTGCACACACAGTAAAAGGACACCACCTCCAAACACATAATCCAGCCATTATTTTGATTGCTGAATGTTTTCCAATTTGATACAAAAATATGTTTTTATTAAAGTGCGTGATTTGTCAAAAGTGCTTCCAGGAGGTGTAAGAAAAACAGCAAAGAAATTGGAGCTTGCTTAACCAAGTTTATAAACCTGCTGTTTCAGCCTCAAAGATGAATTACACTGCAGGAGCACGTTCACTAAATGTCCATGCTCTCCTTCTTGCCCTCCTACCTGTGTTCAAAGAATAGAATAGAAAAACATAAATCAAAGTCTCAGAACATATTTCTCCCCCAATTCCGAAGCTGCCGTATCTCTATACCAGGATCATAATCCCCGGCAATACAAATAAAAAGCACAGCCCAGCAATCACCACTTCAAAATAATTACAGGCCACACAGTAATTTACACTTATCTAAAGCCTTTCACCCCACGAATCCCAAAGCAATTTATACACTATATAGATGTGGCTGATACGAAAACAGTAATGCCAAGGAGCTACTTCGGAATTGACAAAGCAATTTATACACTATATAATGTGTATATCAGATGTGGCTGATACGAAAACAATAATGCCAAGGAGCTACTTGGGAATTGAGGCATTGTCTAAATCATGCAGATCTTTGCAGTCTAAAACTTACTCATTATCCTGATAGCAGTTTGAACCAGCTCTATTAAAACCTTCCATCTCAAATTTAGGACTATTCTAGACACTGACAGGCATGTTCTGAACCTTTCTTTAGTTTCAGTCAATGATATTGAAAAATCAAGAAATTAAAAGAGTTGAAACACTGCCCAGTAGACATACACAGATTCAGGAGGTGTTCATCTGAAGCACAGCCAGGCCTAACACACACTTCTGGAGAGAAAAAAGGTCTAAATTTCTATGTTTGCTTCCCTTTTCATTTATAAAATTTAATTCTGATTCATCCAGGCTGTGGCTAAGTACTGGCCTACAGGCAGAGCTTCTCTCCTTCTGTGGTAGCTCTGAAATATCATCATTTACCTCCCAGCTGCTCAGTAAATTAAAGCAGACAGCCTACAGGTACTTGCTGGAGTCCCAGCACTCTCAATAGCACCAGGCCACACGGGTACAAATGGGTCTTTAAGCAGAGCTGTGAAATAGCTGCTGGTTCCCTAATCCTCCAACCGTGCCCCTGAGGCTCTAGGGGAGAGGAAGCCCAGGAAAGTGAAGGGATATGTATTTCTAATAATTAACTGGTAATCCATTTACATCTTCAAAGCTGTTTTCTTGTTGAAAAAGGCTACTGGCTGTTTCTATATTATTAAACAGATTTTGTTTTATGCCTTTCCTCAGTCTTCAAAGTGCAGACACACAAATGTTGAAAGCATTCACCGTTCACTTTGTAGGATCCCCAAAAGGCAAATTTGGGGAATATCAAAACCTCTTTTGCAAGGTGAGTTACAGACACCAGCAAGAGCAGAACTCCCTGGCAATCTTAAGATCCAGAGAGATCACTACAAACCCCAGGATTTTAAGGGATAGCTAGATATTATTACCACATTTTGAAATTAGGAAATTGAATCAAAACACCTTCTTGCTGTAGCATGCTTCAGTCTTAAGGGTAGGAAACTCTTTTCCCTTGCTCAGCCCTCTGTAACATATTTCTCTACCCAAATATGTACATAGGCCTGTCAGGGAAATACAGGATTTTTAATGTTTTAAGTGAGAACAGCACACACAACAGGACTGCAGCATCTCATCTGCATGGCTGATGCATCTGCAGTCAATCTGATCACTGAGAGCATTGGCCTCACTGCACCATCAGGAGTGCTGCTGGCTTCGGAAGGAGGAAAAGCTTAGTGTGTTTTGGGGAGCAGAATGTTTCTTTTGTTTTAAAATAAGATAACATCAGGGGAAACCTTACTGTTTTTGCTGTCTGCGTGGTACCATGCTTCTGTTTCACTCCTAAGTGGCAGCTGCAGCATCTCTCAGCAGGGAGACAGGACTTTGCTATGGAAATGCAGAGAGAAACCCCTGGATGGGCAGTTTCTTGCACTTCCTCACGATCCCTGGGCTGACAGCTTATCCACTAACAACACTCAAAACAAGTGAATTATTCAAGCAGTTTTCATAATGTTATGCTGGAGACGGTTGATTTCATTGCCTCACACCAGATTTCTTTTCCTTATTACTTTTTAGGGGACAAAGACATCACAAAATGAACATCTTTGTTTAATTAAAATGTCCTTAGAAATTGCAAGTATTCAGTGTTGTCTACTAAGAGACAGATGCCACAGAAAAAAAAATGTGATGAAATAACAGACCTCATAATGAGACTGGATTTGGCTAAACTCTGAAACTAAAACAGCAAAGATATGAGGTTTATTTCTTTTTCAATCTTCATATTGCTTCAATTTGTGGTTCACATCTTCAAGAGGTGAAAAACAATTTCATTTAGTAGAAAGGCTGTCCAAAGAAGCTATGTCAATTTATACCACCTGGGAGTCTCACTCTGTACTAATCTGTTTCATTCATCCCCATTTCTTGACACAGAACTGCCAAGGGACTAGCCTGGATGTGGAAATGTATTACCCAAGTGTCACCAGTAATGCTGTCTCTTTTTCTCCCATTCTCTACAGAGCATCTAAGCCAGAACTGGCATCAAAACTGGATTTGTGAAAGTGAGTGGAGGCAAGGGCAAGAAAAAAAAGGGCTGAAGGAGTAGGATTCTGTAGTAAATTCTGGGTAAAACAGGCTCTGTCACTGCCTTACTGCAGACAGGAGTTAATTCCATAGCTCAGTTTTATCTTCTGTGTTCGTATATTTACAGAAAGGCTTTGTAACTTGGAGCTTGTAACTGTAAGGGAGTGTATTAGATGACCCCAGCGGTCCCACGAATCCTCATCTGTGGTTTCACTGCTCTCATGGAGCACAACTATTGTGAGAAGTTGGTCTGGAAATAGCAAGGATTTTGATTATCCACACAATAGGTCTTGCACTGACTTTGGAATTCAATAAAGAATCATTGCAGAGAGCTGATGCCAGGGAGTACATATTTGCTGCTTCCTCTGTTTCTAATCACAGTACACTGGGCTGGAAAGACATCCTGGGGTATTCAGTCCAGTCCCTTGCCATTGCAGGTGACCAAATAATAAAACCCATTTTGGAACCTGATGGATTGCTTTGTTCTGTCAGAAGACATTTTGTGTCGTGTAGTTTTATTTCTAGTTACAGAAACTTTCAGTCAGTGCCAGGCAGGCTCTTGATGGAAATGTATTTTGCAGTCTCGGGATATTGAAGAGGGTAGGAGGGAGGGAGGGAGGGAAGTCAGGATAAAAAAATACCCAATGTCACACAATCAACAAAGAATTAGGACTTAGGAATATACTTATTTACCATGTATGGAAAATAGGCTATCTCAAATGAAATTCAAGTTGTCTTCTCATTAAAGTACAAACTTGGCTGTAAAAGTGGCTGTGCTGATGGAACAAAGTTCTGTATCTCATTTGATTTAGTTCCAAAAGATGCTCTAACTGAAAAAAGCACTATGACACTACACAACAAAGTTCATGCTAAATGGATTTAAATTACAGAACTGATAGATCTTACAGCATAAATTTTAATTTAAGTGTCTGTCTCAGCTCTGTGCTGCTGCACATTGCATTTAGAAGCTGATATAAGTGGTCATTAATAAAATTCACAGTCACATTAAAAACTAGTGAGGTAGTCAATAACACTGGGAACTGCTGGATTATGTAAATCAACTGGCAGAGTAACATATATTTTAAAACTGCAAAATGTCAAGTATTAAAGTTTCTTAAAAGGTGGGAAACAGAATAGCTGGACATGCTGGCAATGAAAGGGACTTGTCATTGAAAATCCCAAATGAAGTGTGACATCCACAAGAGAGAGGGGGCAGAGCAAATATTTGGCTGCATGAGAAGCAGAACCCAGAACGCTCAGGAGAGATTTTTTTTTTCATATTTTTTTAAAAGAGCTGTTGAAAATGCTGGAGAAGGAGAGGGGAAGAAGAAGAGGCTGAAGGCAGATGGGACATGTGAGTGGTGTGACAAGACACAGAGGGATTATCAACACTGAATAACTCAGAGCTCACCTGGTATCACACAGGTTTACAATCAGGATGTACCTGTGAGAGTTTTCACTCCCATCGTGGCTACTGTTGGAAAGAGACTTCCCCTCTAGCCTGTAAGGACTCCAATGTCTTACAGCTTCTGCACTGCTTGGTAGATGGCTTGATAGTTTATTGTAAAGCACTTCCCTAAAGTAATACTCTTTCATTCCCTGTTAACTTTGTATCTAGCTTTACACAATTAATTAGGGAAGTGTTCAAAGACCTAGATTTTAAACCACTTAATTAATTAGAAATGAAGGTTTAATGGTTATTCCTCTCAGACTATTTAATTTAATGAGAGAATTTGCAGGAAAAAGAAGGAAGAGAAATCAATTTAGTGTATAACAAATTGCAACAGAAAACGGAAAAGAGATGAACATATGTATCTGTTTACTGTTCGGCTGGATAAGAGCATCCCTATCAGAGATCAGGGGGTTGCAAATTTTTGGCAATGGGGACACAACTCATCAGTTCCAAGAAACTGCCCATTCAAACGAACTGGTATTTCCATCACACCCCAGGACATCACTGTTTCTATCCCCACTCCTAAAAACAACATCCAGAAGCACAGAAACAGAGGAGCCTTGCTCCAAATCTAAGAAAAGGCTGGAGAAGAGAGACAGGACCTGCCGAGGGCCCCTCCCAAGAGCAGGTGCCAGCAGCTGGCATTCAGCCCAGCACTGCACCAGGCAGGGAGGCTGAAGGCTCCTGCCATGGTATCACAGGAGGAGGATGGCCCTTTTCAGGAGGAGAAGGACACGTGGCCCCATAATGTCCCTGACTAGAAAAACTAGCAAGTCATCATCCTAACACCCAGCTGAGCAATGTGATTTCATGCAGGACACACTTATTTGAGCTAAATCTTTCTATTACAGGAAACAAAGCCATGCAGCAGCAGCAGCCCATCAGTTCTACTTTGTAAGGGCTGTCACACTGACATCTCTCTAAAAGCAAAATTCCTTTTTATGCCAGTGGAAGGTCTGAAAGCCAAATGATGGGAACATGCCTTTCTAAGTTACTGAAATGTTTTCAGTTGTTTCTTTCCCTGAGGTATCTGCCACAAACAAGAAGATCCAAGACTGAAGGTGGGATAACTTAGTAAAGAACACTGAAATACTTCTAATAATATGAGAAAGACCTAAGAAAATATCAGAGCTGCTGTTGCACTAAGCTTTGTAAAGACAATAAAAGAAACTGTCCCTCTACTGAGACATTCCAAATCTAATCTCTGCTTTTAAAACAAAATTACTCTGGTACAGAGAAAACAGCAGGCTCTGGGCTGGGGAGAGATGTCGCTTTGTTGTTTTATTTTAAGAACTTGGAATTTGATAGGATCTAAGTATAAGCATTCAGAAAACCACTAAATTTGAAAAGAGGCTTTGTTCATGAGTACTGGCAAGACTGATTGGTGTTAAGATGAAATGAGACTCCAAAGCACATAATACTTCAAAATAAATACCAGCATGCAGTACTGCTGTGATTTTGCCAGCCATCTGCATGATTCATCCCCATAAGATGGTTTAGCCACCTATCTGTTTTTACCAAAGCATTTGGAATAAAGGATTGCTGATACAAAGCATAGCTTTTTTCCCCTCAGCTATTGCTAACTAAGCCTGTCACTAATTCAAATCAATTCAGTTGGTCAAATTAAATCAGGAAATGGATCTGGTCAGAACTGGGCCTCTCTTCCACAATTCATGTAGAAAAAAATATTTACAGTGAATATTGCTATTCCACATCAACAGTTGCCTTTTTAAAAAACGAGGGGATAATCTTTCATGCTATAGAGAGGCGGAGGGAAATATTAGAGAAAAGTTTTTGGCTTTCAGAAGGTAAATCTGGATACAAAGCCTAAGAAACTCCAAGGAGTAAGGAATAAATGCCATGCTGTCCAAAAAGCATCAAGACTGGCTGAGTAAGTCAGTGGCCCGGGGTAAACAGCAAAATATTTCTTCAGCAAATCTCTGAGTCCACCCCAATAAATTCTAGTCTGGCCAGCAGCAGTATCACTGCCAAGGAGGGAGGATGCCTCTGCATTTTCTGTTTCAGCCAGGACAGGATTCAATCCTAAACATTTTTTTTAATCATTTAATATCTAAAATTTATGTAATCACTTATGACTAACTCCTCATTGTAACAGAAGTTTTAGTGTATGCAATTATCTCTTTAGTTTGGGTTTTAAATTAATGTCAGTCATTCTCCTTCCATTTAAAATCTCATTTTTCACATGTACAACACTTTCAACCAGCTTTGGAAGAGAAATATCAAAGGAGCTAATTCCCTCCTGGTTTAATTTAACTGAAGAAAATAGAGTTACAGAAAGGACAGTTTTGAATCATTACAGTGTGTCTGAATTCTCACAAGCAAGACAGAAAGCAGTGGCAAATCTATGGATCCATAAAGAATTCAGTGTCTTTTACTGGGTTTTAATGAGGCTTTTTCGTTTTAACTGAGGGGAGGGGAGGGAAAGAGGAAAGTGTTTCTGCAACACCACGGCAAACATACCGTGGAACAACACTTTTGTTCTCTGACCCCTTTTATGCTCCTGGAATTGCTCACAAAATGAATCATAATTGATGTGATTGTCAAATCCCCTTCCTCCAAGCACCATAATAATTTCCTGCACCAAAATACTCTGGGACTCTTGTCAGAAGAGGAGACCTCAGCACCTTCCAAGAAGCCGCAGCTTTCTTGGCACCGCCATTCTGTTTCAACAAAATCATCTGATCCATATGCTAAATTATTCCCACACTTCAAGCTGCACCACTGCTGTGCTGTCACTCTGCTGCTGCCCCAGCATGGTGGGCTTTGCTCTGGGACATTTTGTCCATGCCAAACCTGGCCGTACAGAAGATGCCAACACTTAGCAAGTGGTTGCTTTAAAGATGCCTCATTACATCTGATTTTGACTAACAAATGATGTAGGTAGGTAAATAAAGTTTGTCATGATGAACCTGAAAAGAATACTCTCTCATAATTATGTTGACTTTGCTTATGTATTTTACCAAATCCACTACATATTCTAGTCCAGCTTCCACAGTATGAACTCCCCCAAATAATAAGGAATTTATAACTGAGTGTATTTTGAGCTCCTCCTTTCTGTATTTCTGTTCCCATATTAAGCAAACATAAGGATTCATAGTAATAATGTGTGCACACATAAACATCAAATCCTGTTTCTAAGTTTTAACTTTAGAATTCACTTCCCAGACAAAATCTGAATGCTCTAAAATGAGCCAGGAAAATTATCAAAGTGAATTGTGAACAAATATTTGAGAATATTTGAGAAATTTGGAAGCAGGGTTTTGCTGTATTGCTTTGGCTCCATCTTTCCCTGGGACTGATCTGAATGCATTATGAAGACTATTAGAATTCTTCTCTCCTTTGCATGGAAAATGGCAATTCTCTGACAAATTACTTGAAGTGGAATGTATTCATCCCTAGAGATAACATTTTGTTTTGAGAAGAGCCAGATGCATGAATGCTGCTGAGCTGTGGGCACACAAGTACTTAAAGCTGTTTATAGTGTATAATTTAGAAGGCACCTCCCTAAAATGGCACTGCTGGAAGATTGAGCAGAGCCCAGTACCATCCTGATCCCTTTCTGGTCCGAAAAGGAGGGGAATCCCCTGGAAAACCCCTGTCACAGCAAGGCAGTTGGGCTTGGGGGAACCCAGAAAGGCAGCCTGGCATCTGGCCAGAGACCAGCATGGGGATGGGAAGCTGCTGACAAGAGCAGCAGCAGCCACTGAATACAAATCTCTGCTAAGGGAACAAGATTTAGTAACAGACAGTTACTGGTGATGCTGCTGTTCTGAAAAGAAGCATTGCTAGAGAAAAATATTCCAGGTTTTTAACTACAAGTTTTCATTTTCAATGTTTTGTATTTCAATTCTAGATTTAAAAGAAATAGAAAAATAAACTAACAAACTCTTGGTTTTGGCAGAAAGCAGAAACTTCTTTCTCTCACGCACACAGTTCCTTCAATCAGTAGTTTGCCAGTAAAGGATTTCTGACAGAAAAATTTGGTCCACCCTATGCTGCTTCATGCACAGTGAAAATGGATTTTAAAAACCCTCCAACTCCTAGAGGGTGAAGCAATCTTCCCTTTGCCCCAAGCACAGCACCTTCATTTCGGTACCCAGGACATGAACAAAAGCTCGCTAGAAACCCCCCAGGTTTTGGGCAGTGAGATGCACAGCACTGGGATTACATCTGAAAATGCAATGATTATATGAGCACACTGAATGAGTGACACTAACACATTGCAAAGATGACAGAAGTAAAAATTGCAGGAGAAGCAACTCCTACAAATGCTATATTTAGATCTGGCCATGATGTGGAATAGCTCAGCACACCTTTTCTGTGAAACTATTTTTTGCCAGCATTCTTAAAATATTACTGCTAACCCATAAGAAATATTCCTCATTGATTTTCACAGTTATATATATTTAAATCTTACTCAGAGATGAGCTTTCAGTGACAGGCAAGTTAATTTTTCCATGCCATTTGTTTGCAGATGGGGCAGTCAGCTCCCTGAATGGCTTAAATCTCACTGTGGTTCAAAAGACTTCATATTGGTGAAGGTTTCTTCCCTACGAAACATTCACAAATTTAATGGCAAAAAAGGTAGCCAAGTAATCTGTGACTGACATTTACACACACACAATCATATGCAATGTATTAACTCAGTGTTCATGGCTCAGCATGCAATTAACAGCAGTGCAATTAACTTCTGGCATAATATTGCATTTCAAAAGGCCAACAGAAGGATGAATATAAAATAAGCCAGCAGAAAAAGTCCTCATTGCATTTTTCCTTAGGTGGCTGCATCCTTAAAGATGGACTCAGAAGCACTGCAACTGGGCTGAGTCTGTGGAATGTTCAGAAAAAAGTTTCTTTGTCACAGTCCTGCTGGGGATGATCTGATTCAAATTTCAGTACCTGTTCTGAAAACAAATGTAAGGCATGAGTCACTCAGCCCATTATCAAATATCATACCCAAACTAGATGACAAAAAGATGGTGATTTGCAATGTGACCCGCTGCTTAACACATCAGTTTTATTTCTTCTTTATTCCGAAGAATCCAGCTACAAGAGCTGTTGTTGTCAGATTTCCAAACATCTCAGCAGCATGGATTGTCTCCTTTTAGGAAGATGCTCTCAGATCCATCTGTACAATACCCAGTTACAGGGATGGCATGTGCTTGCCTGATGTATTTCCCCCTGAGTGCCCATTCAGCATTTGTGCCCTTGCACCTCATCCAGACATGCTAAACGATTGCTGGTGCAGCTGGTCATAAAGTTTCCAACAAAACAGCTATCCATCAAAAAATGCCAGTCTGTAGAAATTAATTCCTGTCTTACAACGTGTCAGTTTTGGTTTACCAGGGGCAATCTTTTGCTTTCCAGTGGAATTTCTGACCAAAAGCACACACCACATTTTACCCCAGAGCCCCCGTGGGTGAGTGTGCTCATACACCCTTCTGGCCCATTGCAGACCCCAGGACTTCTCACATGTCTGGGTGCCTTTTAAAGCACCTGGAAAATGAGCACAGACTTCACAAGGTCGTTCATCTTTAAGGCTCTTTCTCAATATTTAAATATGATCTATTGTTTATGACATTTCCTGCTGAATCCGGGGTAGCTACCCAGGAGGAAGGCTGCGTGCAGTTTGGATGTTACAACTGCAAGGCAGCAGTTGAGCAAGGATTTTCATGGACAGGATTCTGGACTTAGGACCATGGACAGCACACTCTGACTGATCAACTTGTTACTGCTTTGGAGCTGATGGCAGAAACAGTCCTGATCCTTTATTCACTCACGTAATGTAAACTGCAAAGGGGATGATACCAGGCTAAATACTGATAGCTAGTGTATTTTTAATCTTAGTTGTATGGCATCTTCTCTCAGATGAGTTAATGGATATAACACACATAACATAAACACAGAAAAGGCTCCATGTCATCGGCAATCACAGAGCTCTGCTGCCGTTGGAAATGAAAGTAAAAGTGAGCGTGCAAAATGCTCTTCACTTTGGAGACACAAAACACAAGGAAGCTAATTTGTATCTCTGCTATCACCACTTCTGAACCTGGCAAGAGCCTGCTAAACTGAGTCCTATTTTATTCATAAGAATTATACAGCATTTTCACTAAAGCAGCTGGCAACTACCAGTCATTCTGGCTTTTAAAGCTGAGTAAGCAAACCCTTTTGTTTTATTAATTAGTACAGGTTTTGTTAGTGCCATCTGTAATACAAGTGATTCCATTGATTACCAGGCTGGCTTATGCTAATTAGCTAAATTACACTTCAGAAAAATTCACTGAATTCTCCAAGTTTTGTGAGAGGTAGATGATCTGGCTTATCAAACAAATCATTCCAGAACAGTGCATATCTGTTGTATTTTATCCTTGCACAGTAATCAGAAACCTCTTTCTGAAAAACTTCTGAGGAGCCAGGAGTGATTCAGAGTTAAAAGGCCGGGGCGTGGAGCAGAACACTTACAAATGAAGGTAACACCTAGTGCTTGTTATCTGCTTGTGCCAATTCACCACAGATAATTGAAACGTGTTTGCTATCCAATTAGTGCTTGTTTCTGTCCTTGGTACTGTGCTAAATCAGTTTAATGAATGAAAATTGCTGATGGCTTAGCATCACCCTGGCTATTTTGACACTAAGCAGATTTAGCACTGATTTTGAGCATATGTTACTTTATTCAAACACAGTTTGGGTTTATATATACTTATATATACACACATAAGGCATAATGATCTGTAAAGTGAGGGTGGAATAAAGCTATCTCCTGTATGGTAATTCTAAAGTCTCAAAAAAACAATTTGAAATTGCATGCCTGCCTCTGTGCAGCACAGCCCTCACAAAATTGTGTCCAAGGTTTGCATATTACCATGTGGTAAGCCTGTGCACGTGGCAGGTGACAGCCTAGTGGTTCAAAAGCCAGATCCCACCTCCTGTTTTATCTCCTCAGTAAACTGGTGGCAAGTATCCCAGTTGATTATTTTTCACAAAGTCCCCCTCTTACCAGAAAATGAACTCAACCTTGCTGGACACAAACTTGGCCAAAAAGACAAAGGTCTTCTATATATTTTTGACAATACTTGTTTAAAAAGCCACATGTAGTTGCTCCAGTCACGTGTCTCGATCACCCAAAGGTATAAGCACTCTGAAGGGGACATGAAATAGGCTACCCCATAGTCAGTGCAAACCCAAAATCTATTTTAGAGGCAAAAGCTCTAAATTTAAGAAAAATGTCCTTTCTTTGGCTGTTTCAGTATTTTAACTTCAAAAAACCAAGATTAAGTGATTGCAACCCAGAAAGTCCTTTTGCAGATTAGCATTAGTGAAAATCTCAGGAGTTATAGGGATATTTTAAAACCTGACCAGTCGACATACTGCATTTCTGTATGCTTTTAAACTTGAAGTTCCAGCAGTGGTGAACTTATTGTTCAGATTATGATCAGACAAGGCTGATTTTATGCTTTTAGCTGATGAGCTAAAAGCATAAACTCGGAAGTTAAATCCTACTTTTTCCAATTTTCTTTGATCCAATCAATATGCATACTGTCTGAATTCTTCCACAAAGCATAAGGGAACCTAAATTGAACAGAACTTTTATTGTTGAGTAGTTGACATTGACTGTCATTACTGTTCCTACTGAGTCAGAGAGTTTCTGATCACATTTTCCTGCAATATCTTTGTAGAGTCATAGGGTTCGCTTCACTTAGACATGACACATACCTCATCACTCTAGGAGTTATCCAAATTCTTCCTGTGCCCATTAAACTCCTAGAACCAAATGAAGCTGTGCTACTTTCTGTGGGTTACAATGATGGAAAAATATGTTTTGAACTATCAGCTTATCATAAACTTCAAAGAAACTGAGAGTTTAAAAAAAGTATTTCACTATCTCCAGTTTCTGAACTATATGACTAGAACAAAAATATTGAAATGTGAGAAGATCCACTATTGAACCACATTCATTTTTCATTGACACTTTTTTTCAATTAAGCCAAACTTCAGTTTCTCAGGCTTCATACAGTATATTTTATTATGGTAATTCTTCTTTCTGCTTTTTTCCTTCAAGTTTATCTGTTAAACTCCTAGCTCACAGAGGTAGATGGTCTCATAAGGAAGTAACATGGTTTTATAAAAACTCTTCAAGAAGGAGTTTTTCCATGAACTTCTGCTTCAGGGATGTATCGGATTTTCCTCAGATAAACCTTTTTCCTTTTCCATTTTCCCTCCCTGACAGAAGTCCATTCACGCTTTTTTTTTTGCACAGCCAGACAGGAAACCATCATTAACCCCCTGCTTTCATCGCAGGAGTCCCTGTGCCACCACACAGGGACGGTGTAACTGAGAGAGATTTAAGCTATGGTTAAAATCAGCCACTGTGTGAAAGAGGGAGTTAAAGTAGCTCTGAACATCATAGCCAGACTACAGTATCCAGGCTAGCCCTTCTGAGCTATGGTTTTTAAGTTCACTGTGACCTTGGACAGTAACTACTTCAGGAAATTATTTTTCTTTCCTTTTTTTTTTTTGGTTTTTTGGGGTTGGTTTTTTTTGGGGGGGGGGTTGTTTTTTTGTTTGTTTGGGTTGTATTGGGGGGGTTGGGGTGGTTTTCTGGGTTTTTGTGGTTTTTTTGGTTGGTTGGTTTTTTTGGTTGGCTGGTTAGTTGTTGTTTTGGGGCTTTTTTTGTTTGGTTTAAGCTGCTTGCTAATAGATAATTCAACAAGAATAGACAATTCCAAGCTACCAGCCAGAGAATTCAATAAGTCAGAGCCAGGTAGCTGCCATGCAGCCTCTGTCTTCCAGACTGAGTGATCACCCAATACTGCAGCACATTTCAGGGACATATACATTTATTCCTCTGTACAAGTCCTTTTATCTGTCTTTCCTCTGCAGTGTCTGAACAGTTTCCTGTAATGCATTAAGAAATATTAATATTATACATCACCTCTATGGTTCTCTTTCTCATGTTCATGTAGGTGAGGAGAGAAATATATTAATGTTAATGATCACTTTAACTTCCTTAATACTTAAGCTGCTTCCAGCTTCTCTGAGCAGGGACTCTTTCTTACTGGTAAGACCATTTGGTCTTAAAGCTCTTTCTGGTTTTAAAATGTATCATAGTGACAGTCTCTGCATTTCAAGGGAGCAGTAGTAATGGATCTAGTGACCTGTCTAAAGCAGCATAAATTTGGTGTGTAAGACACTCATGGACTTTTCAAGACAATGGGCACCCAAAGGACCCTGCAAGGAGGGGTGGCACAACAAGGCTTTCCCTCTGCCCCAGCACCATGCCAGGGATGCTCTCCAGAGCCTTCTGCCTGTCAGGACTCCCCAGTCCTGCAGTGTTCACCTTCTGAGCAGCCCTCCCTGATTATTTGTTATGGATGTTCTTGGTGCAAACCCCAGTGGGGGAGATTCGGTGACTGTGGGTCTCACTGAGGTGTCTGTATCCAGGCTGTTCTCCTCTAGTCCATTTCCTGTGCTTGAGAGCAACCAGTTTCTTCTCATCTGATCTCTGAAAGTAATCTCTGACTCCTCCAGTCAGTGCATGGATATTGCATCATTCATTGCAATTTAGATTCACTGTTAGCATATATTAACCAGCACAGCAACATTGTCATACCAGAGGTGTTATGGACAGATGGTTCAGGCAATCATTACACATTCCTGTACAATTTCCTCTGAAAGAAAATGTCTGAAGGCAACTTTTCCATACTTGTGATTAGAAAACATCCCCCTCTTCCTCTTGGTGCTCCAAGGGCCTGCAGCCACCCATGGTACAGGACCAGTGCCTGATGCAGGCAGGGATGGCCCAGGGCCGTGGTTTTCCTCACCCCCCAGCTGGGATTTAGTGCCACACAAATGATCCTGCCCTAGAATTCCGATGCACAGCAGCACAGCCAGCCCATGGACACTCCTTTAACAGACACCAGTGAAGCTGAGACTCACCAGCCCTGTATCCCATCTACTCAATCTCCACTCAGCATTTCTCTTCCAGCTGTCCCTGAGCCTATAGACATCCTCTCCTCTAAGCTACTATTGCCTCTTCAGAAATACATTTAGGAAAGCTGTATCAAGATGTAAAACAAAAAAATCCCCTTTTAGGACTTATCTTTCTCCTAACACGGTTTCCAGTTGTTTGTTGGCTTTGTTTAATGTCATCTTTTCAATTTAAATGTTCTTATTCCAAGATAAGAAAAACAATTCCCTGGCTTGCATTTTCTTTTATCTGTCCTAATTAGTTTTTTAATTAATTCATAACTCCAAAAGCCTTCATTTATTTCATGTTTCAATTTAACTTCCAAGCTGGCATAATCAGATTAGCAATCAAACCCATTTTGAAAATATTTCTCTTCACAGGAAGCTGGGAAAACTTGTACAAAACTGCCTCTGCAAATCTAAGAAGCTTATGGTTCCTGCTTTGTTCTCCCCAGTCTAACATTCAAGTTTGCAGGCATCCCACTCCTTCCGATGTGAACTTACTTACATGGATGATTCTTTCCCCCAGCAACAGCTCTGTTATTATTAGTTATTTGCACTGCAGTGCTTGGAAAGGATTCAGAGGAGCAGGGATCTGGGTTACATGGAGCCACACAATGCCTCCTGGGCACAGCTATCCAGTTATCCTCCTGTTTCCCGAATTACCGCTCTCCCCGCAACACCAAAGCGTTCCGCTCCTCAGGGGTGATAAGTGACATTTCATGGGTGTACTTGGAAAGAAGTCCTTTAAAAAGTACAGGCAGCTGCAGATCAAAAAGGCTGTGATCAAGCAGGAGCAGATAGCAGGGAGTTGTTCCGTTCTCTGAAACACTTCCACGGCACTGCTCTGGCTCAGGAGAGCACCACACTTTGGAAAAGCACTTAAATACGCGCTCCTCTTTGAATATCGGCTCTGTGCCGCTGAAGCCCCTAAAAGACAAGCATCCTCAAGAGCATCTTGAATAAAGACAGATTTAACATATGATTACACTCTGTAGCTGATTTGAGATCTGGAAAATGCAACCCACAAAGCAGAAAGGCATTGTCATGGCAGATTTACAGAGCACCGCAGCTCTGCCCATGCCAATCACACAGCAGCACTAAGATTTCTTATCCAGCTAATACTCCCATTCTTGCCAGTTTTGCCCTGGAAATGGAGAAATTATACAGCATATCCTACAGCATCCCTTCTAATCTTTCTGCTATATGCTGGAGATATTCAGAACCTTCTTTGCCATGGTAATATTTGTAACAGTTTTCTAAAAATCCTAATAAACACTGTCCCATTTTTGTGCTCCCCTTCAAGTATTACCTGATGCCACAAAGCACTCATTTAAAACAGCTCAAACACGCCAATGGTTCACAGCACACTCACAGTCTCTATACCTTACAAGATTTTTTGTAAAGATTACATACATGCTATTTTATTTCATATATGTGTGAAGAGGTAGGAAAATGTTAAGAAATTATATAGATTAGGAACTTTTTGCTTCATGCTTTGAACTTCTTAATTCGCACGTTAAGAAGCAATTGAGAGAATCATAATATAATAGCTAGCACAGACATTGAAAGTGCAAAGTTTTTAATTCCTTGGGCACATCAAACCCGTAAGGATTTTAGAATTTAACTAAACATTTACTACCCTACCCCCCAGAAAGCCCTGTGGTGTCTGGCCAAGGTTGATGCAATTATTAAAATATAAACACATGTAGAAAGAGGGGACAACTTTAGTTGGATAAAAGCTACTACATGAGAATTTTACCAAGGCTCAAAGTTTCAGGCATACAGATGAAGAAAACCTTGAAAAAGATAGCTATGAAAAAACCCACCAATTTAAAATAAATATAATTACTTATCTGTTTGTGTAACACTGAAGCTTCGCTTGATTTTAAAATCATTCAGAAGAAAACTCAATGGTATGACATGACAATACAGTCTAAATTAAGCCACTCACATTAATCAATATTAATTTATTCTTATAGCAGGTAATAAGTGTTGTCAACATTTAATCTTTAGAAAAGGACTAACAACATTAAACCCAGCGCTCATGATGATTAATGTGTGTTAAAAATTAAAATTAAAATTAAATGTGTGTTTATTCTCACTAAAGAATATATGCATTTCTCCTATCATGTTATTAAATTAGCTTTCAATGAATTCACAGTATTTGCACATTTGCACATTAAACATTTGTACTCATGAACTGCAGATTCACTGCTGAACTGCTAATTGTGCAGCTGCATAAAGATTATTTTTTACAAATCCAGAAGGATACTTCTTCTTTTAAAAACATTCTGCACATGCTCTCATGTAAAATATTGCAGTAGCTGACAGTACCCAGATTCAGATGTCTGTGTGAGCTGAGTGGGAAATAATCTTCCATTAATTTTCAAATAACTTCTGGATGCCATGAGTGGCGTGATGCTCTGTGTCATGTTTTTCTTGGGATTTTCTTGACGACTGAAATCCATTCATAATTCATCTGCTTATAAAATCCACCTGCAGAACACATCACAGGAGGGGACACAGCTGTAGTGCACAGGCATTGCAGCATTGTCTGAGTCTGTCCCCATAAAAAAACCTCACATCTTTTGGTGGCTGCTAAACAACTTTAATAGTGGTTATAGGGAGGGGCTGAACACTGCCAGCATTTCGGTTCTGCCCCAGCATACTCTGCCACCAGGCATGGGTGTGTAAGTGAGGTCTGGGTCTGGGCTCCAGAACTGCTCTCACTCCAGCCTATAGTCCTGCCAGGCTGGGATCCATTTCCAGCACCCGAGGGGTGCTGCACCTTCAGAAAACCCCAGTCACACATATAAACTCACATGCATTGTGGGGACTGTGTGCCATCCTCATCCCACCCATCCACACAGCCCATTGCTGCTGGTCAGGAGAATGAAAGTTTACCAAGGCAGGAATCAAACTGGCGAGCAGAGCGGTTCGAGGGCTTTAACACATTTACAGTTTTCTCCTGCTGTGCAGTATGTGGGACACTTGGGCTTGTCCCCTTGGAGGGACATTGAAATGCCAGACAGAGGTGTAGCAGCTCCAGATGTACCTGTGCAGAAGGTGGCTTGGGTCAATTTTTTTCTCCACAAGGGCTATTATAAAGTTCCTAAATCATCACTTTGCTTGCATGTCACTTACACTAATATACATAAAGGAAAATGATCATTATCTATGAAAGCCGTAATTCCCACCTTTCCTTCTCCTCCACCCGCGGAGTGCTAAGGGCCCAGACCGGGCACACCAGTGATGCAAAGAAGTGCTACTTTTGTTTGTCTTATAGACAACCTATGATGGGATAAAGGAGGTGACAGTTAAGAGATGTGTGACCTCTCAACACCGTGCCCACATTTGTGTTATTGTCTCTTACAAACACCTCCTGCCTGCAGTGTGGGTGCAGTGGGTGTCAGCAGAGCTGGTGCACCAAGATGTGGCACTCAGCTGCCTCTAGCAGTGCCTTAATGCTTTCCTAAGCATTTTGCTTGAAGGATTTAATACTTCCCATCATCTCCTTTTGCTCCCTACCCCTCTGTCTGACATGTAAATAATGAAAGTGTGCTCTTCCTATTTTGGTATCTCATCCAGACAATCAGCTACAGGAAAAGTGCAGTCAGTCAGTATTTGACAGGAATGAAAGAGAAAACAGGCTGAGTTTCATCTGTGCAGTAAGTTTCAAAGGCAATCCTATAAACTCTCTTCAGCAACACTGGAGTCTAACAATTCCAGCTGCTGGAAATGCTCATCCCTTTGCAAAAGTCCCTAGCTCTGGCTGCAGTTCCCACTAAACCACATCAGAAGAACACAGGAGCTTCAGCAGCTCTGACAAGCACATGGCTGGCCACACGTCCCTGTGCTTTAGGGGTGAGCCTGAAGTGAAAACCAGAAACTTTCAGGTAGAAATAGAAAGTGCTGTGTAAATGGGTCCACCCACTGCTCTGAGCACAACAGCCCCATGCGTGGCCACCATGCTGCCCACAGCCACACTCACTGAAGTCCCTGGTGGCCTGGGGTGGCTGCCCAGGCATGGCAAATTCAGATGCAGCAGAAAAAGCTTCAAGGGCTTGGCACCCTGGATGACAGAGAGTCTATTTGCCAAATCCACTGAGAGGCAACAAGCATTTCACTCTTTCAATGTTTCTGAAGCTCGGATTAATCTGACTCCCAGCCTAGGTTTTCTGAGCTATGGTTTTAATATCAATTCTTTTTGTATTCTCCTGTATCAACTACTACTTGCAACTGGGTGGAAATCTTCCGGGAATTTTGGAAACAATTGATGGTTTGAAAATACCTGAGATATTTTATCCACAGAGATGTGCCTTATACAGGAGGAAATGAGAACCTTCACTAAACACTTGGGATATATTCATTATTCATACAACCAACACCCAGTCTTGGTCTCTGTTCATGTACTTCTCTTTCAAAAACTTTTACACTGCTCTTATAGGTATCAGATCCTGCCTTTTTGATGCTGAAGTTTCACATCCTTCCTGAAATTTAGGCTTCCAGTAGCTTGCAGCCCCCCCGCACTGGAAGTGAGTATTAAATCTATGCTAAGGTCAAAAAGCAGTTGTTGTCTCTCCAAAATATTTAATGCCCTTCCCTAGGTCCCTTCCTCGCATGGTTATCCACATAAAGTAAAGGTGCAAGCCTGGTGCTTTATTTTCACACAAGCTATTTCTCACAGAATGGTTTCCCCCCATGCAGGAAAATTTTACCCTAGTGAAAATTTATATTGTGGAGCTTCTGCAAGCAGGTGCTGGGGCAGAGGCACCTGCACCCTCAGCTGCTTCAGAAAGCAGAGCATAAACCACTCAAAGCAACGCTAACAAGCACCAAGGCTTTGCCTTGCTTGGGGCACTTGGGTAGAATTGTAGTTGCAGCTGACCCCATGTAATACACAGAAAAAGATCATTCCCCCTGGAAGCATCTCTGACTCTCCACTGACTGCAGAGATCCCAGTGCAATTACCTTCCTAACCTGGATGCCTCAGGCAAGGTAAATCCACACTCCTTCTTGTGTAGTCCTAGCACTAAAATGCCTTGAATTGCTGCTGTTTTGCCTTCACCTTCATCCCCTTCCCCTGTGTTGCCACATGTCTGCAGAAGGCAGCTGGTCCTTCCCATTCAGTCCTCACAAAACTAAACTCTTTATTGATATCTCTGACCTTCTACAACAGAAAGGAAAAGTGACACAGCTTTCAAATTCAGAATGGATGGAATAAGTAGCTACAAATGTTTTCCTTATGAATGACAAATAATGACAGTAGAGAACACCAAAATACATCTTCGAGACATTTCCTAACTGGAGGGAGAAATAAATTAAAACGTGCAATAAAAATTTTATAGCAGTTAGTGATTTCACTTTGGAAAACCTGCTAGGAAAAAAGTTAATGGCATAATAAATTCTTTTTTGGGGTGAGAAATGATTATTTGGGGGGTTTAAGGTGTGAGAATTTCTTGTAAATCTAATCAGCCAGCTAGCAATTAATAACACTGAATTGCTTCATGTCTTTCATGCTGTACCAAGGCAGAGCAGTGAATGCTCAGGTTTCTCTTACAGGCTGGTTCACATCAGCTGTGTGCACACAAATGAAAGCCTTCTGAAATGCGTTAAATCACTATCAGCAGAAACTCAGGGCAAGGGATCAGAGTACACAAAATTTCTACCAGTGTGGCTGGAAGACTCTTTATTTTACTTTGTATTCTGCCCAGTGTATCTTTAGCATTTCATTTTAACTCCAAGGAAGAAGCAGGTAATTTGTGTCTGACATCTCAAATCAACACTCAAACCCTCTGACGTACTGTGTTTTCATCTATTACGCTTTTGATCCTTGAAGAGACTGAAATCTGTTTGAACCAAATTATTTTTCAGCATTGTGGATGACACTACAATTTTCAACCACAAACTCAATTCACATGAGGAACAAGAAAGCGCCAAAATGTCAAAGCCAGGGAGCTGGAGATGGCTTTGGTACTTTTGTTAATTTGGATCCAAGATGATATACAGGACTGCAGGGCACAAAAAAAGAGTTTGTGCTTGAAATAAACATTAAAAAGATAAGTGGGATAACCAGAGTTCAAACACAAAACTCAAAGTGTCCATTTCCTTTATACACCCACCCTCCAGAGTTTTGCTTTAAAACTGAACTCAACCAGAGTTTAATGGCAAGAGATGATGTGGAGCTGAATCAGTAGCTGGCAGCCTGAAGAGAAAATTCATAGCACCATTGCACAAGAAAGGAGTCAGAGCTGAGCTGGTGAGACTTAAAATTTATATTTGTCCATTATAATATTTTTTCTAAGTTATTACATATCCCTAAGAAAAATGAATGTGCTACAGTGGGCTTATTTAAACCTCAGTGGAGTTTGGAGTTATTTGGATTTGTCTTTGAGCAATTTCATCTATTTCTCTTCTTGTCTCCAATCAGCAGACACATAAGCCAAAATCCTGTTACAAAATCAAGTAGCTTTTCATCTTCAAATGTTAATTATCACAAAGTCTTTGTGAAGCTGATAAGCATCACTGCCCTCCATTCCTCAAAGGAGACAGACAGCAGCAAAGCAGCTTTCCTGAAACCATAGAGAAACCATCCCAGAGCCTGAAATGTGATTTAACTTCTGTGCTTTTCTAAACTGAGCAGTGGCAGGGACAGTGCCTTCGTGAAGAGTGTCACTGGGCACTAAGTCAGCAAACACTTTAAATTATTCTTTTGAAAGTCTGCAGAAGTGAAAAAGCATCCTCATGGCAGAGCTGCCCACAGGAGCTTGGCCCGTGCAATTCCATAGGTACTTAGCTCAGGCAAAATGTTCTCCAGGCTCACATCCCTACAGGCACATGTGGAGGCAATGGATCAGTCTAAGGCAGAAACTGTAGGCAAATGTTTGTAATAATATAATTCCAAGAGAGGCAGTGCAGATTTTCACCTCTGCACATGATCTAACATCACATATGTGAGGGAGCATGAATCCTGTGCTCCCCACACCAATTTGGTTTCAGTCCATCTCTCCCAGCTGGAGTAAACCCTGTTCTCATCACAGCAGTTCCCTTTACCTCTTCTTTGATGTATTTGCTGGGATTCTTATTAGGCCGTGGAGAAAAGGCATCAGAATAGATGAACTCCATTTTTCAGAAGCTCTTTTGAAGAACTAGCCCTTAACCATAATTTGTTTTCTTCAGTTAAGCAGAAGGTTTATGACATTTGGTGTAGCCTGGGTGTTCCTCAGGACAGAGCCTTTATCTGCCTGTCCACAGGAACTTGTGCAACGAGTTCCATATCCTTGGCCAAGGCTTTTCACATCTCACCACAACAAAAATCCTGCTCTAAGCATAAAGTACATCACTTTTATCAGACGTCTCTCACTTCAAAGGGAAACTGCAGTGGAACAGAGCATTAAACAGATCCATGGGGCTCGTAAGCATTTATAAGCCTCCTAAAAGCAAAACTCTTACAGTTCATCTTCTCAGCTAAAACAAGGCTCAGTTTTAACTTTTTTTTTCTTTTTTTCTTTTTACAGTGGAATACAGCAATATCTGTGAGCTGTTTAAAGCTCATAGTGAAGATAATTCAGGGATCTTGGTCCCTCCCATGTACAGATCAGCACCGAGGGCAGCCCAAAGGAGCAGCATTCCCCCACAGCTGGTGGCTCCCCCCAGCCCTTTGCTGAGCTCAGTGTCCCCCACGAGTGCCCTCCCACAGCCCAAACCTCAGCAGTGCCCAGCACGGAGCCACTCAGCCCTGAACCTCGAGGCAGCCGCACCTTGTGCTGTCCCCACTGCCACGGGGCAGCTCCCTGGGCAGAGGACAGGGAGCTGGGAGATCTGACTGGTTGTGGGCTCTCCACAAATGCTTATTATGGTATAATTAATCACAAGCACTGATTGTCACTCTGCCTCCTCTGTGAAGTGCAGTGTGTTGTTCCTGCACGCACAAGCTGTGAAAGGTTGGCAAAGACAGAGGGTCAGGACCAAACACAACCAAAACAAATCACACAGCACAACAGGTGCATGGCACAGCATCACACACTCCCTCGTCCCTTATTCCCTGGGGCTTTGTCTTTTCCTTTAAAAAATGAGCAAAATTAGGCTTTTAAGAATTCCTATTACAAGTGAGGAATTTGATAGCAAAGAATGTGGTCGCATGCAAAACTCAGGGTACCTATTCCTACAAAAATAATGTGTGAAAGCTTCCACTCAATTAGTGCTGCCAGTACAAATTGTTTTCACTGGAAATGGTGTGATAAAATGTTACACAGCAGGTGGGAGCTCCATTACTAAATGCCCAGAAGGAAACCAGATGAAGGATTTTTTTTTTTGTCTACTGAGAATTGACCATTAATATAATTGAATAACCTTTTTTTAAAAGAGGTACTGAGCAAAGTTTTCATGACCTTAATTGCTTCACATAACTTCCCACATCATATGCTATTATTGTTCACATACTAAATGTCACTTGATATTCATGACAATTCATGAAGACTATCATTTGTGATAATTGATGTCATTAATATACAGTCTTTGAAGGCCCTTCTGTAATCATTAGCTAAACCATACGGGATGTAAAATCAATGATCTGAACTATGTCATTAATAATAATAAGTTAGGTGTGAATGAGTTTTTCCCCAAAATACAAATTCTTCAGGATATTTAATTTCTATTATCACTGTAGAGAAACAATAACCTTGACATAAACCAAAGTTTCCATGTGACCCAACACAGTTATTTAATGCTTGCTCCTTTTTTCCTTTAATTGGAGAAAAGTTGAAATTATTTTCTACACACCATGTAAAACATTAGTCCAGATAAATTAAGACTTCATGGTGGAAATGCTGAGGGCCAAATCAGCTCTAGTGTAGTTACTTAAATAAAGTGTCTGAGTACTGAAAAAAATTCCTCTGGTCTGAGAGAGAATGAAACCAGTACAATTTTGCCACTAAATTCATGGATATTGCAGTATTTTCTTCATTTCCTCCTCCTCTCCATAAAACTCTGGGGGACTTCGCACTCTGCCTGCTGTTCTGTGCTGAAGGTGCAAGCATCAAGGGAAAATAGTGCAAAGCAAATCATGCAATCTCCTGATTTTTCTAATACCTTTTCTCTCATAAATCAAATCACAGGCGGGCTTTACCTGTTGTCCACACTCTCACTTGGCAGGGAGGAAAGAGATCACTGCAGTCACCAGGTTTAACTCCAGCTACCGGCAGTGGGAGGAGGCCTCCTCCTTCCCAGGAGTGTACCCGGGTCTCACAGTGGTGGAACATCACAGATGCTGCCCAAAGCAGCACCAAATGCAGCCCAGGACATCACACCTGCTAAATGGCCCTCACGAGCTGCCTGACCTCACCTCTGAAGCGTGTTCAGAGCTTCTTGCTTAAACAGAAACATCAGCCATTTTTTTCCAGCTGAAAGAATGGATGGAAACAGAAGGCAGAGGTTCCCTGGCTAAATACTGCCTGGAGGCATTAAAAAGAACTTTAAGTGCTGTTTTCTCCTGCGAACTCTGAGCCGGAGCCTGTTGAGCCTTCCTGACCTCGGTCACGCTGGTGTTTTAGATTTCAGCTGACGAGGGCAGTGTATCATCAAGGCACCCAGAGCAAGCAGCACACAGCAGGCACTCAAAGCCAGCACAGCTCCCGGCTGCTGGGGAAGCACAGCACAGGAGGAAAGGGAAGCTTCACCCTGAGGAGCAGCAAGCAGCGGTTACAGGGTGCGAGCCTGGGAGAGGCTTTCTCCTGGAGACACGCTGGGGGAAGGTGACCTGTCCTGAAGTGAGACCTCTCTGGGCTCCCTCCTGCCCTCTCCCTGCCCACCCAAGGCCAGATCCATCACCCCAGCCCTGGTGAGAGGAAGCAGGAAGGAAAGCAGCTCTGAAAAAGCAAAGGGAAACCTGTTACTCTGCCTTATCCTAGCAGGAGGTGCTAAAATGCCCCAGTCGTGGGTGCTGAGCACTCTTGGCAGTCATTTTATCCCCATCCATATATTACATGCAGATCTCAAGCTCTAATTTCTAATGCCTCTTCTCCTCTTGACTGAAAACTCCCCAAAATGACAGCTTTGTAAGAAAGATGTTGCTGAAGACAAGATCTGACTGACAACATCTTTACAAATGAGGTGCTGTCAGGCAGAATGCATCTTGATTTGTGGAGTTGCAGAGAAAAATGTTTAAAATGTTTACTTCTAAACTCAACAGATTTGCAACAAAGAAATTAAAAGATATTAAAGCCTAGCAAAGTTTAATGCCATTTTATGAGAACTAGTTTACAGAATATTACCTCATTACGAAAATAAGAGTTTGCTCTTTAAGACTGAATAATTATAAGTGGCAAAAGCAGCAATGTGGCTGTGAATGCCTGAAAAATCAGTGACATCAACACCATTGATAGTGTGTCTGCTTTTGCCTCAGAGGAATATATCGGTAAAGCCCATTTTTGTTGTTTGATTGTTTCAGAATGCTAAAATTTGTCCAAGGAAGCTTCTCCTGAAGAAACACAGTTTCTCAACATAAAGTTTGCATTTCAAAACAGCTTCCAATGAAAGAAATGGCTGTTCATGGAAATCCAGTCTGTCTCTGGCCTCTGCCACGGATTTATTAAATCAGCTGGGGCACAGATTTCTCTTTGCAGTTTCCTATCCATTAACAGCATCACTTGTGAGCATTTCCCCTGCCGCGTGTCCCCCCAGGGAGGGCCCTCGGTGCCGCTCCTTGGGTTTCATGTGCGCGCCCAGAGCTGGACACCCTCCAGCACACGGTGACAGAGGGAGGCTGAGGCTGCAATTGGGGTGCTTGAATTTCCATATTTCATTTCCTTCAGCAGGGTGCAGAATTTCTGTTTCCATCAGAGATCAAGATAACTTTGATCAGGCTATTTTTATTTTATATTACATTTTTTCATTGCTGCATGATCCCCTCTTCTTGCCTTGAACTGAACCACAATGAGTTATCTCCCTGTTTTCAATCATCAGTTCTTTGGGGAAAAAGAAAACAAGGCAATCACACTGCAGGGACAAGAGCATTTTTTTTATAAAGATCTTCTGGATGTTTTTCAGTGAGGCTGGTTTTATTCTCATCCCTTAGTGAGAACCAGAGGAACATTCTCAAGAGGCTGAACTGGCATTTGGGCACCTCTCAAATGTGGGTTTCACTAAAACTCATTTCCTTGCAGTCTCCTTGAATTAATTCTGGTGGCTGACACATGACTGTCCTGGCTCACTAAAAAGTTCATTTCAAACCTCATAGAAACGGCATTCCTGAATCCTTCTTGAAAGCATAATTGTGTTCATTCTAAATTTAATTATTTTAATTGCCACCCAAAAGAACTTCTTTCTACACTCACATAAAGCTTATCATTTCCCCTCTCCTACAGTCACTAACCAACTTGCATAAAAGAAAATACATTAAATTTATTTTCTTCCATAGGAAATACATCAAGGAATGGAGAGGATTGATTTCCCTCCATAGGAAACAAGACATAAATGTTTTTAATCCAGGTGCTGCATTCAGTCACCATGTACAGTATGAAAAACTGTGCCATAAAAATGAAATTAAATGCATAATAGCATGGAAAAATCTTCCCTCATATTATCTTAAAGTATCCATTTTTTTGGCAGGACACAAAATAAACCTTTAAGCATTACCTACACCCATCTATTTTCCAATGGGTTCTAGTACTTATTTATGCACCTGTCTGGGATGCTCTTTGGAAAGGACCGTGTTTCATCACCTCTCTCTGATTTCAGTGAGCAGACTCGGAATGCAATGTACTCACTAAATCTGAGTAAGAGTGGCAAATCTCACCCTGTGCTATGGCAGATTTCACTCGTCCATCATGTATCAATCCCGTAAAGATTTATAACTGAGGATATAATTCGCAGCCTCCTTTAAAGTTTGTATCTCAAGGCTATAACATCCTTGACTTTAAAATCATCCATGCAGATTTTACAGGTCAAAGCTGTAATTACATCAAATTTTAATAAATCTTGTGGCCTGTATAAGGCAAAAATAAGGCACAGTTAGAAATACCAGAATCAAACACTGCAAAGTTTTCAGCTCAACTATTACATTAAATCTTGGGCTTATCCTTAGTGAATATACATTAGTTATTATATTCTTCATGAGGTCACTATCATGGACAAGCTGCTGTTGAACAGGCAGATTTCCCCATATTTTCCATTCAAAAAATAATTCCCAGCAACTCTTTGCTTCTTTTCTGGAAGCACAAGGGGAGAACACAGTTTTCTATGATCTCCATGCCCACAGGAGGTGCTGAGTGCTATATGGGGGGTGTTGTGTGTTTGTGCAGAAAGGATCCATGTGCCATCACACCCCTCACTCTGGGCAGGCAGCAGGACCCAGGGAAATGCAGCAGGAATGGCCTGTGCCACCAGTGCTCCCAGTAAAGAGGGATATTCATTTGCTGCTGACTTGTTCACTTCTGAGCCTTCTGTGGCCTTGAACACAACATTTGCATTTTTCTTTCCCTTCAAGCCCATTTCCCTGGTTAATAAGCACTAGATCTTCTTTGATCAGTATTCAGTAAAAGTCATGCAGATGTGATCTTTTTGATGGGCATTTTCTATATCTGTAAACAAAACATCAGCAAAAGGTTGACTGTGTTCTATCTGCTAGAGAGGGGCACAGTTATTGATCTGGACATTAGACTGCCATTTTATTGAAAGACTGATTTTCTCTGTATCTAAATTGGCAGAAGATATCATAAGAAGTTTCTTATCTTAGCACAGATGCAGACAGATCCTCTTTCCAGGGTAGCATGTTGGCCAACAGCAGAGTTATGACTTCCCTCATACTTCTCTAGATGTCATTATCTGCCATTGAAAAATAGATGATCAGTTTTAGATCAATAGTCCTGAGGTCAAATACATGGAGTGCCATTAGTGAAACTGGAGATCAAATGCAGTTTCTAGAGCCCCATTTTTAATTGTCCAACAAAATATGCAATCCTTATTCTTCTAATTGCCTTCTGCCATCAGTGTACCAGAAGTGCCCGTGTGTAATCTCTGTCTCAGGTTTTGATTTCAGAGAATAACAGAACCACAGAAAGGATCAGGTTGGAAGGGCCCACAGTGGGTCGTCTGGTCCAACCTCCCTGCTCAAGCAGGATCATCCTAGAGCACATTGCCTGGGATTGCTTGCTTTGGCCATGCATTCATCAAATCTAGGTTGTGCAGATGGCAGGGAGAAAAAACCCCACCAAGGTCAGAAGAAGTTTTTGAGCTGTGCTGCAAAGGCCACCAGAAATGCTGGTGACAATTCGTGTGTAGCTGGTTTGTGTCAATGTGCTGCTCCCAAATATGCAGGTAGCTGTGCAGCCTCTGCAAAGCTTTTCCTCATTCTTGTAGCCCCTACACTAATTTTGCTACCTTGCCCAGAGTTTCAATCATCTGCCTTTCTAGTATTTTCTCAAGGAATTTGACCGCCTTTGTGGTTTTTTACCAAAGCTCAAATAGATTAATTGACAGGCTTTAATGACAGCTACTCAAGGGGTGGAGGTTGAGTCTGCTACATGAATACCACTCTCATTTGATGTTCATTTATAGACCAAAGGGTGAACAAATCCACAAGAGGCATTCAGGGATGCACTGAATCAGCCATGCTGGTGAAATATCCCAATCTCATTCTGGAGATTTCCACACTTATATTGGCAAGCTCTCCCATTAAAGAGAAGAACTACTCTGAAAATAAGAAAATGCCTTTTGCCTAAGATTTTTTAAGTCCCTAGGTTTACAAGGGTACACAAGATCCAGCCACAGTTCCAAAACTTTCTCCTTCTTGCTAGTTAATAGTTTGTTTCTGCAGGCAGAAAGCCAGAGCCAGAACATTTGTCAGACCACAATACATTAAGGCTTATCTTTTACCTGTTTGTGCTGCTGGCCAGGAAACACTGCATGTCTCCCTCAGCTCAATTCCAAGGAATAGGCCAATTTCATTAATTGATTCCTAATCTGAAAGATGCCTTTCTAGGAGTAATGGAGGGAAACAGTGCTTATGCCACACCTGCTTGGTTTATGGTCTCCAATATCTTCACAGAAAGAAAATGTAACAACACTTGAATTCTCTTGCCAATGAGACACGGATGATAGACTCTCTATTCCTGCAAGAGTTTCAACATATCAGTAACAATCAAACAGTTAAAGCTGAATTCACATGAGGAGGGAGTTACACCACTGGGAAGGAAAAAGAATTGCAAAATGTTTGCAGACTTCACCCCTCCTGTGGTTGATGCCCAGCATGGTCCCCAGTCCTGTCAGACAGCAGAAGCAGCAGCTTGGAGTTTCTATAAGCCTCTGCAGACTAGAATTCCATTTATCAGATAGTGTCTTACACCAACCTGTGTGCCTTTGTTGGACACCTTCCTGTCTGTACAGCAGTGCAACAATTTATCTGGACATGGAGCTATTGATACCCAGGACAGGAATGCAGGACACAAAGGAATGAGCCATTCTGGATGTTCCTCACTCACCAGTGTATTTTCAGAAAGTGCCCTTATCCTAACCCTGAAGTTATCAGTGGCTTTGCTTATCCTAGAGATTTCCCACAGCAACAGGATTAAGGTTGTGGTCAAAACGTGCTTTGCAGGTGACAAGACACCTCGTGTCACAAGGGCTGCCTGGGCAAGGGCCAGCACTTCCTCACTGACTTGAGCAAGATATTTCACTGCATAAAAGCCTCTGTGTCAAATAGAGGCCAAGAATAAGGTTTTGGCCATCCTTTTTGTGAACATAACTTAGGGACTATAGAGCAAAATCACATGCAAAACGCAAGAAAACATTGAGCTGTTTAATGGTAAAATGTCACTGCATCACGGAGAACAATTCCTGGTGAAGCTGTCATGAGCTGCTGTCAGCTTGTCTGTTTGATCTATTAATCTGTTACTGCTGCAAATGTGACCCTTATTTGCTTGTTTTTCACATGTGGCATCTTGTTATAAACTTTGTCCAAACTTTCAGCAAAACAATGATTATCTTCAGTTATTCACTGTGGCATAAAGGGTCCTGACCCCCAGATGAGGATCTCCAGGCATGGCTCGCTTGTAAACAAATATAAATGCAAACAACTTAAAGCCATTAAGAAGAAAGACAAAGTTTGCTTATTTTGCCACAGCTTCTTATACTGCCTGTGTTCATTTCTAGAAATAACATTGCTACTCTATAGTTCAGAAGAGGCTGTAAATTAAACAGCACTGCACTGGATATATTCACAGTTACCATTTGCCGTTGCCAACCACATATAGATTTCCAATAAACAGGTCTCATTCATTGTAAAAATTAGATAATTGAAACTATCTATTCACTTCAAGGCTGTGGTCTCAGAGGTGATGCTTCTGTGTTGCCACGACTAGTGGGAGACAGAAGCCACAATTCACTTCCACAATACTCTTTGCCCATTTTTTTGTCAGTAATAAGAACATTTTATGAGATACTGGAGATTATGAGTCGACTTCTTCCTACAGCTCTTTTGCCTGAGGAACATCCCTTTTTCCCCTTTCACTATCCCTTAGCTCAGCAGAGGTGTTCAAAAAGAGATGATAAGAGTATAGAATCTTGTCAGAAACAGCAATCTCAAACTACTCTATTATCTTTTCCATGCTGCAGATTGCTAACTGTTGATTATTATACAGACTCTGAAATAAATACATTCCAGATAGTGGGAAATGTATAGCAAACACTGCCAAACAAATTTTCATGTAGCTTTTTCCACTGAAGAGTAACTTATCTACTGAAGTACTAATTAAATGTTTTTGCCTGTCTGATTAAAATCTTAGGGTTGAAAACATATATTTTGTGTTAGACTGCGGCAAAGTAAGAGAAGTAGAGAAAGGTTCAACTGGTGTAAAATGTTTGCATCAACATCAACAAATAAATAGTTTCAAGCATATATCTCCCTTTTAAACAGAAATAAAATCCTGAAATGAGACGTTTCCCATTCACAAAATGCCTTTTTATGATTTTCTCGTCATTCTTTTCAGCCAGTGCTACAACCCATTAACTGACTCCTCGCTATAGTAAAAGCCCACTTAGTAATTTTTCCAAGCCTGTATTCAACTGCATCAGGAGGAAATGTGTCTCCCTGGGATGGATCTCCCACTTGGAGCTATGCTAATTTTTTTTCAGGACAATCATTGAGATTACATGCTCCTTAACTGAAAATCAGTCAAATATATCCCCTGATAGTTCAGGCAGTTGGTGACTGGATGATCCATCACCCATTTCCCAGGCACAGAGCTATTCCTGAGCCACTGCACCTTGTCATCTGACAGACTGCTGCTCACATCTCCGTGAGGCAGTTTATAAAATCTTATGGAGTTACTTTTCTGCTTCATGAAGAAATGTGGAGATATCAGACATTATTTATACCACATATCACTAACTTGAAACCAAAATACATCTGCAACAAAATTGCATATGCATTTTTCTCAGAAAAATTAAAAAAAAGCTGGCCAGGAATTTATAAAGGAAAACCTTTCTCTTGTTTTAATGCATGAATTGCTGGCAGCTGGACGTGCCTTGCATTTGTAAACCAAGGGGCAGAAGAAACTGGTTTGTGTTCCTGTGCTACCTGAGCCTTTTCCCACATCCTCAGGAAGCTCCATAATCACAAAGATAACAGAAACTTTGGATTGGATGTTTGTCTCAATCATTTTCATGTAAAGGAGAGTTTCAGCCTTGTGCAGAAATGCTTTCAAAGTTATCAGATTTTCTCCGATTTCTGTATCTTTGAAAGGAGTTTTCTTGTACTACAGTGAGCAAATGAGTTTAAACCTCACCATCTTTGTCTAGCTGGTTTTTAGGTAACTGTCTGGTGTTCCCACAAGCAGCCTTTGCTCATCACTGGTGACATAACCAGAGCTCTGCAGGAAGGACGTGCTAAAACCAAAGAAAGTGACAGAAGCAAGCGTGGAGCAGAGTGAATTTTATCCCTTCTTGTGAAGGATTTGCTGCTGAAGCATCCCTAAAAGCAGCTCTCCTCCTCTGCATTCAAAGGGAACTCGATTTTGTGCAATCTGTTAATAAATATGGCTGCTCCAAAGGAATACTTCACCCATATTATCATTTCTAGTCCCAAAGGACGAGAATAAAGGAGGGTAATGCTGGCAACTGCCCAGGCTAAAAGGGCAATATCACTCAAGAGCTGTCATCGACAGCTACAGTGGGAACATTTGACTAACTCAGAAGCATCAGGGCCTCTACCCTTAAAATTATGCTATACTTCATATATAATTTCCAGCCATGTTCTGCATCATTCACTTCATGATCGAAAATGATCTTTTTACTCTTACTAACAATATTTAAACTATGATGTACCTGCAGGGAAATACGTGATTGCTCTGCAAGAGAGCACTTCAAATACTGAAATTGGCAAGTCCTTTATCCATAAGCCAAGAGATTTGTTGCACTTGTTAAAACTGAAATATGCAATACTGAAAGAGAAGGATATAATTATAATTTATGGAGAGAGTATTCAGTAAACAGTGTGATTCAAGTCATTTGTATGTGTTACTTTAAATAACCATTCTTCTGCATGAAAAACTCTAAGTTCAAACAGAACAAATGAAGAACTGGAATTCAAGTTGGTGTTTTATTCCATATAATGACCATTCAAACAGAAAAATCTCTACTGATTACATTCATTTATGGGCCTTGGTAAGCATAAGAAGGCATTTTAGCTAATTTATGAGGATTAGAATAGTCATGACTTATAGGAAACAATTTATACAAGCAGTTCTAAAATATACTTTTAGATTAGGAAAGAGCTAAAATTCTGGCAGTGGCCAAATTAGCAAAGAGGAGACACACAATAGTATTGATGAAAATTTGCATAATATCTGCTTAATTAAAAAAAGCAGTGTTATATATTGTAGCCAATAGATTAATCCACTTTCCAACCAGTTTTAAAAGAATAACGTAATTCTAGATCAGAAATATTTTTTCCTCCAAGCAATTTGCCAAATAAGGGGCTAAAATGTAAAATATTTTTTTCCATTAGTTTTAGGTAATTGAAATGCAAAGTGCTAAGCACTTAATCTTTCCAGGCAGGAAAAGCTGCCTGCTGTCAGATTTTATTAAGTCTTTTTGCTGCTCTTTGTATAGTCAATAACAAGTGTCTAAACCCAGGAAATGATGTAGAGGTAGTGTTCAAAGGTAAGGATATGATAAGGTGGTGTTTGCAGTCAGGATAATATGAAAAAGTCCAACATGTACGCGGGAAGATTATTCTCCATGTCAACTAATTAGCATGTTTATTGGAAGCATTAATTATTCTGACAACCAAAGTGATTTTTAAGTGTGTTAACTTTTCATATGCTCATTTCCTACATGCCTTTCTAGGCAGACTCTTTATATGTTTATATTAGTAAAGTTAAAAGAAACAGTTCTTTCCAATTCTAACCCCTGCTAGTAAGTAAAAAATAAATTCTAGAAGGAATAAGTGAGTTTCAAAACACATCCAAGAGAAAAAATTCTGACAAAAATGAGAAAACCCTTGACATCTTCCAGGAGGTGGCCTCCCATTGGAGCACATGATGCTATCTGCACCTTTGGAAAGATGGATTAGATTTAAACTTACACCTGAAAACATGATGGTTTACAAGGTCTCAGATATCAAAGCAGCCACTGAAGACAGGTGTAGGTCCATGCCCACTTGACGTATAAACAATACAGCTTCCTGATGTGTCCCAAAATACAGTTCCTGGAAGCCCAAAATAGGAAATCCCACTTGCAGTCTGGTTCCAGTTCCTCTCCTGCAGAGATGGGGTCCAGCAGCATCTCCTGTACTTTGGCTCTGGAGCTGGGACCTGCTTCATGAAAAAGCCTCCTGCTGAAAGCCTGGAATGCCACAAAGCACAGCTGGGCCTGACAGAAGTGCTGGGGAGGGTTTGGGAGCTGATGCCTAAGCAAAGCTAAATCCTGAGCAGATAAATAAAAGCATTGTCAGGTTTGATCGTTCAATCCCAGTGCAACACTTAAGTAAGGGTTTCGTGTTGGATCTGTTCGTAAATTAAATAATTTGGCATGTAGCTTTGCTGCTTAGAGCAACCACTGCATTGCTAGGACCACACTCTCCCACCAGACTCTTCCCTAGTGCCATTCTTGCTCATATTGAAATTTTTGGAGACAAATAATCATTTTCACTATGCCCAAAAGCACTGCTTGGAGCAATGTTTTCCAGCCTCAATCTCAAAAATCTGTTCCCTGCAGAAGAAAAAAAGAATTCTTTATGCTTTTCTAGTCTTTGTAGTGTGCCAGTGCGCAGTTTTTTGAGAGCAACACAAATATGTCCTATTTTCTCCTTTCTTCTTTCCTATTATTTTCTTTCAACTTTCTTTGCAATTTTTCTTTCTTCCATTTCCTCTAGTGTTATTTTCTTTGTCTACCTTTCTTGTCCTTTAACCATCCTATTCTCAGTTCCATCTCTTTACACCCATATCTGAGTCAATCTTTCTTTCCTGACTTCTCCTCAGTTTCCTTCACTGCTTCTCTCACCTCCAACTTTTCATTTCACCATCATCTCTGCTCTGAGGCCTTTCAGTACACACTGCACACATTCTCCTTCTGCTACATACATGCATAAAATTATCTGTTATTGGCATGAATGGATATGCAATGAAAACTGGGTGTTTATTAACAGCTCAATGTTGCTGAGCTCTGAGGCTTTTTTTACATCACATTAAATGTTTTTCTTAAGATTTCCTGTTACTCCTGTGTCTGCATTACAAACCAGCAAAACAGGGACCTTTGTCTTTAATACACTTTGAAAAACCTTGTATCTAGGGCCATCATGTATCCTTTCTTTTTCTTGTGTCAGCTTCTCCTGGTTTCCTCTTCTTCTGAAGAATTGAACAGATACAGATCTAATTACCAGTATCTCAGGCCATCTTTAGCAAAGTAGACACAGAGTGAATTGAATATCACTTCAGGGAGATCATTACTTGAACAATCCCACAAAGCTCTTTAATATACCTTTCTTTGAAACCGCACCTCCAAGCATTTTGCAAAATCTCAATAATACACTTGCGAGGCTGAATAATTTTGGGTACAAAGAGAGAATTTAAGAATCTGCATACAAAATAAAGAAAAAACCCCTAAGTCAAGATAAAATCCAAAGAACAGCAAAGTGGCTGTGGGTGAGCTGATAATGGTTTCTATCAAGAAACAAAATCTGAGAGAGCTGTTAACTGTGCCCAACTCGGCACTGCAGAGCAGCTCCTGCCGTAAGGTGGACAGCACACCAGTGACTTCAGTTCTCTGTAAAAAGCTGCAGCTCAAGGGTCATAATTCTATAACTTTTTAGGGATATAGTGGCAAAGATAACTATTGTTAACTGCTAGAGACTCATCTGCCCTTTTAGGTGTATCAAAAGCTATAGCCCTGATATTATATCTACCAGTATCACATACTGAATACAGCACTGATTATGACATTGTACAGTTTTCAGATATCTTCCAACCACAGTTTTGTGTGGCAGCAAAAACAGTCCAAAAGGAAAAAAATAGCTGAAACCACTGGTATTAAAGGAGAGGAACAAAGATTAAGAAGAAAAGAGCAACACTCACAGAATAACAAATGGAGAGCTTGCTAGTAGATTTCTTACTTACTATGATGATTGAGTTAATTTATTTTTAGCACTGAAATATTAACTTTTGTATGAGGTAACTGATAACTTTTGGCTACAAAGCAGGTTCCTTCCCATGGGAAGGAGGGGAGATCCAAGCCAACAATGGAGAACTTCAGCCAAAATACTATTTCACAAAAGACTAGAAAAATCAAAGGGTAAAATAAATTGCTGAAAAAAATTATTGGCTTGATATTTAAAACTGCTGAGCATCTGCAAGTCCCATTTAAGTCACAGGGAGCTAAAGCCATTGACAACCTTTGTAAATCAGGCTGGATAAGTGGCAGGACCAATAACAAGCCAGGCTTACCAAAGAGATTTCATAAGGTAATGATGTGAAATAAGAGTACTCACTTGAGCTTAGTGGCAAAAGAAAATAATTCAGCTTAACAAGAAAGCTCTCAGAATCCATGATGCAAACATTTGCCTTTTTTTTTTTTTTTCTGTTTTCTTTTAAAGAAGACTCATTTTCTCTGTCATGTTTCTGATAAGGAAAGCATTTCAGTGACAAGTACAGGATTGTATGCAAACCAAACCTGTACAAACAAATCAGTATTCAAGAGAAACTTTAGTAAGAATATATGTGTGTCAAAGCTTGCCTCAGTGATTTTACTTTTAGCTTCATTTTTTTCAAGAAGGCACTGAAAATAAAGAGGACAAAAAAATCGTCACAGTCCTTTGACATTGGCATGCTTAAGGTTACAAGGATAAGGGAGCATCGTATCATTTTCTACTGGATGGTACCATTTAAGGTGTTTGAACATCTCTTTGCACCCAGGTCATAATGTTTTCACTTCCTTGGACATCTCCCAGCACAGACTTGCAAAGAATACCATAAACTGCTAAAATCTTTGGGCACAGTGAAGTAACAGTGAAGCATTTCAGTGTTCTCTGAAATGAAATCCTAGGAAAGTGCTTTGAAAATCCTTGGAGTCTTGGGAACAGTGAAAATTATTTCAGGAGCATTCATCAATATGTTCAATTTATTTTAATGACACATAGGCCACTCTAAATGGTTGTGTGTTTTGTCATTGAATACACTGAGAAGATCTGACTACTGAGATGCCATTAAATTAGAGATACTCATGTCAAAAAGTGTCTCAATTTGCCCTTTTTTTAGTAAGGAGAAAGAAATGTTTTTGTTCCTTCCTGTAATTTGTCAGAGCCACACAAATCTATTACATGGCTTGACACATTTTTGAAGAGTAATTTCTGAAAGAATTCATAATAGAAAGATGAATCCACATTTCAAGATACAGAGACATCTCAGTGAAATATTGTGCAGATCATCATCTGCACATGCGAAATTAAGTGGACGTTTTCCCTGCTTCTGTACAAAATTATTTGTACCACTTTTCCACTATTTCCCATTCCCAGACCTCTTGGAAGAACCCTCTAGGGGACAGGAGGATTTGCTGCTACCAGAAAACCTGCCCTACCCTGCCCAGGTCAACCTCCAAATGCTGTGGGGGCCAGCCTGGGAAAGGAGAGACAAGACATCCTCTAGTACAGGATGGAGTTTTCAGAAATGGCTTTCTGGCTACCAAGAATCCTGGGAAAATGAAGACTGGATCACTTGCTGACCAACAGATTAGAAATCTTCACCTTCAGTGAAGCAGTGTAGGACATCCAAGCTGGCAATTCCACCCGTTTCAGAGGGCAATGATCCATCTGAGCACTCCATATGCCCCTGGATCAGTATTTTTCAAGTGAACTATTAAAAAGAGTGACAAACACAGTTCAGCAAACTGGAAGCAGTAACCTGGCTTCAGTGGTGAGCACCCAGGCACAGCACATGGGTCTGTGAGACTGTTTGAAAGTGTTCCATCACACAAAGTACCCATCAAAACCTGCAGGTGAATAACTTGTAAACTGGGGAAACATGAATTCAGCTGCAGCCTGACGACTTTTTGACTTTCAGACTGATAGGTCTGAAATACATGGAGTAGGGAGGGAACCAGAGAAATTTTTCATGTGCCACAGTTTTTCTCTTCTCTTACATTTTCTAAAGTATAAAATTGGGTTTCTATACTATTAAGCAGAGCGACCTAGGCCTCATCCACTGTTTTCTCACCACCCTCCATGTCTTCAAGAATTTCAAATGTTTGAGAGAAATTCACCTTGGATATGATGTTTTTCAAGCCCTGAACGCACTAATAGATTTTCTTCCTTTCAAGTAGTGGCTGATTTTGCACCAAACTTAAAATGGTGATCCTGACTTCAGTGCATGGCATCACAACGTCACTCACTTCACACTCCAGTGGTGATGCTGTGCAGTCATACTATGGTAGGAAAGGCCAAAATCTGACCACTCTGTGTTAAAGAGGTTTTACCTTCCTTTCTCCCTTTCAGGTTAGCTAAATACTTGTTTCCACTGTGTTTAGAAAAAGTCCAGTAAAGTTTAGCACTCTGAAATTCAATAGAAAGTATGATTCATAGTGTAGTATAGCGTAATACAGTCCTAAAACTCTTTTTTTTTTTTTCTTTTCTTTTGCAGTTCTTGGAAGTCCTCCTCAGCTTTGGTTTCCAAAACACTGTGAAAATACAGGAAATTAACTAAGGTCTTCCACAGACTAACATGAGTTTTATGGTGCCATTTTCTTTTACGTAAGGATGTCTTATACTTATTCGACTGCAAGAGGGAAGAAAACAATGAGGAAATGGAATATTAATGCAGTAAACAACCTTTTTTCCTCTGAAGGAGGAGCACAGTATTTTTCTGTGGTGTCTCCACTAACTTTTACTGTTTTCCTCCCTCAGGTCCTTTTCACCCTGTTCAAGGTAAAGCGGGTCCAAAATCCAAAGCAGAACTTCACCAAATAGCTCTTGCACCTTGGCTAGAAATTCTGGCTGAGTTAGGAAACATATTTCAGAGGCAAATAGATATAGGAAGAGGAAGGAAGTGCCTACAGTTTTGCTTATAAACAGCTTATCACAGCGGGGCCTCTGATCTCCAATGAGGCCTTGAGTGCTTTGCCATGCAATTAAGAAGCTAATTTTCCTCATGCAGATGTGTCATTTATAGGACACTGAGTCTTTCTCCAATAATGTGAAAATTTCTCTGTTCAGATTAAGATGTAAACACTTCCATGGATATAAATGTTTGTACAAAAGAATCGCTTTTGTGTAAACACTTCACTGGTGAAAGTCACAGAAAACTATTGATGCACAAAATTTTGCATATATTTCCATACTAGTCAGGTGTTTGTTACATCTCTGAGAGCACAAACCAGGGGTAATGAGGAGCATTCTGGTTTTGATCCTTTATATTCTGTGATGTGTCTTGTCTGCTTTATTCACATATCAAACACCAGTCACTGTACTATAAAGAAGCTGCTAAGCTGCAGAAACAGGCTGTAATAAGCTTTTCAAGCACCTGATGTGGAAAAACAGAATGCTTGTTTATATATTGTGGGAGGTTTTGGAAATGTGGGTTAAGCATGCAGTATCCATAAGATGCAGGACATTTTATTTCACAACACCAGCAGTTATAACAGTGTGAGGATTTTTACTTTACTTTGTATCATAGCAACTAATGAATCCATTACTTTCTTCTGTAATAATTTCAGTGGAAAACTTATTCAAAACACTTCACCAGAGGCATCCCTAACGTTCCGCCAGTAAATAACATATTTCATTTATAAGCCTGTTTTCTGTCCCACTTGGCTGGTCCTTTAGAAGCCTGTCAATAGACCAGGGAAATCCAATATTCGAACTCAGCTAAATCTCATTTTCAAAAATGACTTCAGTGCTCAGAACTTGTCCTCACTTCAGTCAAAGATATGATTGTAATTCAGATAGGCATCTCAGCACCGAATAACTGTGCAAGGTATGATCCTGATACTCTTGTCACAGCACAGGGGCCAAATGGGAGAACTTGCAGTAAATCCTGGATGGGTTTCTGACCCCTGCCTGGGCTGCCATGGTTATATTGCTGTCTCTGCTCTAACACTGTCTTTGATCTCTCTGTGCAATTTGCAGTCTGAGTTGAGCCCTTCACAGGCTGGGTGTCCATGTGCGTGATTTTACATTGATATGTTTTACCTTATGCTTGCAATGGGCTAAAAGTGATTACATAGCTAAGACCCCATGGAAAGTCAACCAAATCTGACGTTCAGGCCAGGCCCACTTTAAAAATATTAAATGAAAACCCTTAGCACAATCTTAATTTTGAACTCATTTTGTAAATGTACAATTAAAAACTGAGCAGCTGAAAACAGTATTATTGTATAAAAGGCAGGAAGAATCCAACTAATCACTCAAAAATTGCTAAACCAAACACACTTCTAGCACATATGGAGAATATTTTGCCTTTTAGTAGGGGTATTAAGCACTGAGCTGAGCTGCCTTGCAAGAGCCACTGCAATGCAAAGTAACCCCCTCACAGCTGGTGGGTTTAGTGCCTCTGGGTAAAGCTTACCATGGTTCAGTAAGCCCTGAATATGAGTAGGTGTTAATACTTATAGCAATTTTTAGAAGGGAAAAGCGCATATAGGATACAAATCCACACCTCATTTTATTTAACCAAATATTTAAGCATGTGGATAAGTCCCTTGAGGCTCCAGTGGGAGTGCTGAGGAGTTTTTTCTCATTTAGCAGCTGAAAAATTTTAAGGAAATCTGAAACTTTATATGAAGAGGAATAATAAGTTATGAGGAAAAGAAATCTGCAACTTGCATCACTTTGTCTGGAGATACATGCAGCATGTTAGCAATTCAAAAAGAGCTCATTGCAGATACAAGACCACAAGAATGAGTAAATGCAACTCCACGGAAGAATTGTGTAAATAGATAGATCTCACTAAAAGCTACCTCATGGCATTTTCTGCATTTGGCAAAGAATATTCATCCAATTAAGCCATTGAAATTGACTTCTGATTTAATTACTTGAATTTCTGACTCAGAACATTCACTCCTACACACAGTAAAATGACCTCATGACTGAGCATTAGGACCGAATGGTATCACATCCAAAAAAAGCTGCCGCACTTTACCATGTTACAGACTGCTTTCTGAAATGAGAAAACAGTAAAATTACTAAATTTTTTGGGGACTGCTCATTGATAATACATAAAGTCAACTTCTTTTCTTCTGCCAGGTTTTAAATTACACTGTCTAGGTGTTATATTTCCTCATTTTTAAATATATTTTCTCTTTCTCCCAGCTTTGCTTCTAAAACTTACTGTAAGTCAGCTGCTTCCCTAGCCTAAAAAAAAAATACTAGCATTTTTAGAGTTTTATTATGTGCATGTGAATGATTTATTACTGTAGGATTGTTCCTAAGTACAGGTTGACACTTAGGATTCTTCCCAAGTTTATGAAATAACTTGGTTTCAATTCCAAAATTTTCAATATACTGCCAATTTTAAAACTTAAAGCTCTTATCTAAGAGGTGTTTGACATCTGCAATCAATTCTAGCATTTTCTTTTATATATGCATATATATTCTGTAAAGCAATAAGGAAAGGTCAAACTGGTGACTATTAAAGCTTCTACTATTATTTTAAGAAATGTCATGAGGTTAGTACATTTTAATCACTGTACAAAAGAGGCATCTTTCAGAAAATCTCTTTCTAATCAAAGAAAATTTGCAATTCTCCAAAAAGGGAAGAGAAAACTTCTCATGAGTCTAGTGGTTATAAAACTTCATCTGCTTTGATCTTTTCAGAGGAAGATGTTATGGGAAAGTGTGTTCCCCTCTATTCTGTTTGATAGCCTGAGCCTTGGCAGAAGCTGTTATATTTTCTTTGGATCCATCTCAATAGGCTGAAAATCTCTCTCCATGGAGAAAACTTCATCACAGCCTTTCAAGAATAAATATGTCAACATGCAGTATTATAATGAGCTAAAGGGAAACACAAAAACAGCTGAAAGTGTGAAGAGTATTTTGTCAATGTTGTCGTTGTGGTATTGAACCAGAAAAAGCTGGACTTTTCCAAATCTCAGTGTCCTACACTATTAAATCTAAATGTCAGCTCTTCACAAAGAGCATAAGACCTTACTCAAGACCTTATGGATTGGCTCAAGGCTTTGAACATGAAAAGCCTGGCTGATGCACACTGTTCTTAGATTATTGAAACTTTGGGGTCACAGTCTGCCATTAATGTGTGATGTTTGCTTTGATTTTTATGATCAGAGGGGATACATTCATTTATACTCTTTTGACTGTCTTCGAAATAGCATCAGAATTGCCAAGAGAATTAGGTCAGGCTTCTTTGGGAAAACTCAGTGTCCATTATAAGAATGACAAGAGACAGAATGCTCTCCGATGAGTTCTATTCAATGTAAATTGGGAGGAACTGCATGTTGAAATAATGCAGAACGTTGTGTCTGAACTCTACATCATCAAATTATAAAACAAAGTTATCTTCTCTTTGTGCTCACCTTTGATGTGCCTCATCGATGGCAGTGGGAGTTCAACACAAGGACAATTGAGATGCCATCCAGACATCAGGGATGCAAAGTAGCAGCTTTCGCAATTGGCAGTTTTCTACAGGGCCTTGTAAGAGAGTTGGTGCTACCTTCAGTAAACACGTTTTGGCATCTAAAGCTGGGTTTCAGTTGTGAACACTTCCAGTTCAGAAGTTCTGCCAAAAGCCCAGTGAAGTCAATGGGCATCACAAGGAGCTGCAGTATTTCTGTCTTACAGGAATGAGGTTTTGGAGCTTGGGGGAGGGGGAAGTTCTTGGTTTGTGTAGCTGCCTTCTTTATGAACTCCCTTCATTCTGCTGTCCTATCCTTTCTTCTCTAGACCTTGTGTCGCCTATTTCACAGTTCTGCTGGTGGTGGAAAAGGGGAAAAATCTGGAAGGGAAATGGTTCAATTGCTTCTGCTGGGATGTTTATTATTTTCATGAGATAGCAGTCTAGTGGTATACTGTAAAATACTACTGAGGAAAAATTTTCTAATTGTTAATTAGCTATCATTAGGATGACCGATGTCTGCTATCCAAATGACTTTATTTTTTATATTATTTTAAGAAAAAGCTAAAGGAAAATTCATAGTGTTTTATACATTTGCGATACTTATATTAGTGCAGAGTCATTTTCATCTTCAAATTGAACATAATTTAAAGATAAAATGGCCATTTTGACATTTAGAAAACAATACAAAAAATGAATCTGAAAAGCCAAAAGCCTGGACTTAGAGGAGAACACTGATTTTCTTCAATTCACAGCTAAGACCTCCAATTTCTTTATGATGGTGAAATTGTCATGAACAATATTTGCATTTATTCTACAATATTTTAGCCCAAAATAACTTCAGTTTTTTATTAACTGCAAGACTGAGTCCTATTCATCAGTTAGGCAGGTGTATTGCCTGATAATGCAATAAGCTTTCCTGGATGTATGAGTTGTTTTATTTCTTTTATACCAGCAATCAGCCATTTCTTTTATACCAAGAGCGTAATAAAAACAAAAGGCTTATTTCTTTCTTACTGGTAGCAGAGTTATAAATTATCATCCATCAGCAATAACTGTTGCCATTTAATAAAAAAATAAACCTTTCCTAAATCTCTCATGGAACATAATAGATAAGAATAAACAATGATATTAAAGTTGGTGCCAAAATGAAGGATTGCTGCAAGTGAGGATGTGCAGTGAAGTTACTTATGTAGATAACACAGTCTGGCAACCAAAAGGACTTAATTCAGTTGTAATAAAATAGATAATCCAAACTTTTCTGGAATATAAATAGTCATAAATTGTAATAATCCTAACTTGTTCTCCAAGTATTTCAAAGATGAAAAATTGGTCAGAAACACAAACTAATTTAAAAACAACAACAACAACAACAACAATCAAGGCAGAGTGTTATAAATATTTCACCTGTAAAGTACATATAAGGTGTTCACCTGAGTATCTCCAAAGAAAAGTTCCTCTTTCAGTCCTGCCACGCTTAGCTCAGACCATCAGTCCAAAGTTTGTGGTCTTTTTCTAGATTTTCTAGAACTAAATGTCAGCTTTAAACAACCAACATGGAGACTGCTACTTCAGAAAGTCTGCAGATCTTGCAGCTGCAGCCAGATGTGCACCATATTTTTAAAATTGCATTCCAGATGAAAAGTTACTGTCGTGGGTAGCTGAAAAAAAATCAACAAGTCTGAAAAGCCAGGTTTTCAAACACAGTGGGCAAGCACTATTGGATGTGAACCTCTCTGCAAGACAGAGTTTGCATTTAGATGGAGTGACCACATGCTTAATCAAGAAAACCTGCACACAGTGTCTAGGAATAGCCAGAACAACAACAGTGAAATGTGTTAACCAGAATCACTGATTCTCCTCTTGCTCCAGTCAGTTTGCCCCTTTCAATGCTCTGCCCTGGCACAGAACACCCCTCAGCTTCTCTCAGCTAAAGCACTTTCATGCATTTTTTGACCACATTCAAACTTTAACATATTCAAAGTGACAAACACCATATTTTTATTCCTTATTTCTTTATTATGTATGGTGAGTCTATAAATATCTGCCATTTTCTCATCACTCTCACTCTCGGTTCACAAGACACAGTGCGCAGTGTGTACCTCTTGGAGAGCAGTTCTTACACCTCAGCTGCAGAGCTCTTTCCCAGGTGCTCACCCTCTGCTTCATCCTCAGAGCCTGCAGCAAAACAGGGTGACCAGGAGCTCAGTAAGTCAGCAATATCAGTGTATGAGCTGGAGATCATGTTCCCAGGAAAACTGATTTGTGGACAGACCTATTTTTTTCCCACCCGTTATCCTGGGAAGGTTATCCTTTGTCCTCCATCTTTCAGCTGGGTGAAAATTCTCTTTTCCATTTGCACACTGTCCATCTGGTGACTGGATCATCACTGCTGTCCTTCAGGAGAGGGGGAAACACTTCTGCAGTTGAATCAGGGCAGAGAGGGAAGCACAACCCCACGGGAAGATCCATGGGTTCATAAAAAGATGGAGGAAGCAGAGTGCAGGACGAGACCATGCGGAGGAGCACTCACCAGATGAATTCTGCCTGCCCCAGAAACGTCATCCAGTTGTGCAGCTGCAAGCTGAGGTTGGAAGGACAGTACCCACAGCTTCCTATTAATCCTAAAATTCAATACTGGCTTCTTTAAATATAGATATGTTAACTACAAGGAAGATATATTATGACCTGGCAATAAAATTCATAGGGTTGTCTTTTTTTTTTTTTGCTTAAGGTTTGAAAATGGAAAATTTCTTTCCATTATCTCTTTTCTTGATATATAACCTTTATAAATCACTGGCACTGCATTAGTCTACACTGCAAAACCAATTTATATGAGCAAATAATGATGTGATTTCCTTAGATTTTATTTCCACACACACCTGACCAACTCGAGGCTAAGGAAGATGCAGACAAGGGACTCCACAGAGTAGAGGATAAACACACATTGGCCAGAGGGGATGTCAGAGAACATACACAGGACATTCAACAGCAGAGTAGCAGGCTCACAGGCAGTGGATTAATATCCACTCATTTCCAGTCACAGCCAGAATGGAGCATTAGAACAAGCCATCTGTGAGAAAGGGTTGCATGACAAAATTTTAATAGATGAGAGAAATCTTTATTGCCCGTCCCTAATCACTTGATATGGATTACTGTTAAATTCTGGGAAGTCACATCTCACTTCACTGGCAAAAGTTCCCTTACACTGCTAAGAGTTCTCTTACTAACAGTTGTCTCTTCCAGCCCATTCTGAAATAATTTTTTCTCTCATTCCTCCCCTCTTTCACATTCTCCTTCCCTACTCCCAGTCTCTGTCAGCCCAAGTATGCATCAGCTCTGTCCTTTTGCCCTTTAGGACTCCTCCTAAGAGGGAAGTTTGCTGAAGGCTCATTTCTGAGAATTCATCAGAGCCTGGGGAAAGCCCAGGGTCCCATATGAACACCTCCAAATTCTTTGTCATGGAAGGCCAAAGAAAAACTTTTAGGGGAAAAAATAACCTTACTGCAAACAGATTTTAAGGACCAAGTGCGTTTGGTCTCTGCAAGGGTCAAAACTTCTTTCCTAAGGGGCTTTTCAAGAAATAGTGTAATGTACAAAGGAAATAACTGGCATCAAGAGGAGGGGAAATTGATTGCAAACGTTTGTAGAACAATGAATTCAGAAAGACACCCAGGGTAACATTATAGGCTTAAGCATTTGGGCATGAAAAGACATCCTTCATGAATTCATTCATTGCAAATCCTAACAAAATCATGACTTTCTTACTGGAGATGGAGAAGGGAGAGAATTTGTTAAATAGTCTCTGAAAATGATGCTATAAGCTTCAAAGATTAACAACATAAAACTTCTTTCATATTAACTGCAGCAATTCCTCTGTGTTTTAATAGCTTAACAAATATACTTAGGATTTTTACAATAAAGAGAAAGTGATAAGGCAATTATTTACTACCCACAAAAAGCTTTGAAACTATTTATTCAATATACCATCTAAAGTACACATTAGGTTAACAGGTTGCAAATGATAATCTAGCACAAACCTCAAATGACAGCTTTTGCATCCCAGAGTGATAACATTATTCCCAGCTAGAAGGGAATAAAAATACAAATTGTTTTTTCGTTGTGACCGTGAAAACTTTCCAGTTACAATTCACATGCAGTTCAATATTTTATGCACAAGTGAAGGAAGCAAGCAACATTTACATGACAGAGTTATCAGTCTTTTTTTTATATTGCAGCTGTTTGGAAAGCCACAGGGCAGAGGCATTTATACATGAGATAAGCTCAGTCTGTAGAACAAATTAATGCTGGATTGTGAATTAAATGCCATGTCTTCGGACAGCTAATTAGCTTTGTGCTGCTCAATTAAGCTTTAAAAGGACATGTTGTGTTTCTTGATGGAAGAGCAAACATTTCCAGACTATTTCACATTCTCAGTGCTTTCTGTTTCTATGACTGAGAAGTCCAAGAAGAAAAAGAAAAATCCAGCAGCCTTACCAAAAGGTATCAAAGTCAAAACTACTAAGTAGGCAACAAAGTTATCTTCAATAGTCCTAAAAACCTTTGATTTTATGTCAAATGGCTTAAAAATGTAAGCTAGTGTGGGATAGGAAGGAACTATAAATCCATGTCTTCAATGCTTCTTAAACTAGAAAAGTAGCAGGACCTCTCCAAAGAGGGGATAGAAACCCTGTGTAACAACTTCCAATGGTCTGTTAATATTGCGTCTTTATTCAGTTAATCTGAAATTTTCCACCTCTTTTCTTCCTGGCTAGTATCCTAAGCATGAGCATTGAGCAAGAAACACTCAAATGTCTTTGGATTCCTCAGTCAATGAAATGAAAGAGACATTAAAGTTCTAAGTCTTATGTTTCTCTTGTTATCTGAATCCTTTGAGATTTAAGCAGTAAGGGAGAACCTTCCAAGATCAGGTTTCTCACGAGAACTTCAGTACTTCCGTCTTTCCTTTTTTCTGCTGGTAGTAACTAGACAGCTGACTTCTGCCTTCTCTTTTTCTGCTTGCCAGCCTTAGAGTAGGAAAGCCTGGTTAAAGTGCCATGGAGAGGGGGTAAAACTAAAGGAGATTCCTGGAAAGGAATAATGGTTTCAAATTCTAAGCCTGTGGTGGTTCAGGTGGCATTGAGCTCAAGCAGTGGGATCTCTCTTGCTGGGTGAGCAATCAAATTCTCTTTCCCAGTAAAATTTTCATTGCTCTGCACATTAATCTACCATTGAGCTGCAAATGGCACATGCAGGGTATTTATTCAATGTCATCCAATAACCAACAAAAGGAAAAACCTGTGATCAAATGCTGCCTTTGGCGTTGTGAACTTCAAGGATCAGCAGTTTCTTAGCAGATTTCTGTACTGGGGTGTTTTCTTCAGCCTGAATCTTAAAGATAAGAGCATTTAATAAGCATTTTGGATTGTGAAATAAACAGACATCAGAAATTTCTGTCATAGATAACTGATGATCACACCAACAAAGAGGGTACCAAACCTGAGAAAATTCTGAAGCTATGCAATTGTATTTCATCTTCAGTCACCAGTGTTATTTATTGTAGTTTTCCAGGGAAATTCTGACTTTCCAGGAAAATTCTGCACCTCAGAGGCAGATGTGGAAATTCATTCCAAGGAAGGACTATCATCTACTAACCTGCAGGAGTGAGTACACATTGTGCATATAATACACATTTATATATATATATATATATATATATATATATACACACACATATTTATATATACATGTGTATATATATACACACATGCATATACATTATATATAGTGTTAAAGTGGACCCGTGCAAACCTGCGTGCTATTCTGGCACCTAAGAGAGGTTCCCTTATCAGAAACAGATAGAACAGCTGTGCATCAACACTATTGTTCTGCAGCTCTACTTTTAAAGATTTTTACTTCCAGAGCCTCCATTTAGTATACAATGATATACAAGTATATAAATGCATGCCCTTGGCACATAAAAATATTACATGTACACTCATCTGTAAGACCATTACAGAGAACCCCTTCCAAATATGTGCAGATCTTGTGCTTTATTTTCTGCCTCAATCTGTTTTCTCTGAAGAAAACACCCAGTGCTCCTGTTCTTGCAACTCCTGTTTGGGAAGGAAAGAAAAATTCCCCAGGGTTAAGTAGGAAAGCCTTTGAAATCAGAAGTTAAGTTCACAGGTAGCAATACCAAGAAAGCAGTACTGTTTATGAGCTCAAATGAAAATTCATCCAGAAGCCACCAGGAAAAATTAACACTAATTTAACAATTATTTTCATAGTGATGTTTGGAATTTGTTGTATGGCTCTTCAATCTGTTACAGATATTCCAGTACAGACAACCTTTACAATTTAAGCTAAACATGCCATTAAGGGGTTCATTGTGGCTTTCCTCAAAAGTTAACATGAATTAGCTCTTGATGCTTCTCTTGGAGAAGGAAAACAAAATGGCAGCAGGTGCAGCTGGAAGGCACTGATGGAAAATTTCAGTGCACAAACAGAGCTAAAAAAATCTGTTCTCTATATAAAGGAATGAGTCTGAGTGCATTGTGGCCTGGCACTGAAAGCAGCTCTCCCATAAATATATAGATATTTCCCCCAAACCATATTTTTGTTAAGAAACCTGAGATATTTATCAGGTGTCAGTAGCAAAACCAACCACTTCTTTATTTAAATATCAAAAAGAGAAAAAAATCAACATTTTTAGTCACTTCTCTTCTGTGAGCTGCACCTCTGTGACAACCAAAGCGCCAGCATCCTCAAAGCCAGAGGATTTAGGTTTGCAGTTGTGACTGCTTGCACAATGGTTAAAATGTTCAAAGCTCGCAAGTAGTCTTGAAAAACTTAACAGTTATGGCTACTAAGCAAATATTTTCAATTCTTTGGTTACTCTGATATTGGGTTTTTTGGAGTTTTTTTAAAGGCACAGATAGTTTTATTTCTGCCAGTTTTCTCCCTCAAAATTCATACCATCGCATTTAATTAAGCAGACTCTGAAAACTCTGAACACATTTCAGATATGCCAGGCATCATACGCCTGTATATAACGCAGAAGTGCTTCCTATAGAAAGCTGTCAGAGTTGAGAAACAGCACTTGTCTGAGCTGTGTTTAGCATTCTCAGAGTGAATCTGATGCTCTGTCAGAAGTGAAGAATTAGTGAGAGCCCACCATGAAAGGAAGAGAGCTTGCTTTGTTCTGAGTTCAAGAAAACATCCAGCATCGCTACTCCCTAGATTGTACATGAATCCTGCCCCGCTTTGTTTTTCGAAACCTTAGTATTATGGGTTTAAAGCAGAAATAGTCCAAAATGCACCAGAATAGATCTGCTTATTAAATAAATTATTAAATACCATGCTATATTACCCCCGCAAATTCTTTAGTGCCAGTTCCCAAACTAACCCTTCGAAGCCAGCACGGAGGGGAACTGTAGCTCCTTGAGGCATTGGTTTCTAAGACTTTGCTTAAACCAAGGTCACATGAAGGAAACCAACATGCCCAGAAAGGAAAAGCAGGTGGAAGAATTAAACAGAGAACTCACAATAACTGAAACCCAACAATGTATTTTGGGAGAGACAGGAAACAGAATTTTTATGTAACAGGAGGAACAGTAGTGGGTGAAATCCTTCTTTCAGAAGTGTTGGTCAGTCTCCAAGGACATGGCCCATGTGCCTCAGCCTGGCTGAGGGGCACCTCTGGGGCAGCAGACCCTTCCCTGTGCCCTGCAGGCTGCAGCATGGATTCGGTGATTCCTGCAACTGAACTGAGCTGAGCAAAACTGCTGCTTTCTTTTTGCTGCCTCCCCCATGTTCCCTCCCAGCAAAGCCCCCTTCGAGCTTGGAAACCTCCCTCGATGGGAAACACAGGGCTCGGGGTAAGTTGTGACAGACATTTCCACCTTAGAAGCCTGTGAACAGAGATTAATGGCAGCAGAAGCCCAGATAAAAGCCTGACTGTGTTGAATGCCAGAAATGTTCCTTATTTCCCCTTTCATTATGAAAAATGATTTTATCTTAACTTTTCAGAAATACAGCATGATTGCTCTTTCAATTAGCTTAGTGTTCTGTTTTCCATTAGTACAGTTCAGAATAACTGTAACCCATTGTACCGTCCCAGTGATTTTTTCAAAGATGCTGATTTACAACAAAAAAAGGATTTTGTGTTTCTTGCCAGTTATAAAATTGCTAAGGTAAAGCCAGGAAGCAAACATGTTAGCATTCATTTCATCTCCAGCTCCTTCTATTTCCCCAAGAAGGCTGCAGCAGGCAGTTCAACATAAAAGAAAGTTATTAAAAATTCCACATCCTCAAAGCAATCTTCATAAAACTGATAAAAAATTCAATTTTCAAATTGCTTAATACAGCCTTCTCTTGACTAACACAGTTATCCTAACTTAAGGACCTTTTAAACTAATGACCTGGAAGGAATAGAGAATATTTCATTTGAATCTGTGCAAAATTTGAAGAAAAGTTCTGTACTCTGATTTTTTGCATCTCTTAGTATCATTAGTAGTCCCTGAGCATCCTTCTCTGCCATGGAAACTTATAGGAAAGAACAGGGTGATTCATAATGCAACACAAGTGATTAAGTACATTTGAACTCAGAAATATTAATAAGTTGCTGGTCATCTATTTAAAACAAAGTCATGAATATATAATGCCTTACAAGTCCCATTCAAATATTACAGTAGGTGAAATAATAAAAGTTTACTTAACTAAACCACCTAGGACCAGAACATATAATAAATTAATTTTGGACTTTGCTTTTGAATTAGAGTTATGATAATTTGTGTCTCTTAGCTCTTTTTCCAACACAACACTTGAATTAAAAATTTAAAAAACAACTTTAGTGGCATGAATCTGCATTAAAAACTAGATTCCCAAATTTGTCCAGCTTAGTGAATACCAGTTACACCACTAAAAGATTTCTTAGAAGTGTCTTAAAAGCCTCCCTACATAAGACAATACACATAAATCAGTCTGCAGGAAGTCTAAGAATCAAACAGAAGCTAAATATTTCTCTTTTCCAGCCCCTTTAGGGGAAGTGGCCCCAGTTTCTAAAAGGCTTTGTGCAGAGCAGCCATGCAGAGGTGCAGAGAGAGGTCCTGTGACGTCCTGGGTGATGGCATGGACCTGAGTGGCACCTGCAGCCTCCTGCTCCCACTCCCAACTAACTCCCGGCACAGCCCCGCAGCAAACAGGAGTTCGGGCCCCAAGCTAAACCAGCACCCTGATCAGCTGCTGGCATATTCCAACAGTCTTCACTGGCCCACTTAGCCAGTAAAATAACTCCCTCAGGCAGGACTTTCCTGCAGCAGAGAGACACAAGCTCTGGACATGGTGCTGGGACAAGTGACAATCCATGTTCCTGACCTGCACCTTGATGGAATGGCTTCACATCCCCCAGTTTTCCTAATACTCACATTCTGCTGTAGCACTTTCTGGCAGAGTTAAAGCACCTGCACCCTGACAGGGGGATGGACTGTTTTGTGAGGAAGCATGAGAAGTTTAAAACAAACATGAGAAAAGGTAATATTTTGCAGCAGAGTGCTCTCACAGTCCCCATCAAAGCCTCTGCGCCTCTCACAGGGACGAACCCTTCTTCTACACACCATGACTATTCCTTTTGAACTTCTGCTGGGGTTTTAGTTCTGATTTGAGAACAAGCTTGTGTATTGATTAGCAAGAGAAAGGGGAAAATCTGGCTTTGAAACTGTTCTTCAGAAGATATTTTCTTCCAACTTCATGTAAATATCCAATGAATTTGGGAAGTATTTGCAACAGCATTCAGGTAGCAGGGCACAGTCTTAACGTATGTGGAAGTTTCTGATGTGATTATACTGACTGCTGCAGAGATTTGGATTAGTGGGTATCCACTTGGATGAGGGAGTACCCACTTGGACTCTCCAGCTATTTCCAAGAGCTACTTTTTAAAGGCAATTATTTGATCAAAATTAATTTGTATTTAAACAACTGCAGAAACCAGTTTCTTTCAAGTACTTACTTTTATAAATTGCAGATGCAACTTCATTATCTGATGAAGTACAGTGCATGTTGTCAAATTCAGAAAGTGGCATACTCACACAGTAACTGAGCATGTATTTGTGAATAGCATTAATGACTTCTTTAATTTTAACATGTACTGTAGGGACATAGACTAATATCTGGAGAACTTTTGAGATTTCTGAAGACGGATGCTTTGATTAGTTGGGCTTAAGAGCACTGTGTGTTACAACCAAGCCTCAGTCACACCTGGGAAAAAGGATCCAGCAGCTCACATAGACACAATAACACCACTTCAGAGCACGATCCAAGTACAGAAAAACAAATGAGAGGAAAAAGCCTTAACCCCATCTGACAGAGAACTTAATCTCCGAGCAAGGTGCAGAAGGGAAATCTCCCCCAGAGCAGGGAACTGAACCAGCTCCTTCTCAAGCCACATCCAAGGCTAGGTAGTAACACTGTCCTGGCTCAAAGTTCCCCTTGGTGTCACACAGATGTCCCTTTGGAGAAGTGCTTGTTGTTGACCTCTGCCTGCTGCCTGTAAAGTCAATGGCAAAGCTCCTACTGAAGGCAATGAGTGCACAGGTAACTGAGGGGAAGAGGTTTTTAAGATGTTCCCCATAATATGCGCAGTGAGAAAGCAATTCTACTTGCACCGTTGGATTGAACAAAGCATTATCATGCTTTGAGCACACCTATTTTCTGGTGAGCTACAGTGGTTGTTAGAGCATAAGCACAGTCTGCCATCACGTAATAAAGTCACCACATTACAGTTTAATTGGATGGAGTCATTTACACAGTAGTAACAAGGACTGAGAAGCAAAACACAACTCCTCATTTTCTTAAATCTGTAACCAGCTGCTTTCACTGCAGGAATAAAGGGTATATGCCTCACTCATCTTTTACTCGTCTTTGTGTTTTGCCAGATGATTTAACAAATGTTTACAAAAAACCCACTGTTGTCAGAGATTGAGTCATTCAGCAATGCAGCAGCTTGCAGGGGAGTCAATCTGCACAGGAGTGCAGGAGGAGCTCCAACAACTTTTGGAAAGCTGCAAAATACCTGGATACAGAAAGCAACGACCCAAAAGGTAAAAGAACTCATTTCCCAGAAGAAATGCCCCAGTGACGCAAAATACAGCTTAATTCAGTGCACTGACAGAGACAAGGTTCCACTATGATATTCTGAGAGATTTTATTGTTGAAAGAGAAAATTAGGTGTATAAGAAATTAATTATTTACTGCAAGCTTTTCACCAAGTTAAATCTCAGTAATTTTTTTTAATGTATTTTCTGGTTGCATTTCATTCTAAATGAAACTATAACCTTCTAACCACATCTTACTAATTCCCCCTTGCTGGCTTGATTAGCACTAATCAGTTGAAACATTTGACTGGATAAATATTCTAATGTTTTTTCTTCAGTTGCAAATACGCTCTGTTGGTGCCACTTTGCCAGCATCAAACATACAACTTCCAATCCTGGAATTGCTGTCCAATACCATCTTGTCAATACACTATGGATGGTTTTAGGAAATAAATTCTAAATTTATGCAACCATTGAAAAACCTGATTCATTACCAAATGCAATAAGTATTTCCATAGGTTGTTTGGCATAATTCATCTGAATCTCATAATTATATTTTTTCCCCTCCCAGTGTATGTGGAAGGGCTTGTTTTCCAGCAACAGCAAATCCTGCTTCATAGCATAGATAGTGCAAAACAGAGAGTCCAACGTGAGAATATCTATATCCAGAGACTCCATCAGAAGAATAGAAATTCAGCATAAGCAGCTTCTTGTAAAAAGCTGTTGTCATTTAAAGTTTCATCTTCACCCATAATTTTATATTTTTGCTCCTGTTTCTCTTCAAGATGTGTTTTGCACACTGTTCTATTGTATTATATATCCCTGAGTAATCTGTTCAGTCAATTTTTGAATTACCAACTCATTGTATAGACTGAGTTGATAAAAGCTTTTAGTCTGTTCACTGCTGCCTACTTCAAAACAAATACATTTAAAAGCTTTTTATTTTTTTGAGTAAATATAGTTATAAGCAACACTCTAGGTATTTTTATCTATACAATTTATTTTGATAAACATATTTACACAATATTCTTCTACCTTCACTAAAGCAAGTGCTTCTAAATACATATTACTATGTAGCAGAATGAATACCCAACAGACAGCTCACATTGTATTCCGTGGATATATGGTACAAGATTGTCCCTGCAAAAATCATCCTTTAAAAACAGTATCAGGTCCCACAAAGCAAAGGTGTTCCTCACCATCCTCACTGGAGGGAAAAAGTGGCACTGAGACATTGCGTGGAGCTGCTGTATACACACGATGTCAGTGTCTTAAACATGACTGAGACCCATGATACTGGGAATGCAAACAAGGGGAACTTAAGCTCTAATTTTAAAATTGAGAACAGTTTTCTAACAAGTCTGGAACTGACTGCTCCAACAGCAAATTAGGACATTTAAATTTTTTTTCCTACTTTGGCAAGTTGCACAAGAACTGAGATACACTTAGTATATCACAAAGCATATGCTTGTTGCTCCACTTGTAGCACATGGAAAATCATTAAATAATGCCTTTACAGGGACAGCAAATAGTGCAGTCTAATTTCGAGGTAAAATGTCTCCAACTAACTTGAAATATAGAACAAAAATTAGAATGACCAAGTCATATATCATTTTGAACAAAAATTAGTTTGTAGTTCAAAGAAAGAGCCTGGAAGTTTGTGACATGCTTTTCTCTCTAAATTGTTGAAGAAAATCCACCAGTGTTCAGAATTAGCAATTACAATAAACTCATTTAGTTTTCCCAGAGATAGCAGCAAAGCAGTATTGCCTTCCAAACTAACAAAATGATGCAGATAGCTTTGATATCAATTACTGGCCTTGCAGTAATTGAGAAGAGTGCTTGTCATTGTGGAAAAGGCTTGTGTAATGTTAGAGAGCCAATTAAGACCCCAACGATGTCAGAGTAGTCACTCCTGTTTCTCCTCCCTCTGGTCTGCAGTGACTTTGCAGATTTTCAACACTCACCTTCAATGCCTAAAGTCCCGTGGGAGGGATCCAGCCCAAGCATTGCAGTAGCTTTTACTGTGTTACAGAGTGCTTCTGTAAAACCTGCCTTGGTCTGTGACAAAGTTCCATGTGCTTGAGTGAAGACACAGCAAGAAATGGAGGAACATATTCCTCCAATTTCTCGCTCTGAGGAACCTTCTCCATGACCAGGACCACAACCAAAGGAGAGTAAAATTTGCCAAAAATGTTCCTTTTGAAAGAAAGGCCATGTCCCAAACACGTGAGTAAGCCCTAGGTCCAAACTGTGTCTTTAAATAAAAATAAGAGTAATGGGGTAGATGATAGTTTGTAATTATGTACAAAATATCTTCTCTAAGTACATAACCCTGTGCAATCTGACAAAAACTTGTTCTTTAACATTAGCTTTGTGATTTACCAGGGAGAAATCTTTTCTGGAAGGAATTATTTAGTACCATTTTTGCACCACATTTTCCCATTTAAATTCCTGTATGATTGTTGACAGAGCTTTCATAGGCACTTGCCTGCAATAACTTCACTTACTGTAAGAGGCAGGTCAAGAGAAAAGATGGGATTTTACACCTCTGCTTTTGGTAGAGTGGAGGGAAGGAAGTAGGGACACCAAAGCTTCCTCTCCAGCCATCCCCATTGCCTTCATCATGGGTAATGCGGGAACTTGCTCATCCCACAGTGGTTTCCTGCTTGTAGCACATATTGTGAGAGGGGAAATAGCCCAGGCCAACTTGTCAGTCCAGTGTTAACTGCCCTTTGTACCCCCCAGGAGTCTTGGAGGGCCCAGCAGCTGCCTGGGGCTGAGCAGGCACAGCTACACAGCTTTCTGCAGGCTGCAAGTGTGCAAACGCAACATCAAGTTTTCTTTATTCCAGCACTTGCTGAAAATATTTTGGATGCTTAGTAAATCTAGGCTCAAGCATTCACCCCCAGTCAGAGACAAAACCCCTTGCTCTTCCAGAGCGTCCTCTGCCACTCAGTGTGGTTCTTATTCCCTTGCTGTTGTCTTGTGCTGACATTGCTGTGATAACTCAACTCGGTCTTCTTTGCAAACTAAATATTCCAGCACATCTCTCTCATTATCCCTCTAAATGAAAGCACCAAAGTAAATATGAGTTAAGATTAGGCTGAGTATACTCTGGTTTTAATTAAGAATATTATAAATGTTGTAGTGAGGTCCAGTGCTTTCCTTACCCTTGCTTATCCACTTAATAGCTTTTCCATGGCACAGACAGGCTGCTAAATGACCTTATCCTGGTAATAAGGGAAATCAGACCCTGCCCATTTCTAAAGAATAAGTTAAAAACATGCCTCCTGGGCTTCTGATATGCTCTCAGCTGCTGCTGGGAGACCAAGCAGCTACCACAACCAAGGCAGCTTGCACCCAGCTGAGGTCACCTGAAGGCCTGGCACCTCACAAATGATGACCAAGTAAAATAAGCACATGGGCCTTTAGCATCTTAAAACCAGTCAATATTAAATGCTTCAGGGCTGACCTTGGAGATCTTGGTAGCCCACATGATAAGCAGTATAAGTCTGTTCCCTGCAGGTTCCCAAATGACTCAAGATGTTGGTTTGATCAAAGCCCTAGCTTACCGTCACACCTCTCTATTTCCTGGCAGCACAACTGCTGGGGCTTCAGTTGAGTTCATGAACTGAGCATTGTCAGTATGAAAAAAGCCAAACATTCTCCTTTAAAGTCCTTGACATTTGAAATTTATATTTACTCAGTCCTTTATGAACCAGAGACCAATAAACCTTCAAGGCACTCTTGGCCACTTGGCACTTAAAGGCCAAACATAGATTTACACTGCTGCCCTAAAACAGACTAGAGTGGTGGGAAACTGAACAGCAATTTTGGGAACTATTTTCATGCACATGTCTGTAGAGAGTTATTTGATTTAGGGTAGGATTGAAGAAGAATTAATAAAGGTCTGGTCTTCATTGGATTTCAGAGATGTTTCCATGGCATGCATGGTGTAAGATCTTTTAAAAAGTAATCCAAATAAATATATAAAATATTGATCTTGTCCAATGAGGCCAAAATAATGCAGATGTTAAAGTTCCCTACTCTCAATGCACATCAAAATAAGTAAAAACTAAAGCAAAACACTGCAATTAAATGTATAGGTTTGTGCCTTTCATACCGATATCCTTCAGGTCCTGAAGTCCTGCAAACATTTTTCCCAGCTCTGCTGCACTGGGCCATGCATTATTTATGCACTGTGCATACTTAGAAAAGGCAAACTCTTTGCCATACTCAGGTAGTCTCTGAATAACACATGAAAGTGCTGGGTTGCTCAGAGCAGCCCTAACAAAAGCTCTGCAGAGGCTCTTCACAGGCCACTCTCTAGCACACTGTAACCTGGGGATGTGCTGGGAATGCAGCTGCTGGAAAGGCCGTGTAGGCAGTAAGCAGCTTCTCAAGCTCTGCTCTCAGCGGGCAGCGGTGGCCAGAGACACACAGCCCTGCCACAGTGAATAATCAGAGTGTGGCTGAACACTCAAACATATTTTAATCCTTCTCCCTGGGCTGCACTTTCTGTACTTTGCCTCCTATACACTACAAAATCCTACCGATGGTTTGCTAAATACCTGGAAGTAAAGCAGGAAAAGAAGCACTGCAGAATGTGGAGCATTATAGCTCCACACCTATCTCAGACAGAAGAGATCTGATCCCTTTTAGTGACCTGGCGTAGCTGAGGCTGACATGAAAACTGGTTACCTTCACTCACGCTAAGTGAAGTGCTGCTCATGCTAACACTGCACACAGGACCTTTCTAGCACAGCTGACCCTGGGTCTGGGTCTGTTGGGCTGGGTGCTCTACAAACTGAGAGCCATGTTTGTAAGAACATGAGTCAGCACGGGCTAAAGCCTTTAGCAGGAAGACAGGAAGGGGCTGGGGAAAAGTCCCTTTCACACTCAAGCAGCTTCAGACACAGGGACCATCTCATACCTGACTGAGCTGGTGTCACCCAAGGGATGGGATCAGCGCAGTTCTGGCATTTGGTGGGTAGCAAGGACAGCCTGACACAACAGCTGGCACATCTGGAAACAGGGACAGGATTAAGGTGGATCTGCCCTAGGCATGACCAGTTGGGTGACCCAAGTGCTTCCTGCCTGGTTAGGTAACAAAGGGAGGGTTCAGCACTCTGATCTTTTTCCCTGACCCCACACTACACTTCACCTGCAGTGTACTGAATAAAGATTTCTCATGAGATTGGGAAAGGCTTACCTCTATCAGACTGGCCATCTACTAGTGTTTCTTCACATTTTAGATTCCCAGGACACATACTGTTTGTGATCTTGTTAGTAAGTATGTTACTATGTATTTTTATTACAGTAGTTTTATTTGTTGTATCCCTCAATTAGGGCTGTCAAGCCTTTTCTGAATTCACTCCTTTTAAACACTTGGTTTTGTGAGTTACTTTGGTTATTGCTGGAAGACAGAGGTTTACCAACTACTATGTAATTTTATGTAAAATTAAATGCAATATAAGTTTGAAAAAATAGAATGATCAGTTATGCAGCCATAGCTTGTTTCTCATTAGCCTGCAACAATTTTACTTAAAACTTCTGCCATCAAGTTGTCTATTACCTGCTTTTAAAAAATAAACTACTAACCATCTTTCCAAGAGGTGGTTGGAACCATATATTATAAATGCAAGTTGTAGTGCCTTCAGGATACACTGCTTCTCAGAAGGCCTTTGCTCAGTTAATCAGACATAAAGAGCTTGGCACTATCACAGTCTGTATGCTGGTGTCAAGGACGTCACCCATGTGTCACTCCTGTAATCAACCCAATTTGCTAAGCTCCCAAGTTCCTTGCCACAGCCTCTGATGGAAATAAAGCCCACTTGTTAATCATGAGGATAATGGATTTTGCAGTAATTGACAGTGACAGAAGTTAAAACAAGTTGCCTTGGGTAAACAATGAACTAGCAAAAACCTCAGCAGCAGCCAGGTGTGACCTGCATTTCTGAATAACAAACACTGCACAAATAATGCCTAAAGCCAGAGGCAGTGAGAGATGTGTGTACTTCCAGTATTTCCTGAGCCATGTGCATCCTGTGCCACATGCAATGGATAGCAGGAGGAATCCTGTCCTACAGGTTAAGACCAGGTAAGATCAGGTAGGGACAGAGTGAAAAGCAAGTTGTCCAGAACAGCACTGCCAAAGTACCCTCCCTCAAACGTCTGTATTTGGAATATTCAGCTACCCAATGCACTACTCTTTTAGCATAACTTAAGGTATTAAAACATCTGTCTAAATGTAAAGGAGGAAAAGCCTTTTCTGTTATAGTTGTAATACTTAAAACTATATTAATAATTTAAGTTAATACTATTTAAATTGTAAATGCTGAGGAGTATGGAACAATTAGTGCAGGAAGAAACAATTCAGAAGTGTGAAGGCCAGGATTTACAAGCAAAACTTATCTAGAAAAAGGCTTAATAATGGCCATTTTTATTTGCACCCTGCTGTCACTCCAGTGGGTTCAGTCCAATAACAGATGTCTGTTTTGATACCAATCCCTATTTTAGGATTATTAAAAAAATACCCAATTCATCGTAACATTTCAGAAAAACATATCAATTTCAGAGATAGCAGCTCCCTGGTTATGGATCACAGATTTAGAGGACTGCTGGGAGAATAAGATGAGGAAATTTACTTTGGAAAGATTGCACATTCTGACTTAGCAATGAAATACAATAATCAGAAAGCAGGATGTGCTTGGTAACAAGTATGGATAACCAGTGTTATAGCTGGCCTGGGAGCTGGGAAAGGTGCTTATTGTTTCCAGACATAACTTTTCCTTTGTCAACCTGCCACACAGCATTGTTGCATTGTGAAAACAAGACTGCATTTACACTGTAGTTACCAGAAGACTTTACTTAGTTTGGCTTCTCTGGGCACCCATGGGAGACAGAGGATTTCACATTCATTTTGCAGAAGAGCAATTTGAGTAATTACGAAATCAGCCTGCTAAACTTCAGCAAATAAGTGAAATTACAAGACCCCATGTGCCTTATTAGAGCTCCTTAAGGTACTGGAGGTCCTAATACTCACAGGAGAACAGATTCTGGACACTGCTCAGTTTCACAGCACATCATACAGCTAGACATGACAAATCACTGGTTCTTTTGCCATATCAGTGATATATTTCTCAAAACATGTTCCAGGTACAAAGGAGAATTAACACATTGGCAGACATCATTAACACTGACACTGTGCTGCTGGTCCATTACCTCTCGTATTTCTGAATCTTCCACATTTAAGAAGTTCTCTGTAACAAATATAGGAAGTTTTATTAGAGTTCTGCCTTTCCTATGTTTTTTTTTTTTCTTCATAACTTTTTCCACCAGAAGCATTGTGGACAACATGTTGGCAGCTCTGACACACTGCAAAGCACTTGTGCTCACTTCACATTTGTCACATACCCTCATTGATCCAGTGTCTCACAAGCTGCTCTTATATGTGTTATTTGCACAATCTGAATTCTCAGAACCTGCTGTCAAAGCATGAAAAAAATCCTTTAGAGCCAAGTTCTTTAAACATTTATGGCTAACTGCTATGCGAGTCAAGTGCACTGTTTATATTACCAAATGTCATATCTAATTCCCTGTTATGAACCCTTGAAATAAAATTATGTGATAATTACACAATCTGTTTGAAACCTGACAAATATATTCCCAGTACAAATGATTTATGAAGATAATGCGTTGCTATAGCATAATGGTGCTTCTTAATGGAAGCAGTAAAGCTGTTTCCTATGCTCCGATAACCACAGTGATTTCTTACACAACTACTGATTAAGCAATAGATAATGCAGGCATTTTGGAAACTATATACACCACAGATTTATTTCAGGCTGCTCAAAAGTTATGGCCTGCCTTTCTAAATGGCCTGTTAGCAAGGTATGAGCTTCAGTTGGGCTGTTTTACTCGCTCCCACCCAATTTAGTGCCACTGCACTAGATTTATGTTTAGAGCAATGCACGGTTTAGTCTCTTTTTGTAAGAACTGCTGTTAATCAGAAAATTAATGACTTGGCTGGTGTGGTGTGAGACATTAGTAATGCCAACCCTGCTCTCCTGGAAGGGACTTTGGGCTGGTAGCTGGTGAGCAGGAAACTCCCCCACATGGGAAAGGCTCACAGCCCTGCTGCTCCGAGAGCCCCACCAGTGACAGAAATTGAGGCACAGCCAGTGAAGTGCAGCCCAGTGGCACCTCCTGTGTGTCCTCCCCTTGCTTCTCCACTGTGGGCTCACCCTCCCACCAAGAGGGGCAAGTGATGCTCAAGAGGGAAAGTGATTCAATACGCTACCAACTGCATATTACATTATTTTCCTATCTCCTTTTCCCACCGAATGAGAAGTCTCTTCTCAACTGTTTCATCGTCATTATAATTAGTATGTATGGCAGATGATCAAATTAATTGTTTCTTGGGTTCATATCTAGTATTGGTAAGATGTTAACAATTTAAATGAGACCCTCAATTTTCTACACATTTCTGCAGAGAGTTTAGTAATTGCTTTAGCTTTGTTCATTCTGCCAATCCATGCTTCAGAACACTGATTTCATTAATGAGCAGCTAAACATGACTGCCCTGCTGATGATTTGTTCCCATGCTACCTGGGAAATGTCATTTGAAATGGCCTAAGCTCAGTAAAAGGGCACTGAAAAATTCTAAGTGGCAGCACTTTGTTTTACTCCAAATTGCTACAAGTAGAAGAAAAATTGCATCTCACAGAGCCGTATCCAAAAGCATATCTAGAAATGATTGGTACAACTTGCAAAATCATATCTGGTGTGAAGATGAAAATTCTCACTATGAAGATTTTTCTAAGTTTTAATTATCATAAATGTATATTCTTCAAGAGCATCAGTGCTAGAGTTATAGTCTATAATTAAGGAGGAGCTCTAATCTGGTTTGTTCTTGTCTTAACTCTAATTTTTCAATAATGCAAGGTCTGTAAAGCATGAACAATTAATAATTCAGAACAAATGCCAAGTGGACATGATGAAAGTAAGACTGAAAAAACGTATCCTTTCTTCTTTACTGCTATTCAATATTTTTCTGTGCTTAGCTGAGAGCTTCTGCTGGTTTTGTGCTTTCAGGTGGGCAGAGCAACATTGGTTAAGGAAGCAGAATAGTGTTGCAGACATGTTTCTTGCTAATTTCGTGAAAATGTATCCCTATTCATGCAAACCTCCAGGATCTTTTGTAATGTGAGTTTATACATGCTCAGATCTTGTCAGCTAAATCCTACAGCTGGGACAGCAGAAGGGGAGCCAGGTACCTCACTGCACAAATCAATTCACTGAAATTCTGGGAAGGTTTGTGATTGAAATGGGATTTACTTCAGCATCACCCCTGCTACTGACTGAGGCTAGATCTCTTAATATAAAAGGCTGACTCTCTCAGTGCTCTGTTGCCTGCAAATGACCAAGAAACCTGCTAACACTGCTAAAAGTTGTTGTAAGAATATTTTTAGCATCAACAATACAGGATTTTTCCTTAGACTTTGTTCTGATTCAACAATTTCAGTTGAAACATTCCTAAGGAAAATATGTCTAAGGATTAGAAGATGGACAAAGTTATAAGTAACTGAAAGCACTGTCCTAAGGAGAAAAGCAAACGTACAACCAGGCACTGTTACCTGTACTGCCAAAGCAAGGATTAGCCCTAAGAGAAGCATCAGCAAATTACTGTCATCGCAAATAATTTTAAGGCAGTTATTTAAATTAGAAGTAGAGCAGGTGTTAGATACTAATCTGTTTTGCAAAGTAATTACATTAGTTCTATGCAATGTAATTGCAAATGAGTGTAACAGGCATTGAAGTAGGGGTGGGAGATAAGAGGAACAAGGGTAAAAGCCTGCAACCACACAGGTGAACTCCATGCATTTATGGATAAGGTAGGAGTGGGAATTTTCATTAGTTCTGGTGGGAGTGTAGCCATACCATGGCCAAGCAGAGTTACCAGAGTGCAGCAGAAAGGATGATGCCAACCATGCAGCAGTTGCCTGCTCTCCACAACATTTAAAAGAGCAGTTTGAAAAATGCAAACAGATTTTGTCAGCAGCTCTGTGGTATTGCCATCAGGGAATAAAGTTCAGTGATATTTTGAGACATTCATAGATGCAATAAAGGAACTGCAAGGAGTTTGATTTGCTTCAAGTGCTGCCTGCCTGTTTCCCTTTCCACTGCTTTTCATGGACTCATGTGCTGGAGATCTCCCCCTTCACCCCAGCTCAGCTTGTTGGTGGCAATCTTGGATGTGTCCCAAGACAGGAGCTGGCTCATCAGAAGGCCACTCTGTAACCTGTCTGTATGACAAGGCAGGTCCAACAGCAACCCTGGGCAGGTTAGGAGAGCAGAGAGAAGGAACTATTGAGTGGGTTGTAGGCAACATGTGAAAACCTGAAAGAATCTCCCTGGCAGAAATTGGTTGGCAGGAGGAAAGGGTCTGAGGGGGCCAAGACTAACTGCACAGGAATGCAAAAAATGCCTTTTTTGTTGGGGAAACAGACTGAGGTGGCTTGAGGCTGAGATAGGCCAGAGAGCAGGGAAGGAAGGAGAGGAGGTTTCCAAAAATCCCATCTACTGTACATAATATCAGGTTCTCTGCACATTTGGGGTGCTTCTCCACAGCCAGACATTTCTCCTGACCTTTCCTTCACAGACATCCTCCCAGGCACTTCCCACTCACAGAGTGTTTCAGCAGCAGTCAGATGTCCAAGGACCAAAACCCAGGTCCCAAGGGTTCCTTGGTGAACCCCTGGTTCAGATCACAAACCAGCCCTCATGCTCTGAAATTCTGCTCTCATTCAAGGCCACAGTCCCAGGTCTGCTCTAGCTTCACGTGGAATAACATGGTTTCTGTGAAGCTTGGTTTTTCTAACTAGAACAAAATGTTCTAAAGGCTGGAGCAGGGAGAGCACAGCTTTCTTATAAGGAAGAAGTTGGGGTTTTTTTTCATGTAGACAATTGACATGTAGACAAATGCCTTAAAATCAGAGCAAGGGAAAAGATTTTTCTCCACATTTTGTTGCTATCAGTGTCCAAAAAGTAAACCATTTGACTTCTTAGTGGGTTTTGGTTGCTTTTTTAACTCTCCAAGAATCCTGATGTGATGATTAGATCAATTCCTGTCCATTAGAATTTGAAATTAATCTGCTTTGCAACTAGTGAGTGCCCTTCTAGTATTTCACTGAGCATTTTTGATAGATGGATGAATTTAAATAGAACAGAAATGTATCTGATAATGAAGTCATTATGCTTTTTCTGATTTAATCAGAATATTTGTACCATATAAGTCCATAAGAATATCAAAGAGATGATTCATATCAGGCTTCTTCAGGGAAATAACAAGCATTTTAAGAAATTTTATACTTCCAGCAGTGCGACTTTGTTCTCACAACCATCCACTTCACACAAAGCTTTGGTATGTTCATTGTGCATCTCTGCAGCCTTGTGAGCCTATTTCAATGCTTTCTTAACAAAGGTGCCACCTTTTAGAGGGTGCCATGTGAAGAAAAGCATTTTACCTTTAACAGGTATTAACAATTCAGGTGATTGCTTTGAGGCAAGTGAATGAAGGCACGTCTTGCAGAGCTTCTGGGGAAAATCTCCTCTCTGTTTCTCAGTCACATAAGGAGGGCCAAGAGCAGGCAAGGACCAGGAAAAAGGCGCCATCAGTGCTGCAGGACAACAAAGCCCTGCCCACCCAACCCAGGAGTCCCCCAGGTATTAATGGCAGTGTCTGGAGACAGGTTGTTTATGCCCATTTGCCGAATAAAAGCTACACCTACTTTTGGGGCTTTTGGTATCCCAACCCAAACAGCTGTGGGGCCATCCCTTCCCCCTAGCTCCAGTATGTGACCCTAAAATAATCTCATGATAGAACTCTGCTGCTGGGCTTTCCCACCTTCTTATCCCTGAACTCGGGCCCCCATTGATCAGGGGTAGAAACTAGAGAGGCAACTGAGCGCATTCATGAAGATTCATCTTTACCTCAAGCCCCTTTGTTGCCAGGCACCAAAAACCACCATGGGAAACAGAAGACCTTGATGTAAGCCCTGTTTAGCAGTAGTTAAAACATTGGTGTGTTACCAACACTGTTTTATCACCAATTCAAAGCTCAGCACCATACAGCCCCCTATGAAATGAAGTGACTTTATGGGAAAATGAGGCATTAGCAAAATGCTCGTAACTAACTGCTGTTTGTCAGGCAGTTTTCAACCAAAATTTTTGGTCTGCATGTTTTATTTCACATCCTTACCCATACAGACCATTATAACAAGCCATTGTCATCATTAAACTTTAGCACATGTTACAACCTAAATATCTAAATATCTCAAATAACAATGTTCTGAGTTTCAGTCACACTCTACATGTTAGTATATATGATATAAGGATGCATCTCACTAGGTAAGACACCTTAAGGAAGGACTTGGGAAATTCACCTCCAGCATATCACAAATTTCAACTCAATCAGGCTGTAAACCATGACAAACCTGAGGATAACAGTGCAATGAAACTTGCAAATGGTCCTTTACAAAAAAGGTGGAAAAAAACAGTGTTTCAGTGGTTTTAAGCTTCACGGGTACTTATTTTTAAATTAGAATTGTTTTTTGCTTCTTTGTCAAGTATAAGTTTAATTTCCACATTTGACTGGAGTTAATAAGGAAATAAGAACATTTTCCTTGCTCCTCCATGTTATTCAGCCCTGTTGAGTCTCACATACAGAGGGCTTGGCAAAAGTTTCAGAGGCAGTAGAGATAATTTAACTATTTATGATACCAATACAGGGGGGAAAAGCAGACGACCAGAACCTAAACCCCCTATTCCTGGTGATGTGGAGTCATATCTTAAATCTGCATCCTTGGGCTCAGGCAGTTGGGCTTCCTCTACCCAAGGCACAGTGTATCTCAGCTCAGCACTGAGCTACTCAACATCATTTTGCACCTGTGAAAGATCAAGTAAAGATTAATTTTTCATCCATTTCCATGTCTTGGGATATAAAACACTCCTCTGTTTTTCAGATCCTTCCCATCACATCTGAAACAGCACCAGTCCATCTAGAGGTTCTGAGTGCATTCAAAAATAAATGTTTCGATGAAAGGCCTGTTTGACCTCTGACAGATATTTCCCCTCCAATCATTCCCTTTTTCCAATTGCAGTTCAGCCAAGGCTGCATTTGCTCTAGGTTGCTATTTATTCCTCAACAACAACTCATTTAACAACAGGTGAGTTATTGGCTATTGGCTGATACCAAACACAGCCTCATCCTCCTCTGTCAGTCATGAAGCCTGCACAAACCATTCCAGGAGTAACACAGCAGAGCAGAGAACATGCTGCTGCATGGCACTGGAGCTTGACTCTCACTTACTCCATGCTTGGAAATGAAAGAGTGACCATGCCAATGCACAGCTCCTTGTGAGAAACCAGTTCACAGCCAGGAGAATTGGTCTTAAGGGATTGTTTTCTGGAGGCCTGAAAAGCCCATTCCATGTTGAGGGGCCTTTCAGAAAGAATTCCTTCTCTAAGCATATTGAGACTTAAAATCTGCCTTCAGGCAAAAATAAGTCACATTAAAAGTTTTGTGAAATCAGACTTTTTTTTCCCCTATGGACGGATCAACCTTAATTGCAAGACAAGGTTTTTATAAACCCACAAAAAGTGAAGACATCAAATAAATGATGTTGACGTGATTTAGTTAAAATTCTCTAACTGGTTTTTACTAAGCATAAACTTATCTTTCCTCTACATTTCTGAATATCACTTAAGACCAGTTGCTGTTGGAAGCTATGTTTCAGGCTCTCAGCTACCCTTTTTATTCACATAGGCCAGGTGATAAGAATCAGTGATGTCTAATTCAAGAGATACAGTCTGCAAGAGCTATCCCTACATGCTGCACAACTCTAAATTCACAAAGCATCTTCTAGAGTAGCTCAATAAAACTCTCTCCTCCAGGCACAGCAATGGTCAAAAAAATCTAATCAAACAATTGGATGCCTAGGGAACATGATAGAAAATACTGAAATTATATTAATGTCCTCAGATCAATATTACTCTTTCAGAATGTAAATAAAGACTGAGCAGAGTGGCAAAGTAAGGAGGAGTAATAAGCTTCAATTCTTACTGCCTCTACAGAAGGGCATAGGGCTTGCAGAAAAACTGCAAATTGGTGGTGCCCTGATTTTAAAATCACTTGATCCCCTCATTACAGCAATCAGTGTGAACGTACGTGAGGAACACGAACCCGAGGCTCTGTCAGCATCTGCAGGCTCTACTCTCACTCTCAGTCTTACAGCCAGAACACTTTATGGCTCAAGCTGTCTGAAATAGATACTGTGGACAGCAGCACAAATACTGAATTTGTCAAGAGAGCTGACACCGCGTTCAGCACATCTGTAATTGCAATCTGGCCCCTACCAGAAGTAATTCCAAGCAACCACTTAGGAACAATATTTTTTTCCCCCCTCTCTTTCTATTTTTAAAGAAACTCAGAGAAAGTCTCTTCAGATGACTCAGTGCTCCTTGTTCCTGCATCCTGACAGATTGGGAACTGACCTCTATGTCCACGTGCACCCACAGAGCACTGGGAAATACAGCAGCTGCTGCCCATGTCCCTGCTGGATAAGTGGGGTCCTCTCAATCTCTGCTGCAGCACTTGGTGAATAACTTCAGAAGGGAAAGTGTTTTCCTGCAGCAATGTTGTAAACTCCTTTTCCCATTGCAATCCCATTAGCATCCCACCTTCTCAGGACTGCTGCAGCACCAGGAAAACCCTAACTGCTTCACCAGCCAGAAGGAGCTACAGAGACTCTCAGGGAGTACAGATACCTAGGCCATCACTTTCAGTAAAATCACAAAATAAAATCATTTACAACTATATTTATCCACAGTCTCTGAAAAAAACGAAGAGAAAATGACAGGTTTTTCTCTCCAGAACTGCTTTTAGCTGAATACACCATTTCCATTAAAGGAAGAAGAGTCTTACAGGGAAAACTACTTTTGCTATAGCACCCTGTTAGCACAAAATACGCATTTATCTGTTAAGATATGGTCAAGAGGGAATTTTGGTATGGGTAACATAATCACCACATTACTGATAGAAAGGCAATTTGAGGTTGTTAAGGCTCACAGCAGGTGCCTGCTAGCTCCCAGTATGTGCTTAAATCCTGCAGTACTCAGTGCCAGGTAGAGGTGCTCACAGAATTGACATCCTCAGAATAATGGCATTCAAATGGTAGCAGACCTGAAACACTTCTATTCATTTTAGAATAGCATATGCAAAAAAATTTGGATACCTTAAACATGAAATCTCTGCTTCCCTTAAGCAAGTGAAATTGTAATTTATAGCTTTCATATCTAGATTCATTCAGTCTGGAACCTGATTTTGTTATTATGCATCTTCACATTGGCTTCTGTTTTAAACTTTGTTTAGCACCCCATTGCACAGGACCACAACTGAAGCTAAAGCAAAGCTTGACCAAAGTTGAAGCTGTTTTGTAGACAATGACAAGAACAATTAGAGATAAAGAAAACATTTAAGAAAGAGTAAAGTTACCCAGCTAAAGACAAAAAAAGGTATAAGCTAGTAAGCTGTTACCAAGTATAGTATTTTCTATTTGAATGACATCTTGTTTTCCCCAGCTGTATGAAACAAAATGCTGCCCTGATCTATGCTGAACTGGGCCATAATGCAGACAACACTCAGAACCACAACTCCTTTTACCACAATTGCCACAATACCATAGGAAAAAAACCCTAACATTTTTAAGGGAAATTGTTTTGACAACAGTTTTGTTTTTAAACAAATATTGCAAGTTTTTTAAAATACAAAATCAATGACTGTTATAATGGTTTTAGAATAGCAGTTCCAAAGCCAAGAAATTATTATGGTTTTAATAAACCATTTGCTGTTTTACTGGAAATGTCCAGACTGATGATAAATTGTTACACTACTCAGCCTGGATCTAGACCACATCCAACATTAGAAGAAGTTATGAGTTTAATTAAACTAGCTGTGATAACAAGCAGTCTCCTTCCATATAATGGTACCATCTTCCCCATGAAAAAACAGGAAATATCCAAAAGGTTTGATTCCACAGAACTAATCAAACAAATTAAGGTTCAAATTTTCCCACAGATAATTTCTTAATGCAAATTTGAAGTTTAAAAGACTTAATTGCAACCTTTCAGCCATATTTTCCCCACAGACAATTTAACTGTGCACCTTTCATAATTACAGACAAGCATATTTGACTGACTAAGGTATTGTCAAATCATTTCTGTGACCTTCTTTTTTTGTTGTTGGGAATATGGACGATCATCAGGAAGAAACACTCCAGTGTGTACAAGCTGGGAAGCAAGTTTGAAGTAGTTGCCTCTTGCATGACTTGCAAGCTTGGCTATAACATAGGGACCCACCTGAAGGAAGGAGTAGAACAAAAAAAGGTCACTTTTGGCACTGGGGATGAGCAGGAACCCACCCTGAGGGGCGGCCAGAACCCTCTCAGGTGTGGGATGGTGGCTGGGGAAGGAGACCCCTGAGTTCCCCTCAGCTGCCGGTGTGGCTGTGAAAGGAGTGTTGCTTCCCTAAACTCAGTTCCTAAAGAAAAGGGAGGCTGTGAATCATCACATAATTAAAAACACTGCAGGGAAAAGTAAAAAACATAATAAAAATGGACTTACAGCACAGGACGGGGAGGTGGGGGCCTGTGGGGCCTTGCTCCTGGCAGCCACCGGCTGTCGACTCTCACTCGCCGCTCACCTTTTAATTTCAGTCGTATTTAGGACTAAAAGTTCAAATATTTCAGTCAAGCCTTGGACTGGGTGTTTGTGTGCAGGTGCTGGCTGTGAGGGCTCCACTGTGAGGAGATTCCTGCTGGAATTCTCTGCCACAACCTCACGGCCGGGCACAGCCAGGCACAGCCAGGCGTGCTCACTTCGCCACCTTCATCAGTGCCACCCTCAGCAGTGCCACCCTCAGCACTGCCACCAGCACCCCCGGGGAATTGTATTTCAGAAAGTGCAGAGTGGTGAAACTTGGCACTTTTGTGGCGAAACTCTGAGGAGCACATCCCTTGTAGTGCTTCCGAGGTTTGGGGGTCTTTCCTCGCATCAACAACCCTGGCAGATTTTTAGGGAATTCAATGCTGTTAAATAATGCACTTCTGAGATCAGGGGCAAGAAACAGCTTGTACACAAACTGGCCAAAATGAATCAGAAAATTCATCAGAAGATAGCTATGGCCATAGAGGCTGAGTTATTTCTCTCTGAACATCTTGAGCTCAGATCAGGACTTTTGCCGAATCTTTGCCTGGCTCGCAGAGCAGGGCTGATTTCCAGACAAACCTTGCCAGAATCCTTAGATATGAGGCAGATCTGCCACAAGGCGGATTTCCTCTGAAAAGGGATGCTCTCTCCAAGTCCTGTCAGCTTTTCCAAGACTTTTTAATTTCTGCCATACACTCTGGAAAACGGCCTTCCAGCACTGCAAGTTAGAAAGTCCCACAAGTGCTGAATGGATTTGGGCTCCAACTGCTTCCAAATTCTAGCTGCAGAGGTGGAATTGAGGATAGAAAAGAGCATCCTTTATTTGAGTTTTTGGATCTTTTCCTCAAATTTCCAGTTGAAAGTTTGCACTTGGAATTGAAACTACATATCAAACGCACACAGGCAGAAAAACCCCTGGCAAATATCTGCCTAATCTGTTCTGGAAACCTCAGCAATGGAAATCCTACAGCCTTTTTCACTGTGGTTCAAATGAGAGAGACGGGGAAGAAGAAAATCCTTGCCCATGACTCCTTCACCAATGGAGAGTGGTAGATTAGCTAGTTCCCATTCTGAGAAGTGCTGGTTTGGGCTGTATTTTAGCACATCATGATGTATTTTGAGAATACTCAGAGAATCAGAGTGTCCTTGTTCTTAGCTAGCCCAGAAGTACAAACATCTTCTAATGCTTAGATCCTGCTTGCTGCAATTTAAGTCCAGTGCTTCTTCCTTTACCTGTCATATCCATGGAAACAGTTTCTTTCTCTGCATATTTTTTTAGCCATATTTTAGGCCTGAGGTGTTTCACTGATTGTCTCCTCTACAGGACACAGCTACAGAAGCTCACTCTTTCCTCATACATCTCACTTTTGGTAGTCCTGTACTCCCTGGGACAGCTCCACTTCATGTTACTGAGGACAGTGCCATGAACACCAGTGAGCCCTTCTCAGAGTGCTGTACACACATCACTTCAAACATTTCAAATGCCACGCTCCTCCTTACATATTGCAGTGTTTGGAGGGAGAAAGAGATGCGCAAGAGTGTAATGTTCGTGATTTTCCTGATAGCTGGAGGATAACTGCGTGTGACTCAAAAGTCCTTTTCATAAACATCATTTGTCGCCTGCTTTCCACTTTCTATAACAATTCATTTTAAGTTTCAGGTCACTAAAAAGCTGACAGTTCAACTTCCTACCCAGTCTCCACAGCAGAATACTTTGCTTTCAAATTCCTTCATGAAGAGCAAAGCCTTTGGAATATCTTTTCTTTCTGGATTTGTTTTCCGTGTGGAAATCTTACCAATTATTGGAGAGAACTAAAATGTGCTGCCTTTATTCCCTTCTCCCACTTTGCCTTCCCAAGAACACTTTCATGATCATGACTACAAAAAAGTGCCCTTCACCACCCTTTTCTCAGTAAGTCCCCTGTGCTGGTTAGGTCAAAGGCACACAAGACTTTCTCCCTGATTTCTCTGCTTCTCTGTCCAAAGTTGTATCCAGGTTTCTTCTGGAACCTCTGCCTGTGTCCCTGGGCAGTCTGTTCCCTCCCATAAAGCGTCTCATCAAGCCCAGTCGTCCCTTCAGATGAGGTTATTTGCTGTTGTTGAGGTCTCAGCCATGTGATGATTACTTTGGCCCCTATCACTGGCATCCTCATCCTTCATTCCTTTCACTTTCAGCAAGGGACTTTAAATGGTTTTACTGCTCATCACTTTCTGGACCTCGGAGTAGTTATACAGCTCCTTCCTTCATTCCTCCTCATTCCTCATCTACCAGAGCAGAAAGCACATGCCTAAGGTGCCTGTAAAAAAAAAAATCTGTTTATTTTTTAATTGTCCTTCCCAGTTCTGTACCTTGACAAGTTCACATCACCACCCCTCTTCCTGTCATGTCTTTTTTCACTTTTCACTCACAAATCTCATTTACTCTTTATCAATTTTACAACCAAAGATACACTTCCCATCATTTATATTTTAGACCATCTTTTGATTTTCACATCACCTTTTTCCACAAGTTGAACCACTCTACTCTAGATAATTGATGGAAGGGGGAAGGTTCTCATAAATATGTGGTTTAGAAAAATGCAAATAATCCCAGTGGTTTGGAACCAGGAGAATATGCTTTAACACTTCCTGGCTTTTGAAGGTTGATGGAACAAAATTAGAAAACATCTATATATATATAAAGAGATTTGTGTGTATATATAGACAGAGATAAACAGAGCTATAAATTTAGAAGTAAAAAAATTTGTTCATCATCAGTTTCTATACTGTTTTTTTCCTTTGGCTTCATTATAGATGAACTTTCTTTAGATCAAAGTCTAGCTTCCTGGAAGCATGTTTTCATAATTCATTAGTTTCAGAAAACAAAATCCAAAAATACTGCAAAATTTCATGCGCTTATACAATGGCACTTACTTTGAATACAAAAGACCAAATGCTGCTGACCTTGTGCACCCATTAGATGAAGGTACATTTTTGCTTAGGGAAGCATAGCAGGTTTCAGTCCACAATGGTATTTGTTTTGATTTTTAGAAATTGTTTTCTGCAGAGTTTTGCAGTGAAGATGACTTCCACAATGCAAAGCTAGGCAAATATTTTAATCAACTTTCAGGTGGACACATATCAATCACAGAAAATTTTTTATCCCCTGAAGGTAAATAAAAGAAGAATTGTTTAATTAAGACTAAGAAAAGACCATGCAGTCCCAAGAGCATTAAGTGTTTTAAGGGAAATGGGATAGAAAAGAAAGGTGATGAACAGAAATTCACTTTTAAGCTGCTGTAACACCTTCTTCACCTGTGTTTTAATAAAAACATCATTTTGACTACATAGAGAATAGTTTCACAAATCATGTTTTGCAATCGAAGAATTTATTCTCATCCTATGGCCCACCCCTGATGCTCTAAATAGAAAGACTCTCCAAATCTCATATGCTGCTGAAACCTCATACACATTCGTGGCTACTTAGATCAAATAACCCAAAAGCCAATGCTCAGTGGTGCTAATGGGGCTCTGCATGACTGAGAATTGGAACAGGAGCCCAGGAGCCTCACAGAGCCTCTCCCCAGCTCTGCAGAGCACTTGCACACAGGCTCCCCTGGCCAGTCTGCTGGAACTGCTGCCACACCTCACTTGGGTCAGAAAAAATGAGCTCACATGGCTTTCCTTGAAAGTCACACGAATTACCAAGGTCTGGATGGTTTGCAGGACCAGGATGAGATCTGTAATTGCTACAGGTGTCAACCAGGTTGAACAGCTGAGAATATCAGGATGCTTGAATATGAGGATGCTTCTCTCATCGTTTCATAGGAAATCTCTCTGCTCGCTAACCGCAGGCATTACGTTGGGGCTTGGCAAAATCTCTGTGTCTTGGCCTGGGCCAGAGAACAAAAAGAAAATCCTGGCAAGGACTGCAAGGCAGCATCAGCTCAAGCCACATTCGAGGAGTTAATGAACTCAAGGAGTGAAGCTCTTAGAGGAATGAATATCCCCAAATTAATGAAATTTTTCATTTCATTAGGAAGTGAATACTCTTTCTTTTTATTCTACATCATTGAAACCATAAAGACAGCCCCTATGGAAATGGAAGACTCATCTGAAAAACTGATTTCATCTTTATCCATTATCTTTCTAAACGCAGCATCTTAGTGCCTGTGCTTTGAGTGTTCTCCAGAGAGCCAATGGGATTCCTTAATGGACTCTGAGCCGGGCTCTGTGTAGCTTCACCTAACAATATAAACGTAGCGCTTCTGCTGAGGAATGATGGAATGAGAAATGATTGTCAGTCACAGCCTTGTATGTGGGGATCTCTCTTTTTCAGCACATTTGGGTGGGTTTCTTGCCAGAGAGAATTCCAGTCCGAATTTCTGTGCAGTATTCAAAACATTCAAACCCAGCAAAAAGTGGCAAGCAATGCAACAGTGAGGTAAAGCCCAGACTTGTTTCCAAACAATTCCTGGGCTAGCTGAGCCAGGCAGCTCTCAAGAACTGTCCTCAAGCATGTGTCCAGCAGGATGGGGTGTCATGGGGAGGCACAGAGCAGCTGCAGGAGATGTGTGGGGCATTGCAGGGTTGGAAGAGACCTGGGGAGGTCACCCAATCCAATCCCACTTGCCCTGGAGTAAGTGTCACCTGGAGCAAGGGAGACAGGAGCCCATCCAGGGGGATTTGGAATGTTCCCAAAGAGAATGTTCTCCACACCCTCCCTGGGCAGCCTGTTCCAATTCTCTGTCACCCTCAACATAAAGTTCTTCCTTATGGTGAGGTGAAACTTCTTGGCCCTTGCTCCTCATCCTGTCCCTGGCACCACTGAAAGGATTCTGGCACCATTTGGTTCAGCTGAAGACGTCCACTCTGGGCTGAAGACAACTGGCCACAATTTTAAAACATTGATAGACTGAGAATCAGCTGCTCCGTGTGGTAATTTTTTCCAGTGATTAATCATCCTTACTGCTAAAAACTGTGCTGGATTTCTCATTTGAATGTATTTGGCTTCAGCTTTCTGCTATTCCTTCTTTTTATACCTTTCTTTAACCTGAGCCACTTAATTCTATAGTAACCATTACTCTTTCCCTGTGGATTTCCACCATAATCAAGTTACCTCTCCATTTCCTTTCTGATAATCTAAAAGATTTAAACTCCTTAATGCTGACACTTTCAGATGCAGCCCAACCAACTCTGCAGCCTGAAATTCTGTGTGCAGCTCTTTTTTCTATATCCCCAATAGCGTTCTTCAACATCCTTTTTAAAATATCAGTCCCATTAAAATCAGATTAAAATGCATTTTTCCCAAATAAACCCTCCCTCCCCAGTGATCTGCACGACTTTAATGAGATTTCCCTTTCCTCATGTTAGCTCTTGCTTTGTACCAGCCGCGGGTTTGCAATCCACGTTGTTGTACCTGCTTTGGTGGAGTGCAGCAGTGTCGGGGGGGCTCCTCTCTGGCCCCAGAACCACCTGGGGTAAGTGGCTGCTCCTGTAATGTTGCACTCTAATGAGGTCCCACATGAGATCAGCGTTTTTCCCAGGCTGATTCTGCCAACTGTCCCTGCTGTGGCAGTGAGCTGAGGGACTGCCTGGGTTGTACCTGACCCCGCAGTGTGGAGCTGGCTGGGCCAGGGGAGCTGCAGCCCCTGCACCCCTCTGGGTCAGCTCCAGCTGTCTCTCCTCTCTCACGAGAGCTGGGGGTGTGTAGTGCCATGTATTTACACTCCTCCACATTTGTTGAGGCATTTTCTATGCAGGCAGCATAATAAGTAAAACAAGCAAGACAGGCAACCCGGGGTTTCTACTGATGTCTGGTGCAGTCAGAGCTCCCACTGCTGTGTTACAACACCCATTTGCCCATGGGGAGGTGTGAAATGAGCAATGGTAAAGCTGAGACCAACTTCAGCTGTTCAACATTTTAGAAATCTCCTTTTTTTGAACCACCATATGTACCATATTTTTTCATCACAGAACTTCTACGTGTGCCTTATCTTTTTTTTCTTTCCCGTAGTGTTTGTATGACCAGCCTGTTCAAGGCAAAAAGCTTGTCAAATATCTCTGGTTAATTCTAGTAGCTTAAATAAAATTGCTATTTGCATCCAGGTGCTCTTTGCAGGAGGGGTGGCAGCAAAAGCCCTGCTCTCTGTCCTTCACCCCCATCACCTCGTGCAATCCCACCCACTGCACCAGAGCCGTGGGCTTTGCAGACCCAGTGGTGGCCATGGCCACAAGCCCGACCTTCCGAATTTCGACTGCGGAAAAGTGGTGTGGATTCCACACCCTGGTGTCTGTGGATCTGCAGACACAATTCCACCATGGTTTATATTTTTAATTCCATGGAGTTTTGATTATCTCTGGGGGAATTAAGGAAAATAGGGTTGCAGTGAAAGATCTGCTTGTTTTTTCAAAATGCACCTTGTGAAATCCCTCACAAGATTCACCTTAATGCATTCCTCGAGTCAGGAGTGAGTAATGTGATTTAGCTTCTACATTTTATGGGATCTGGAGCTGTAGAATTAGAAAACAGAGCCAAAATAAATAATAAAGATAAAACAAGTGCCAGAGAGACACAATTGCCATTCTAAGCAGAAGGCAGCTCCTGTAAGTGGGAGAGTCAGGTAGAGCCTGCTGGGCTTCCTTAGGGAAATAACAGGACAGCATCTTTCCATCACTGAAATCGTCTGGGAAACAGCCTCTGTAGGAAGGCTCCTCGTTTCTCATGTTGTCTTATGTTAGGTCAGCCATCATTCAGAGATCTGCAACAGATTATAATTTGGCAAATAAAGGTTCATATGTGCCCAGAGCCGGGAGCAGATACGGCAAGAGTGAAAATGGGCGGCAGTAACCGGTTTCTGGTTTTGGCTTTTCGGAGCAAGCCCTGCCAGTTGCTGGGTTTGTCCCTGTCCTGGGCTGGCCGCTGTGATGGCTGTGGGCAGCACAGAGGGCGCGGGCTCCATCGCTGCCCGCACGCCGGACAGCACCGGCTCAGCGCCGGGGGATGCACAAACAGCCAGCCCAGCTCCCGTGCGCCCAGCAGCGTTAAAGCAGGTGGTTTGCATGTAGTACCCTGCAGTATTCACACGTTTTCACTCTCGTACTTCCCTTCCCTTCCTCTCCAACCGCCTATCTGCAGTGATTTTGCCTTTTTACTTGCTAATGAAGTCGAAGCAACGGAGAGCAGCAGCTTTAATGCTGGATGAAACACACCTCCCTGGAGTGCTGAGTGTGTGACACAGCAGGGGGAGCGCTGCCTGTCGAGTTGGTCTTTCTGTGAGGTACCTGTGCAGCGAACTTGACATCCTTGTCTAGACAGATAATATATTTCCTTTTCCCAGTCACTTGGAAATACAAGTCTAAGCATTCTTAGTCTTTCAAATACAAATGAAACATTTTTTTTTAACAGTTTGCAAACTTCTTTCTGATTTTAATCCTTTTCTCTTCCGTCTGGTACTCACTGGAATCGATTTTTAATTGAAATCACTCCACCTCTAGGTCACTGAAAGGTGCAACCATTATATTTCTGTCTTCTCAAGTTTGGAAAATATTTTTCATTTTGCAGCTACAGAAATCATCTCTCTTGGCTTCCAAAAGAGCAGCATTTACAAGAAATGCACATCTTGAGCAGCCGAAAAACAAAAAGTGGCATTAAGCAAAGCCCTGGCAGAAAGCCTGGGGAGTGCACAGGTGCCCCGCTGCTGTGTTTCGGGGCAGCTCGTTTGTTTGTAGCTAATTGGGCCAAAACTCAGGGATGTCCCTGGGATGGGGGAAGATGGCTGTAGTGAGGGGAAAACAGGTTTGTGAAGGTGCAGCCACATTGCAGAGACACCACTTTGCTGTGATTTCCCTTTGGATCCAATGATCAGACCCATACTTCGATGTGTTTGGGAAGGTAGTTCAACTTCATTCTTTTTTAGGTTTGGTTTGGGGTTTTTTTAGTCCAGTTAAGTTTCCATTAAAATCTGATTTCCATTTGGGTTGGAAATTTACATTTCCCATCAGCTCTGCTGAGCTGATGAACTTAGAGCTTCTCCTTTATTTTATTTTTCAGTGTGGCCAGAGCTCTGCCTCTCCAAATACTGTGTGTTTTGTCCTGTCTAGGTTCCATTTATTTTTCTGCCTTTGTGCATGCTGTTCACCTTTCACATTTTGGAAATTGCTTTAGATGCAAATACATCCATTTGTGACTCTACACTCAAGATTTTAGAAGTTACTAAAAAATTCAAAGTAACATATGACAGATCTGAGCCTTTGCTGCTGATTCACGTAATTGGTTTTGGGGATTTTGGTTTTCTCATTTTCTTCTTTTATTAACAGATGTCCTCTCCCATTTTAAAGGACTTCAAAATGTTAATTGTTTAAAGTACCAAATCTGATCATTCTTTATGCTCTCTATGTTTTTCAGTTTTTTCTTTCTGCAAGATCACCAAGAATACTCAGCACATTTAATTCACTCTGCAGACCTGAGTTACAGATTAGTAGACTCATTGCCTTCACACAGCACACTGGGATTTAGAGAAATAGAAGTAAGCAGAAAACACTGGGCTTTAAATAGGGGCTCAAACACAAAAACAAGTTACCTGGCTTGGAAAGTTTAAAAGGAGCAGCTGGGCTGCAGGAAATGGCTATGCCCACACTTTTGACACAACTCAAACAGGAGGATATTTGGTTTTGTCTGGAACATGGAAGGATGAGCAAAGTCCACCTGTTATTTCCAGTGGTTCAGACCATGCACTCAAAGAGGCACAGCTCAGCTTGGCCATGGCAACTGTCTTCATTTGCGGTCCCATTTTGCTGCCCTTGAGCCCCACATCATCACTGACTCGGAATATTTTGGATGGGCTGTAAGGCACATTGTCTGAGTTGTGTTTCATCATTAAATACACATTTGTTCTTGAACTTCCTGTAGGTTTCTAGGCAGGTGAGCACTTCCAAACTGAAATCAAATGAGGCACTCTGAGTGACCACCTGGAGGGTCCTGGCTCCAAAACCACAACCACAAACCCCAATGCCCCAGGGCACTTTGACTAACTTAGAGCAATGGGCAGGTATCTGCTTTTGAAAAGGGAAAACATCTTTCCCTTCTCTCCTCAGTTACCCTTCCCAGACCCAAGGGCACAACAAAGGAGAGGCCCCAGGGTAGCAGCTACAAAGACATCAGCTTCTTCACTAAATATTCAGAACTAGTATGAAGAAGTGCTTTTGGCCATAGAAAACTGCTGAAAGTGGCCCAGTGATCAGGCAGCAGCAACGATGCTTTACCCTTGTTTCCCCCTGCTGCATTCCCTGCTCCTTGGACATGTCTGTCATACACTGTTGGAAATTGAAGGGGGGTTTCTTACCCCTGTGGGCCTGTTTCTGAGTCTCAAATAAAGGTTTTGCAAGACTTTCATGGAAAGCACCAGAGAAATTCAACATCCTGTCAGAGCTGGGGCACAGGCTGACTGAGGAGATGACGCACAGCCCCGGGGCTGCCTCAGGGAAGGGTTTCTTGTGCCCTCGTTCCCGTTTCTATCCATCTTGCAGCTCCAGCAAAGAGCGCTGGATAAACACGACTTAGGCCTTTAATAATGTACAGCTTACAGTGAACAAGACAGCAACCTTGTGTGTCTTCTTTTCAAAGGGTGCATCTCCTCTGTTTCCTCCATCAAGGCGAGGGCCAGAGGCAGGTTTAATGCTTCCCTGGCTGATAGCAGGAGGGCTCGGTGATGGAGAGGGGAGCACAAAGCTTCTGGGGACAGCCAGAGGGATGTCAGACGGAGAGTCCTGAGGAGATGTCACAGAGAAGCTTGAACCTGCCCCCTTCTGTTCTGTCAGCAATTCACCACTCCTCTTTCAGTGCAAACAGATTCACCGTATGATGCATGGACAACTCATCATCTTAGGAGGCTACTCGGCCCAGCAAGGACGCCAAGGGCTCACTCCAGTTGCCTGAAGGACTAGTGCCGCCTGAGGGGTGAATTGAGGGCATCTGAGACCTCCTCGAGGCAGAAGGTGCCCCGTGGGGATCTCAGATGGCACCAGATTCCTGTGTTTAAGCAGCTGCCTTGCAGGCATCTGCCCCGCCGGACTGCAACATGGGAACACAGCTGCCAAAAATGCACATTTTGTACCTTAACATCCTTCCAAAGTCATGTTGGGTTACAAATTACAGATCCAAGCGCTGACTTTGCCTGTCACAATTCCCAGCAAGATGTTTCAGCTGGGCCAATTAAGACTCAGTCTGGTAACTTTCTGTAAGTTATTTCTTTTAGGATTTCAGCAATAGGCCTGACTGCCAAGTGACATTTCTGAGCACTTTGTTCTAAGCTGAGGCAGTCTCTGATGATCCAAGCCACCCTGTGAAGACATGAGCAGTAATCCCTTCAAAGACACGACCCTCCTTTTCCTGTGAAATGCTGTTGGCAGTTTTTTCCTTTCTGAAGGAAAACAGCAAGTGCTACAGCATGATATATAGTTTGTTGTTATTAATTTTTGGATATGTTATTCCTGAGCATATTCTATCTCTTGAAGTTTTTTTTTTAGCTGGAATCATTTTCACTATTTAAGGGTATCTGCCTATTGAATTGTGGAGTTTCCCTACTTATTTAAACTCCAAATGAGTTTAAATAAGGCAGATAATAAAGAGAAGGGGAATTAACCAAGACACATGGTCCAATTTCAGATCTTCCTTGAGCAAAGATTTCTCTTTGTGCATAGTTTTCCATATCACCTCTTCAAATAATTGGGAAAGACCAATGAAACTGCTGAGAAGAAAGCCCTGGGGGCAGAGCAGTAATTATTAAAATGCCATACCCTGCCCATAGCTTGTACCTGCACCTAGGCCAGCCCGTGCCACAGGTACTGGAGTCAAATGTTACAGTCCCTTCTTGGAATTTTCTGGATGGTATTTCATGTGTCTGTAGAGAAGGAGTTCAGAGACATTTTCACATTCTGGAGGTGATCATCTGTGAAGTTTAAATCTGTTTCGTAGTTGGGATAGGGCATAATAATATACTGCTTTACAGATAATTCTGCATAACGTAGTTTTTCTATCTCATCCTGTCAGCTGCAGCATCTCTCTCCATTCTTACTGCAGCCCAAGAAACTCTCACATTAAATCTTCCCCCACCAGTCTTGTCTGTCACGTTTACAGCAGCCTATATGTTATTGTCTCTTTAATTTTGCTAGGCAGGATTTCATTGTGCCTTACACCATCCCACACATGGTTCTCATACTATCCTCTAATTTTATTTTGCATCCTTTATTTTGTATTTCCAGGCAGTTACCATTTCTCTTAGTCCTGCTGTTTTACATTTTTCTCCTGACCTGACTATATGATCATCCTATTTTTCATATGATCACATTTCACTGTCTGGTTTCTCCAGTTCTGGTGGGTTTTGATTTATTTTGCTGGCAAGGTTTTGGTGTCAATTCACCAATTAATTCTCACTGTCACCACCTACTGTTAACATGGATTAGGTGACTATGGACTTTTGAGAACTTGAGCCCTAATTTCCAACAGTTTTAAGGGCAGACAAGCAGCTCAGGGCTGACCTGCCAGTTTGGGAGCCCAGATGTCTTCAAAGGATGGCTGTACTGGACCAGACAGTAGAAATCCGCAGTATCTCACATGAGGAAAAGAATGAAAAGAGGAAACTTCTCATGTTTATTACAGCAGTAATGATATCACAGTGGGGGTGTGTTGCCTTATTCCAGATTTATAGCTGGGATCTGTGAATGTCCCAGGGCTCAGCATGCAATCCCAGAGACACTCTATTTGCATGTACTCCACATTCAATAAATAAAAAATGGAAGTGTCAGAGAAGCATTTTAAAACACTCTGTTATTAAGCAGTTGCCAGCAGATCTTGTGCTTTTTGGTCATTACTCTCCCACAAGCTCTCCCTGTATGTTGTGACGAGCTGGAGATATTCGAGCTTTACTGCCAGACTGAGAACCGAAGCAAAGGGAAGAAAAAAAGGAGGGGGGAAAAGCTATCTTTAAATCTGTGTGTCTAAGATGAAATCCTGCCTGCAGACAGCCCCAGCCCGGCAGAAGGAGTGATGACTAAGCCTTGCTTCCTTCTGGGAACAACCACTTCGCTGACAACGTCAGACATGCAGCCCTACACACCAAGGGACACTGATGGGCCATGAAATTTGAGTCTGTGTCAATGATACATTTAACTTCCCATCCTTCACTCCAGTTCCAGACAGATATAATTCATAAAGGACAGGCTTTGCAGTTAGCAAACAGAAACAAAGCCAGTGTTAACACCAAGATCAATTTTTTACCAATCCACTCTTTTTCTGCAGGTTCAGGATCTGAGAGGTGATTAAAGCAACATAAGATTTTTACTTGGAATGAAAGCATGAGGATATTTTTTTTCCTCTGATGTGCAAAGCATCCAGAGGGAAGAGTGAGACCCGCAGGATCTCTGAGCAGGGCTCTCTTTCACACCTCCATCTCCTTTTCAAGCTGTCTGTACCCTCCCCAGCCCACTTAACTCACACCTCTAGCGAGGGAGACACAGGACTGTCATTCCTGCAGCACATCCCTTCTTCCCCAAAACCCTGTGTGAGTGGGCAGACCACCAGATCTCACTCTTGCATGACCCCAGCAAAGCTGAAGCTTAACTTTCATCTGAGCTGCCAGCCTGGAAGAAAAAACAGGTGATCCTGAGAGAGGTCCCTGCATCCTCATCGATGTTCTCCCCATGGTCACCTGTCCCCTGAAGCTGTCCACTCCCAGGACCTGTCCTCTACATTGCTGTCCCTTTTTCTGCTCGTTTCTCCCTTACCAGAACCTTCTGATTTCACTTCTGGGCATCACACAGGTTCATGTCAGCTATATAACCCAGGGATATATGGTGTATTTAACCACTACAGTCAGCTTCCTTACTTTTTACCCTCCAGAACATAAACTTTTCTTTCCAGCGGAAGGCAATGCATTGCCATGCAATGACCTCTTAAAGAAGAGTAAATTTATAGCTCTTCCACCCCTGCAAAGGCAAAAGAAAAAAAAGAATTTGGTTTCCTAAAGCAGGACTTTTCCTACTCCATTATGTTGGCACTTACCCACTGCCAGGGCCTTACACACTGCCATGATGTGAAAGAAAGTCACAGGAAATAAAGTAATTTGTGCTGTAAGGCACCTCAGCCATATGGTAATCAATCTGAGATATTTTTGTGTTTGGGCTGGAATGGAAGGATGAGTTCCATCTCTGTGAGAGCTGAATGTTTCTGTGCCTCAGATTTTTTGTCCATGCCTGCAGATATTTCCCCACTAAGTGCCACACCTGGCACCCACACAGGTGACAATGAACACAAGCTCATGTCTCTCACTTCCCCCACCAGCTCTGCCAGGTTTGGTGACTTGGGTGAGATTTTGGTCTTTACTCAGTGCCTTAAAGCCACAGCCCCCAAAGTGGAGGTGCCTGCTGGATCCTACCACACGTGAAATTACCTGTGCTCCCGTGATCATTTTCCTGAGTTACTGTTGGATCATCCCAGAAACAGCAGCATCACAGATGAAGCAGCAAGTCTGAAACTTGCTGGCTTGGACTTTTTGATTATTATTCTGCTTCCTCTGTGAGAGATGAACTGCACTTCCAACGTCATGTTCTTTATTTGCAGGTGATTTTGGCTTAACTGCACTATTGATCCCAAGATGGATAGGAAGCCCAGCAGCTTAAGCCCTGTCCCCGAAGGTGTGAAAGCTTCATTAGATTTATGAAATTCTCCAGGATAGACTGGGCCTCTGCAGTCTATCTAGCAAAAAAGCTTTACATTTTACTCACATTCACATGATTTGTATTCCTTGTTGAATTATTACTTTTTATTACTATTATTTAGAGTCAAGATTTCTCCTCTAGCTCAACTGCACGAGAAATGCAGTCAATTAGTAGGTGGGGAGATGAGCAGTCCATCCCCCATGAGTCTCGGATATCCCATCTCTCAGCCTCATCCTAACACTATCAATCTCCCCTTCACATCCTTTCTCTCAGGTAGGGCAGATTTGGCATTTTTTCTGGGGGAATTCATGAGGCTTCATGATTTCCAGTGTTTTCACCTGGGATAAACAAAAGCATCTTTAGAAGGGGTCAGATAAAAGCAAGGAACAATGGCCTTAAATGTGTGTCACAGTTTTGGCTGGGATTGGGTTCATTTTTTTCACAATAAGGGTTGTGGTTTGTATTTTTTATGGAACCAGTGCTGATAACTCAGGGATACTTTCCTTATCCCTGGGCAGTGCATGCACAGGGCCAAGGCCTTTTCTGCTCCTCATCCTACCCCACCAGCGAGGAGGCGGGGGGCACACAAGGAGCTGGGAAGGGACACAGCTGGGACAGCTGAGCCCAGCTGAGCCGAGGGGTATCCCAGACCACAGAGCATCATGCTCAGCACACAGAGCTGGGGGAAAGAGGACGAGGAAGGGGAGGACATTTGAGGCAATGGTGTTCGTCTTCTCAAGTCACTTCTGTGTGTGATGGAGCCCAGCTTTCCTGGAGATGGCTGAATACCTTCCTGCCCACAGGAAGGGGGGGAATGAATCCCTTGGTTTGATTTCCTTGAAAGAACAGCTTTTGTTTTACCTACTGAGCTCTCTTGATCTCAGCCCACCACTCTTCTCACTTCCGCTCTTCCGATTCCCTCCCTCATCCCATCGCATAGGAGCGAGTGAGTGGCTGAGTGGGGCTGGGGTTAAACCACAGCAAGATGCAAATAAAACCTGGCATCACCTTCTGGCTCAGGAGGAACAACACCCAGCCGTGGGGACAGAGCCTCGGCAGCACACTGCACACCAGCTCCATGGCTAAAGTGGCACTGGGGTGCCGCGGTGACCCAGGCCGCCCGGTGAGCCTGGTAGGCGGCATTGCTCCTGTCCTCCCACATGGACACTATCGGAGGGGTGAAGCAAAAGCATGCCCAGATGGTCGCTCTAGGGATGCCGAGGCTATCCCAACGAGCTTAGTCCAGCGGGCCCTGATGGGTTGGCAGAGTCAAGCCGATGGAATGCGGCGGCGGAGGCAAAGGACGAAGGAGACGCATTCATATATTGCTGTAATTNGGCTAAAGTGGCACTGGGGCACCAAGGGGACCACTTAGGACCAGCATTTTTTGATAATATCCCTTATCATGTGTCATGGGGAGTTACTGGCAGATCCCTGACATTTGTAGAAAAGACTAATTCAGAGGCTGAGAAGTCCAGAGAGGATAATGAAGTTAGACAGGTATTTGCTAAATGAGAGAAGGAAAAGGCCAATTTGTATATATGGAAAATACAATCCAAAATATGGAATTTTTATTCAGAAAGAAAATGAAGCTTTGAAAGCAACAAAACAGAAGTAGCCCAAAAACAGACAATAAATAAGATGAGTGTAAGGTGAGCAGAAACTGGTAAATGTCACCAAAATGTGACCATGGCTCGGGGCTGTTCCCTGGAATAGCTGCAGGCTCTGCTGCTCCACAGGGAGTGGAGGCAGGGAGTACCAGCACCGGATGGATACACTGGTAGGATTGATGAGGAGGGCAGCAAGGACTCTTGAGGATCAGGAAGAAGGAGACATGACAGCCACACACTTGAGGATTTTGCAAAATGGGAACATCCAAAGAAATGCAAGCAGGTTTCAATACAGCTGTGTGTGGAGAGAATGTAAATCAGCCTGCTGGAAGAGCAGGAAAACCTCCCTGACATCCAAATCAAGCTGTCTGTGAAGTCACACAGCTTCCAAGAGGTAGGATGGGAGCATCCTGCACCCAGTCTGGACCAGCATGAGACAACTTCCCCTGGACACTGGTAACCAGGCACGGCCACGGCCCTGGCCCAGCCACCTCCTCTGGGCTGCCCCAGAGAAAACCTCCCACCCCATCAAGGCAATGCTGCTCTGGCAGTTTCCCACTTCAGATAACAGAGAAACATTCCTGCTTGCCCTTTGCTGCAGTTTTGGTGAAGCTTCAGCATGACAAACTGTTACAGATACGACATCTTTTTAGGCATTTCTAGTTTTTGTGTATAGTAAGAAAACACGCTTTTCTTCCCATGAAATAGTGACTGTTCTCACCATTAAATGGCTGTTTGGATTTTCATTAGTTTTTCTACTTGCAAAAACCCTTTGAACATGGGCATTATTTTAAGCTAGCTCTAGCAATGATACTTGCAGTCATAACAAAAATGGAGCTTTAAAAGATCCTTTACAGCCCTGATTTTCCTCACTTCTGTCCACAGAGCATCACGGCTTTTGCTTGCTTGTTCGAGGTGGTATTACTGAGGATATAATATGCTTACAGTATATTTTTAAGAAGACATTTCACAAGCAACATCCCCAGATTACAAGCAGTATAACCCTTTTTTACAGGTATATTTTTGGCTGTACCTGGTGGTTTCCTGGAGCAGCCTGGGGTCACAGGGATCACTGCCTAGCCAGAGCAGTTGGATGTGACACGCAAAACTCTTGTGCCATCACCAGCCCTCATGAACCAAATCCTTTGTCCTCCCTTAAAGTCTCTTTGCTAAATGGTGGCAATGCACCAATCTGGAGCAGGCAGTCAGCAGGTTTGCTTTTTGTTTTGTTTTGTTTGGTGGGGAGTTCCTCCACTTCCTCCGACAGAAGAACCGTGGGATGCACAAAGGGTTACTGTAATTAAAACCCCTCTGCTGAAAAACAGTTGCACAAAACAGGCAGCCCTGTGCTAAACAACTGCTTTGAGCTTCCAGGCTCCACTCACAGTCCTGGCTGACCTTTACAGAGTGTTTCTGCTGTGCCATTACTTTTCACAAGTGCCTTAGGTGGGCGCATCAGAGAGTCTTCCCCCTCTTTGCACGCTGCAGTTCCAGGTTATGGCATTTTCAGACACACCAGCCAAAGACCCATGCAGGCTTATTTTATTGAATGGGTATTTTTATATATCCTTTTAATCAAATGTTTGGCTGCTGCAATCATCTTGACTAATGAATATGAGCAGGACCCCTCTGTGTTCAACGCCTGAGTCCTTCTCTTCATTTCACACCCACATCACACCATTCCTCCCCTAACATAGGAACACAGGTATAGGGCAACTTGTCAGAATCTAAATGATTATTTCTAAGCATTACTGGAATCTATTTCTTCCTTTGGAACTAGAACCTGAAACAGCAAATTAGTTTCCTATAAGGTAGGCCACCTAAATGATTAAACCTGTGACCACAGCTAATTTAAATACACTATTTTGAAAAGCTATTGAAAAAGGTCCACTTCTCAAAATCATTTTTCAAATCTTACTTTATTTTAAAGCACAGCCCTCATAAAAAAAAACCCTCTGAATGCAACCACTGAACATATTTCTAAGCTGTCCAAGAGTTACTTGGGCTGATTCACCGATGTCTGTGCACTACAGATAATGAAGGCAAACACTGCAGTGACAAAGGGAGGCTGGACAGTGTAAGGTCCTGCTTTGGAAAATCACATCCCAAGTAGCAGCCGCTGCCCCAGAAGAGCTCCCAGTGATTACAGCCCCACAAGAAGCATTACGGGATGTAATACAGAGCAGTTTATGAAGTTCAAAGCACACCTGTGGTGCATCCCAATTCTGCAAACAACTGTGGCAAACATTGTATAGCTTTCCTTTGGGGACTAGTGAAGATTATGCACACAGGGACCAGAAATCTATTAAGCCATTCAGCAGGTAATAATTCCTGCCAAATCAGGCAGTAATGTTAGCTGCTTATTAGCTGTATTAGATACCTGCAGACAGAAGGCATCCGGCACCATTCTGTGGCACAGCATTATCCCTTGAGTTGTTTCAAGCCACTCGTATTTGTCACCCACCCCCTCAGGAAGCCAAAGCCACCACCTGGCATCAGTTAGCTGGAGGCTGCCCTCTGTAAATAGATCTTTGTGAATTAAGGCAGCAGAAGCTGTGGGCTGAATTACACCCAGCTGTGTGCAGGGTTGTTTTAAGAAGAGATTGTATTTTTAACTCAGGTGAGCCCAGGAAGGGATGAGCAAGTTCCGCTGCTGCAGCAAATCATACCCCCAAGGCTTTGAGGTCTTCCCCAAAACACAGCTGCACACAGACCAAGGGCTCTAGCAGCAGTACTAGCACTTGTACCCAGCATCAGACTTAACAATGAAATGATCAATGCTCCTGCAAGAAAAGAAGAGAGAGAAAATGCATCAACGGATATTTTATAGGCATAACATGTAAGAATTAGATTTCAGTAAGTTATGTGACTCCTTGACCAATTATTGGGTAGTAATCTTGGAGAGCAATCTAATTTAAATTTCTATTTACTGGTACTATATTACAGTCACTGAGAACAAGAGCCTGTCAGTCCTTCCCCTCCTTTTTTCCTGATTGCCTTCACCCTTTTACTGTGGAGCTGCTTATCCAAAACTCCATCTGGAGCACACAGGCAGTAACCCCCAGGGCAAAGGGCCCCACACTGCAGGGATGCCATCCCCACTCGTGTATAAAGAGCTCAGGCACCTCAGTGCCATAAGTGATCCACTCCTCCACTGCATAACTTACTCAAAAACCACACCAGATTTTAATTATCACATTATTTCCATGTAATACCTAAAAATCATGGCAGAGGGACACTATGCAAAAAACATCATGCAGCAAGTCACTCAAGACTTGCACTCATCACGTAAAGACCTGGCTGTTAAATGGTCTTTCCCATCACATCTTAATTTTTTAATTTAAAAGGGCAGATTTGGAGTTACCTGAGCCACTTCTATCTAAAATCTAATATACATGGTAGCTTCACAGTGTGTGATCCAGCTGTGAGTGAGTGAAATGCCTTTTCAATATCGCCTGTGCACATCGATAAAAGACAATATTGAAAAGTCACTTGTGTTTACCAAGTTAATGTGCACCTTTTACGGGCTCACTTAAGCCAGTGCACTGTGTCAGTGGCAAGCCAAGGCTGTTAAGGCAAATACAAATACTATAAAAACTGAATTAAGTTTTTATATATCTTTGTCGTTGCCTCTTATTCTCCTGCTCCTTTTTTATTCCCCATGTGAATTTGAGAACCATCCCCCTGCAGAAATGCTGACACTTCCAGTTACAACCTCACTGCAGCAGGAAAGCCCCGAGCAGATGAGTCTGGATCCTGCTGCCAAAGCCTGGGTGAGGGCTGGAAGGTGATGGAGGTCACCAGGCTGGGCTGGTGGTGCCACGGTGCTGTCCAAAAGCTCCAGGCACGTACTTTGAAGCAAGGAGACTCCCAGCCCTGCAGCTCCTGCCTTCTGCTTCCTCAGCAGGTATTGATTGTTTATCATGTATTGGAAAAGTGCCTTTCCTGATCTACCACCCCAGTCAGTGAGAGGAGTCCCTGTACCATCGTTACTCCCTCTCTATGTCTGGACATTTTTCCTGCCTCAGGGAATTCCCAGTCCCCCTCTCTTCTCCTCTGCTGCTCAAACACACCCAAACAACACACGTGAAGTTATCCCTGTGCTGAACAATGGGAAAAAAAACCCCAAACCAAAGGGTACTTGGTGTGAATTGGGGCTTAAAGGCAGAGAGACAAATCCTGCATTTTCATTAATACTCATGAAGAGTGAAATATTTCTTCCTTTGGGAAAGATGGCAAACAAAGCAGCAAAGTGACTTTCATTACTTTCTGGCTTTGGCTGCAGCAGCAGGTGGGCAGGGGCCACACATCTGAGGAGACTCAGGGGACTCACTGCAGCCCTACATCCCACAGTCCTGCAGCAGCAGCACCTCCTCCACCAGGATCAGAGCTGAGGCAGCTGCCAGCTCTGCCCACTAGGAAGAGAAAAACCCTGCAGATAGGATCAGACAGGCACAAATGTTTTCTGCCAACAAAATTTCACATTTCCAGTATGTTTCGAATGAAACTTTTAACAGCAAATTTTTTTTTATGCCAGTGAATTTCCCCTCAGATATTTTGTTTAAGCTACTCAGACTTGGTTGAGTTTCTGAAGAGCAAGGACTCTATGAAAATTAATAAATTGCTACACAGCTATTTATTTATTAAAAATTCCGTTTCTAAGGACCAGCAGCCTGTGTAGCCAGCAGAAGGTGTGTATGTGGTCACAAAAGCTGGCGGGGGAGATGCTTGGGTGGGCTAAGGAGCAGGCAAAGAAAGCTGCCCCTTCTTCCCAGTCCAGCTCTGGATGCCCACCTGCAATGACCCGCAGGATTCAGCCCTGGGCAATCCCTCTGTCCAGCTTCTTAACCTTGCTCTGACTGCAGGAGCTAAACAGATTTCTCATTTAAAGGATAATTAACCTTCCAAGTGAAAGTCAGGGCTCCAGGCTGCACGGAGGGGATGCAAAAAGGAAACCATGGAGACCCCAGCTGCAGGTCTGTCAGTTCAAATCCCACCTCCCTGCATACCAACCCCTCTGTCTACACAGGCTCCACATGTATTTTATCTGTCCCTCTAACTCACCCATTTACACCATGGTTGAACTGTTAAGGCGCTGGAAAATAGTGTGCCATTTGGTTTCCCTGTCTTTTGGAGGCTGGAAAAGCTGCTGCTGCAGTTCTCATTAGGGTTGGAGTGGGTCACAACACCTGGGCCCTGGCAGCCATTACCTGGAGAAAGCATTTAACTGCTGCTATCCAGCAGGTTCTTCAGCTGGGAGAGGAGCTGGGAGCAGGCATGAAGGGGAAGGCTGCATTCAGGCAGCACACCTGAACCATGACCGTGGTCTGCACACCACCACCAATGGCACAGAGCCCCCTAGTCCCCACGCCATCTCTGGTTTCTCAGCCTGGTGCTCAGCTCTGGTGCCATTACCACAGTAAACACACCCCATTCATTAGGGGAATTATGGACACACTGGAATAAACAAATAAAGAGAAACACACAGAGGACAGCAGTTGCAGAGTGCCACAAAATGAGACATCGACCCCACAGGTCATAGAGAATTGTCTCCTGTAATCCCTTTGATCATTAGTTTTGATCTATTTAGCTCTGTAGGACACAGACAATACATGAGAAACCCTTTCCCTGAGTACAACAGGAGGAGGAGGGGGTTCAAGGGACAGTAGGTATTCCGTGGGCTGTATTTGTGCCAGCAAAGAGCTGCCATCACCACACAGTTTCCCAGCACAGAGGCTCAGAGGCTTTTGCCACATCCATGCAATAAGGAGCTGAAGTATCAAGTGACCGAGTCCACCACCAGAACAACCCCAGGAACCCCAACATCCCCTGGGAAAACACACAGGCTGTGCTATGGGATGCACCTCCCATTCACCCGCTCCATAATCCGAGCTCAGCCCCTCTGGCTCAGCTCCTGATGCACCAGGCACTCTCTCACCTTCACATTGCAGACAGGTCCGTGTTTGTCTGACTTGGACAGATTTTAGCAGCTGCCAGGGTGCTGCAGGGCACGCAGGGGGAAGAGAGTGGAAGGATCACGAGTTAGATGTGATTGCCCAAACAAAACAAAACCATCCTCGCCCTCAGGGTGTTTCACATCTGAGGAAAGGTGTATCTGCCCTTCTGGACCTTGCTGTCAGCTTGCACACCTGGCAAATAAACCACATTAGACATTTTGTAGGTCAGATGGGTTAACGGAGGTGGGAGAGGAGCAGAAGGATGCCTGGTCACAACTTCAATGAAATCAAAGTGCATTAGCAATAATTAGAGGAGTTTTTCTGTAAATACTCACAGGTCTGTAAAATACAAGAGGCGCACACAGCTGCTGCCCAGCTCCAGCCCATGACCACTTCCAGGGCATCTGCTCAGGCTGAACACTGTGATTACACCAGAGCAGCCTGGTTATGGCTCAGCTCCCCAAAACAGTGCAAAAACATTCCTCTTCTCCAAACCAACCCTCAGGCAACAGCACATCTTGCTCAGAAATGCCTGGCAAGCCATACTGAGAGCAGTGCTGAGACACCGGTGCAGTATCACTGCAGCAGGGTAAGGTTATCATTCCCTACACTCTGTGGAGGACAAGCATAACCCTGCTACAACCAATCTCTCTCAGGACCATGATAAGCAGAGCTCTCCCTGGCTTTATCTCTGCTTGTGGGAAGGGTGCATGCCTGTGCCATCTCCTGTGCACTCCCTACAACCAGCTGCAAGGAAAGGTTGAGGTAACTCAGAACTGGATTGCAATGAGAGTGCAAAAACCTCCTCGCAGTTATCCCCTGAAGTGGTGTCACATGCTGCATGTGACACTGATTCAGCGCACCTCTGGGATTCCCTGTGCCGAGGGACTCACTCCTGCTCGGCATCCACAGGCAACATCACACCACTTCTGGCTGGAGCAGCTGCAGGGAGACACTGAGTCCTTGGCTCCAGCTCTAAAGACAAGGCTCTAATCATCCTCACCCTGACGTGACTACAAGGCACCAGCCTTTCCAGGAAGGTTTGCCAGCAGATGCTTTCAGTGAGCGGCTTTTTTTCCAGGCAGGTTGTGCTAAAGGGTTTTCCAGGCTGCAGCCACGCAGGATTTCTTGTGGGAAAGTGCCATCCTGTGGCCAAGTGTGAAACCCTGGCTGCACCGAGCCCGCACATTCCTGCCAGGCACAGCCTCAGACAACTCAAACATGTACCGTGCTGCAATTGCCCCCTCCCATCCCCACGGTGCTTCAGCTGCAAATCTGCAACTGATTCATGCATGCTCCTGATTTTCTGGCTTCTTTGAGAGTTTCACCAGTTGCTTCATATGTGTTCTTTATTATTATGTGGGGCACAATTTTGGTACTTTCCACCACTAACACAGTCTGGCTAAATCTGAGTTCAGAAGTTGGAGAAAATAAAACCAACCCACAACTAAACACCACCGTGCCGAATGGAGGCATTGGGGGTTTCATCTCAGAGCAGAGTCACTGCAGACAGACCCTTGCCATGCTGTGGGCAGCAGGCCCAGCCTTGGGCTCTGCAACAGGGGGGGAATGGGGAAACCCAAACAGGACCAGGGAGAAAATTTCCATACCGCTGAGTAGCCAGGGCATTTAGCTGGGAAGGAGAGATATATTTAAACCCCTGCTCCAGTTAATGTTCATTTATTAAAAAAAATTGGAACAACTCCAAGATGCTAAAAGAGATTTGTCCTGGGTACTCATGTAGCAGGTCAACTTCTGGGCTTTCAAGAAGTGGAAATGGTTTCTTTTGTGCCAGCCTGTCTTTCAAACAAAACATCTTTCTTGACCTTTTAATTCATGAGGAGAAGAAATTAACCCAAGCACTTTTCTCAGCCTTAGCAGTGTTACATTGCTCCATATCAAGAACTACATATCCAGCTCCTATAAACTAATTCCTGCTGTACTCTCTGGGCCTCCCTCCAGCAGTAAATGCACAACTTTGGGGAAAAAAACTACAGCCACTCTGCGTGCTACTGCCCAAACACAGGGGGCATCACTTCTGGAGGTGAGGGACATCTGCAGCCATCACAGGTCAGGCTGCACCTTCCCTTTGGCAACCCAGATTGTGATAAAAGTGTTGAGAGGAAAGAGACATCTGCAGCATCCACATGGGAGCTGGGATCTCTGTGCTGTTTAAAATAGGAAAGTAAAAGGCTTGTACCAGAACAGGGGACTGACACTTTGAGCTGATTATTCCACCTCTTTGCTTCTGTGGGGGAAAAAAAAAATAAACAAAACAACAAACCCATAACTAAGTGATGCTAACAACAAATTTCTCTTACTCAGCTCATACAGGAGCTTTTGTCCTACATAGAAACACCAGAGTTATCAGGCAGGGAGGCTGCACAGCACTACCCCACAGCTGGCAGTAGGAGCCCAGCCAGCCCAGCAGTTGCCTCCAGGCAGCTTTTCAAGTAGTAACTCATCCATCCCAACAATACTTAACCTTTGGTACAAACATTTGCACAAAATGAAGAGATGAGCCTAAACTGAGTTGGTAGTGACCTTTCATTCATCCCAAGTTCAGCTGCATGAAAATACCAGCTTTTAAGCCAATTAAACCTGGAGTCCTACCTCATCTACTGGAATAAAATCAAACTCCTGGAGAAGAGTAAAGTGAGCCAAGTTCAGGCAGGCCAGACTGCAACTGTTTAGTGCTCTTTGCTATTTCCTGTGCAAAACCAGCACTGCTCCAGATCACCCCACAAGGCACCAGGACAGCAGAAGTGTAAGTCTCCTTTATAGAATCATAAAATCAGTAAGCTGGAAAAGACCGCCTCATCTTTCAGCAGACAGGAACAGCCTGCTCCTGGGTCTTTGAGATTGCATTCTCAAAGAATGCCCAGCCTTCCTGGACTCCTCTGCCCTTCAGGATTGCCTCCTAAGGGATTCTGTCAGTCAGCCACAGGACACAAAGCTACTCCAGGATATCAGTCCCATTAAAAAATCCTCCTACATGGGTGTAAAATTGTCTTCTTCCTGTAACCTCCCCAGTAACAAGCCTTTGGAGAAGAAAAATATAATTTCCCTCTATGTGGGTTTTTTTGTTTTTTAATTGCCTTTGCAATTAACCTTTTGGATGCTTTAAGCCCAACCCAGCACAGGACAAGGGGAGATCCAAGTGTCAAGATTGCAGAAGGATTTTCTGGAAATGCCTGTGTTTCACACTGTAGAGCGTGTGCTTTACACAATCCCTGGGATGACCTGGGAGAGGCTTCTCAGCCCCTTCACCACTCACCAGCAGCAGAGTAGATTTGGATGTGGTGTTACATGTGCAGAACAATGATGGGAGCCATTTCCAGTCATTCCCACTGTACGAGGCTGACTTTAGTATCATGTCTGCTCTGTTTAAATATTGATTACTCTCCCTGCACTCCAAGTCATTAATAGGAGTTGTTCTTTAACACACCCAAAATCAGCTGTGGCTGTGTAACTTCTACAAAATTACATCTAGAGTATTAAAAAAAAAATAGAAAACACGCTGCAAAAAACTCCCACTTACTTCATTCTATGAGAAAATTAACACCATTTTAGATCACAGATACAAAAAAGTCAATGGTTGTGTAAGGTTGCTTTCCCTCCCCTTCTACACAAATGACAAACAGAAGCTTAAAGCAGCTTCCCTGGAGCCTCAGGAAGATGAACACAGAAGTTGTGTAACACTTGAGATCTCCCTACAGCTATGTGAGAGGAAGAAGAATTCACTCCTTTGCACTTGCTGTTAGGTATTTGTGTGTCAGAAATTTGAGATTTTCAAGTGAATTTTTAAGACTCTTCTCTTCTAGGGAGGAAAAAGATCCTTGCCTTATCTTCAGGCCACCGCAGTGTATCAAAAAATCCTGTCACTAGAGTATGATACTGTTGCAGAACCAGGACTGCTGGAAAAGCACAACTCAAAATCTTCTTTATTTTATGGGTATTTGCCTATTGGTCTTTCTCACCATGTGAATCAGCCTACAGTTATGACTCAAACAGTGACTTATAAAAACCTAAAAAGCTGTATCACTGTTAGGGAGATGTTACTAACACAGTTTTGTAATAAAATTGTTTAACAATTTCCTGTTTGCATCATGTTCTGTTTGATTCCAGCATGTAAATGTTTTACAACGCTTGCTCTAAAAACACCTTCCCACATTTTTCCTTGTTTTGGAGTTACATTTACCAAGTTTTGAAGCTCTGGAAATTGATAAGCTTCTCTGATAAAAGTCTGAGGCAGCTTAGCAAGTCAGAAGAAACCAGATCTCCCTCTTGTGGTCTTCTGTGCAAACAGCCTCAACTCCACCTGTGGGCTCACAAGTGCCTAAACAGAGTTTTCTCTCATCAAATACCAACAGAAATTGTAAGCAATTCCAGTCACTACATAAAGTGTTCTTCCTAGAAAGAATGAGAAAGAGATTGTTTTCACTTTATTTTTATCTACATGGTATTTTCTTGCAGAAAAACCACACAGATTGAAAACGCAGTGCTGACTCCTGAATAGCACCACCTGCAAGAAAGTGGGGGGAAAAAAGTTACAGAACAAAGTAGATGAACAAACCCAACAGTGGAGGAGCTGCCAGGCCTCTCTAGGTAAGTGCTATCTAGCTGAACACACAAACTGCAGCTCTAAAATGCTCACACTTGAGTTACACAAAGCACATTACATCTCTACCTCACAGACCAACCTCACTCCTCAAAAGCCACAGCGGATATGTAGGGACCCATGCTCAGAACTTCCCATGTCATGAGATTAACAAGTCTGACACCAACATAAAAAGAAATTTTGTGCCTTTATTGGAATGGTGTTAGGCTTTAAATACACCAAATTTTGATAACCTGATTATTTGGTTTAATTAGAAATGACACTACAGAACTGCAATACTGGTCCAACAGTCTTGTCTTTACTTTTTTTTTTTTTAAAGCAAGAGATAGTATGAAAATGCACCAAGTAATCAGAAAGCACTAGCAGGCATTGGTTAATCCAAGATAGTAGCTTCTTAGTTCCAAAAGCACTCGCATTGTATGGAACCCAGGATTTAGACTGGTCATGATTTGCAAGAGCTAGTTGCACGAGTCATGACTTTTTTTTTCTTTTAATTTACTTTCAAGTTGGTCACTGGTAAATTTTTTTCCTCAAATATTACAGTTTCTTTTATTCATATTTTTCCTCAAAGTATAAAAAAGTATGAAATATAAACAAGCTCCTGTATTGCACCCATGAAGGGGTACAATGGAAGCATTAGAGAGCTGACTATCTACACACCATCAAATCCCATCAAATCTTGGATAATTCATTAATATACAAAATATCAGGGCACAGAAAGAACTAAAATCCACTTTTTTTTTGTTTTGTTACGCACAGGTTCAAATAATCAATCTAAAGAAAAAATGTGATCATTTTGGCTTTCCACTACATCCGCATGTTGAGACACTTATTAAAATGATCCTGCTTAATTGTGTTTGGTCTTTTTCTTATTGTCAAGTCATGTTTGTTATCTTAATACCAGCCATCAGACAAACAAGTAATCAGAAAGACTCTTCCTCCTCCCCACTTCCCCATCCCTGACCCCTGCAGGGTCAGCTTTAAGACATGACTCCAAACACAGGGTTGTGACGACAGATGCTAGGGCCAATCTCTTCATAATCTTTTTTGGTATGGCATACTTGGTAGAATTCAGGCTGTAAAGGGAAGGTAAAGAACATTAGTGTATGGTATACACATCTCATTTTAACAATAGTAACTTTTATGTAGCCAGTGGAAAAAACAAAGATACCTTAGAAATACTAAAATTAACTTACACCACACATGGCTAAACACCAAAGCAAAGAACATATTCTGCCACAAAACTAAAATGCACTATTTAACAACTTACATAAAGCTTTAATTCAGCTTTCATTTGCTCCTTCAAGTCTTTAAAGTCTAATGCAAAAACTTCAGAGGAGGCAGGGAGGGTATATTTGCTACCTGAGGTCTATCAGAAATTCCCCAACCACATTCAATATACAATGAAGGGGAGATGAAAGCTCAGAAAGCACAGTCAGAATGACTCAAACATGCTCAGCTTTTCAGCTAAACTTACTGTGGAAGCCAGCATTGATCCTCCAAACCAGACTGCATATCTCTGCATATGGTGTGTAATGACTTGGACATCAATGGGCTTCGGCTGCAGAAAGGAGGAGAGAAAAGGAACACATTAAAAGTCACTTCTGCTGTAAAAACTAGATCTAGTTTTTAAAGGAGTGTATATACCAAGCTTACTTTTCCTAAATTAGTATTTTCTTAAATGCTGGGTATGTAAATTTACAACTACAGCATCAGACTTTCCCTGGTACAATGAAGAGTAAGAAACAGCTCCTGCTTAGAGATCAACAGGTCCCTGCTTTGTCAGGCATAAAGAGATACTTTCATTCACACCCCTTTTTTTCATACTATGTTCTGATTAATTTCTTGATGGACTATTTATTTATGCAGTTATAAGCATTGATCCATACTACCTAGACCTTTCAGAAAAAACACACTTTAGGAAGTTAATTTTTAAGTTTCACTTAATTACTCTAAAAAGCATCAGCTGCAGATTAAAAATTAATCCAGGATAAACACAGTCAGTCATGCTTTTCTAAACTACAGCACTCATTCCAGGCAGACACAACCTTCATTCCTTGGTTAATCAAAACTGCCAGTGTATGTAACAGTTTCAGAATTTATTTGTTCCAGCCCAACCTGCTGAAATTTGAAACAGTATCTAAAAATGTTCTGTAACACATTTGCAAAATTCCAGCCAGTGATTCTTTGCCATGCCTGGCACTTCGAAGAAAAGAAGAATCACATCCAATTTCCTTACTCAGATTCCACTTCCTTACTAAGTGGTACAAGTTTAGTAAAGAAAACAGAGACTAAATGATGTTTCTTGGGCCAGAGAACTGTGCATGACTGAAATTTCACAGTTGCCTACCATGGCATATTATAAAGCTCTGCTGGGGCTTTAAAGGATTATTTGAGCTCACCTAGCTAGATTGCTACTAAAAATAAATGAGGAAAATCACTTCAATTTTGCTTTAAAAGGAAAAAAACAGAATGTTTTTTTTCTCTGCTGGTCTTTTATTTATGCAGAGACAACAGAAAGAGGCAACAGTTAGGTCAGAGGTCTGAAGTGGAAAGAACACAAATTAAGGATCATGCAGTTTAGTAAAAACATGAAGTCACTTATAGGATCATAAGATAATTGAAGTGGGAAGGGACTACATCATGTCTCTGGTTTGGCCTCCTGCTCAAAGCAGGGTCAGCTATGAAGTCAGAGCAAGGTATTCAGGGTTTTATCCAGGTGAACCTCAAAATCAATAATCTCCCCCCATGTAATGAGGCACTATCAGGAGTCCCAAAGCCTTCCCTTCTCTAATCAAGGCTCACTCATTCCTCATAGGACACGTGCTCCTGACTCTCCTAGTGGCTCAACAATGAGCTTGATTTATCTCTCTTATCTTTAAGCTCAAAAGACTGAGCACAATGAATTGTAACTGATCAATAAACACTAATCACAGAGACAGCTGGAGTGGCCAACTGCTGGTATGTGATCAGTGTAATGGATGAATCTCTGAAAAGCCTCTACAGGAACTTCAAATAAGATAAAGACATTTCAATAAAGACCATGATTATTTCAAGATGTTATTTGCACATTTTCCAGGCAACAGAGGCTTGTTAAGTGCATGAACCAACCTTCAGTCTGCCACCACTAAGTTCTTCACTAAGTTTCAGTCTGGCATCAACAGTCCTTTTCAAGTCTCGCTGTAAACGGCGACCGAAGTCCCTGAACATGGTTGAGCCTCCAGAGAGGACAATATTCTGTTTTGAACAACAAAGTTTGTTAACCACATCTGAAAATGCAGGTCTTCAGCTTTATCCAGTTCCTAAATTTTAAATATCTAAATGTAGTTTTTAAAGCCGCAGTTAGCAGGTATGCTTTTACTGTAAGATTTAAATTATCTAACACAAGTATGACACAACATGAATTCACAGAGTTTGTCATTAAAACTGGCTGTGCTTTAAAATACATTTATATCTTATTACATCTCACCACTTGCACTCAGTTTTTTGTTTCCCTAATGAAAAAACACATTCTGAAAATGTCTAAGTGGACAACAAAGCCTTCTGCATATTGGATTCATTTCTAGAAAAATGGTTAATTTTGCTCATTTGGTTTTGGTTTTTCAGAGTTTCAAATATGCACTTTGATAAAAATCACAATTCTTAAAAAACCAGTATATAAAAAAAAGACATTATAGCTACTGACCTTATATAGAGGACGTCTAACGTCAATGGGACAATTCTGAATAACTTCATCTACTACTTCTGAGATTGGTTGCGTAAAGTCAGGATTAGCAAACTGCAATCAAGGATAAAATCAAGTCAAGTCCATGTGGAGAACCACATATTGCAAAGGAAAAGAGGTAAAGAGGAAAAAAGGGAAGAATTATTCTATTATTCTAGAGATGGCATGAAAACTAATAATGGAAATGGTTGTCAAATATTTTTGCTACCATTTATAAGTGCTTTATGTATCAACCTGAATTTTTATAAAAATTAGTAGCAATCAAGAATCAAATCATGCTGACCTGCAACAATAGCTGGTATCTATTTATAAATAAGAAGAAATGTAAGTCAGGATAACCACTTCTTTACCATATTGCAAATAGGATTTCTCTGCTATCATCTAAAATGCATCAAAAACGAAGTACAGACAATTCAAATCAATTTACCTCAGGATGGAAGAAAATCTCTGGCCCCAGGAATCTCTCATAACCAACATCAATGGTAAATTCTTTCTTTGAGATAGCATTAATTCCAGTATATTGTTTAATCCACTTTGTACCATCTGTGTCATACTTGTTAAATTCTTTTACTAAGTCAGGGCAAACATAACTAAAGCGCTCCTGAAAATTGGAAAGATACAGTTAGAACTATCTAAAGTACAGAAAACTGGTAAGAAATTTCAAAAAGTGTAGTACTTTAAACTTTTAAGAGTAAGTATTAAATTGGCAGATAAAGAATAGGCCTCAAAACAGCTGAACTGACATTTACTGCACACAGGTAGATAATGGCTCTGCTGCTATAGATCATTTCTGAGCAGCACTGAAAGCTCTTGCTGAGATAAACTACTTTTCTTCTGCTTTTCCTCTAAACTTCGACGATTGTGAGAAATTAATTCTGAAGTACACCGAAGAACTGCCAGAGAAACAAAATTTCAGTGTACTTTAAGCCGAATGTCTTTCAGAACAGCTTTGTTGTCTATGTAATGTGCATTACAGAAAAGAACACATTAATATTCAGAAAGAATATAAGAGCAATTACAGCTCTTTATATGTCACATCCAGCCAATAGTTCTCCCTACAGAACATTACAACAATAATAACAGGATAATAACAACAACAATAACGATAATGGAGGGGAAGAGAAAGGGGAGACAACAGGTGAAGAGTGAAATTCCAGACCACACCGAGTATAACCCAACTGTAAACCTTGGGTTTAAGTTATTTCATGTTATTGTATTTAGACACTTTTATACTACTTAGAATCAGAGCATCATCACTCAGAAGTAAAATTACTTTCAGATATTCCTGCACTTTAAAACCATATACCAAGTTCTGATACAAAATAACCTTCACATCTGCAACATTCACGTTACCTTCACTGCTTTAGCTGTTTCCAAGGATTGTTCAGGAGGAATTCCTACTTCTCTCTCCCTCAGCAACTGCTGGATGAAGTATGTGATATCTCTCCCAGCAATTGGAATGTGTTTGATACAGCTGCCAATCACGTATCCTTCAGCCTGTAAACAAAATTAATGGGGACAAAGATACTGATAAGAACCACTTTCAACAAAGCTCAGGAGGGAGAGAGAAAGATGTGGAGTCTAAACTCTTATCCACTACCTATGATTCTGAGGCTGAAGCCCTTAAAGACTGGCTCATTTAATTACCACAAATCCAATTCTTCACAGTATGGCCTTACTTTACTTTGCACTGGTTCATAATTCTTACAAGGTTAGAAGGAACAGAAAGGTCACTAGTACATAAGGCAGACAAATCACTATACTCACTATTCCTTGGCCTTTATTTTCTCTTCAAAATGAGGTTACTCTTAGCAAAAAGGTCAAGGAACCTTGTTTCATGAAATATTATTTTAGAATAACTGATGTGGCCCTGCAGTCACAGCCACTGATGTAAGATGTTACAATCCACATGAACCAAGATTAATTTTCTGAAAGCAGGGAGAAAATGCATCATTTCAGCACATTAACTGAGACTGCTTAGAACATCAGACTGGCCCATCCTCCTCCATCAACCTATCCCTTGAAAGTCACACTCATCCTGGGGACCATTATCCATGCATTAAAAATATCTGGTCTAAACAAAGAAATCAAGTGTGCAAAGCTGACCTCCAACCCTACCAGACCTGCTAAATCCAAACAGATGAATGCAGATAACACACTCATAAAATGCTTTAATTTTCCTATATACACACATCTTACATTCATACAAAAATGTCTAACACAGAAAATAATGCCATAAAAAAATCTACCACTACTGTTAACTTCATTACACAAGTATTTGTTAATTCCTTTTTATCTGTTTTATTATAAAAGTGGTATAACATTGTTGACAATTTTTTCAACACGTTTAAAAATTTCAGAAATCAAATAAATGGCATTCTGCAAAGGAGGCTAATGCTTCAAATGATATAGAATACCTACTCTTATTTCAATTAAAAAAAAACAAATCCACAAACCGGGAAAAGTTCAACTCTTTAAACAGTAATTTGCACTACTAAGCGCAATTTTAAAAGTTTACCTATAGAAGGTCTGAGGTGTCAATTGTTCCCTAAGTCTTATTAAAAATACAGTATCTTGGATGAACAGTCTGAACAAAGATTTAGCTGCTATATTCCACACTATTATTCCAAAGTTAATAAGAAATTGCTACATGGTAGTGTATGTTTGACCACCATCAATGCTACTGTTTTTAAAAAAACTGATGTTACTGTGGCATGATTGAGCTTTGTATAGGTTTTTGTCTTAAAAACTGTGATCTAACTTCATTTTGAAAATACAAATGTATCTGGTACACAGACATGAATTTAACTCCCCCAGGAAAGATAGGCAGAGAAAACTATTATCAGCTACTTGAAATTAAGTACTTAATACTATTAATGAATGAAGTATTTAATGAATTAAATACTTCATTTAATAAATGAAGTATTTAATACTATTAAATATTCCAATTATAAAACTTCAAATATGTAGCTTTACAAAAGGAAATCCATACCTGCAGTAAAACCAGTAATTTGACAGTAAAGAAACTGCAGTTTTAAGTGTTCATTATTTAATAAAACATCCCACAATCATCCAAGTTTTTGCTTTAGCAACTTGATGTATTGGAACAGATATTCAACACTAACCAACCCTAGTGGTTGTTTTCTTCCAGTCAAGCAGGAACTTTGTCTTTGCTCGTATGGCTGAAGCACTGCTAAACACTCAGATGGAGAAAAACTATAAACAATACTACGTCTGCCCTCAAACACTCTGTATTATTTCTACTTTATATATAAAGGGACTGAGCTAAATGAAAATAAAAAGTCAAACTTTTTGTACTGACTACTGTAAAGAGCCTATTCACTCTCACCAGCAAACCAAACTGGAAATGTGCTAAAGCAATTTCACCCATCACTTAGCATGGCCTTGGCAATTCACCTTTTAAGGTAAATCACTGAAAGGCAATTAGCCCTGCCAAACTCAGGGTTACAGAGAAGTTCTTAGAGAGTTTCTGCACTACAAAATGAACCAAAACTCACACCCACAGCCTTGGGAATTATCTGACGTTTTTGAAGACTCCTATCTATACTTCAGTCTGTGTAGGTGTACACTTGAGAGAACTTAAGAGGACAAATTGTTCTCTGCTGAAGCTGTCTGTGCAGCTTGGAGGCACACTTACCACAGGAATAACGTGAGTGACACCATCTCCACTGTCTATAACTGTGCCAGTCAGTGTTCGCTCTCCTACTTGTCTTGACGTCCAAGATGCAGCTAAGGCAAGGACAGCCTTGGGAAAAAACACACACCAAAATCAAATATCAGTAAAACATCTCCCTGCAGACTCCACTTTCCACTACCTGTCCCAAGGACAATCAGATTGACACCCCCATGGTAATCTACAGCATGGAAACTGATTTAATAATATTATGTATGTCTACACAACAGCTTAGAAAAAAGAGGCTGCACAAATGTAATTTTTGACCCTTGCCTGATGTTTTTTCAGCCATACTCAAAACATCATTTTTTGTTACTCCATACTAAAAGGGATGCAGTTCTTGGATTAATACAGTTACTATGATGTGGTGTGGTTTTTTTATTTACTTATGCAACAGATACTCTACTGCTCAGAAGCTTTCTATAGAGGTAACAGAGGAACAGTATCCAGTAACCACCCACAGAATCAAAGCATGTCAAACATGCACTGCTGGAACTGCCAACCAGAAGGACGTAAAAGTATTCCAAACCACTTACAGAGCTTTTTCACAGTGAAACTAGTTTTAGCCCAAGGAGAAATATTGCAGCTGTGACTTTCAATAGCTCTGCCCTTACCTGAACAGCAATATATAGCCCTGGAACATTGAAAGACTCAAACATTATTTCAGCAGTATATTCTCTATTTTCTGGAGTATTTAATGGAGGCTCAGTCTGTGAGACAAAAAAAAAAAAACCCCTTGAGTCTTACTTACATTCAAACCAAACATTTGACTTTAAAAAAAAAAAAAAACACCCACCAAATCCTAAGTTTTGTAAGATGAGTCATTCAACAACAATAGCATATAAAAATAGTAATGTACAAAGGGTACTTTTAAGAATTAATGCAATTTGCATTAAAAGAAGACACAAGTGCAATAAAAACTACAGTAGTTACTGCTTAAGCATTTACATCGAAGGCCCCCTTTGTGGGCTGGTCAACACATTACAACTTTTGATTTCACTTAAAAGAATCAAGGACTATCAAAATATGTCAAAGGATGCAGTTTAGCACACATGAAGGATGACATTTTTTAGATTTCTCTGTGAAAAGAGCTGTTTTCCTTCAGAAGGCAGCCACTCTAGCACAAGATATGCTCAGCTGTAGGAATGTACTCAAGTGAGAGAAGATGAACAACATAAAACATACCATAATAGTGTGCTATAGCTTTCATTGAAATATCAAACATACTCAAGGCTCTACTCCGAAGGAGCATTTTGGGTAGAGCTACAGAATGTTTGAGAAAAAAAAATATCACCGTGCCATTGCAGCAACTGTGTAACAGGAGAGGAAAAAGAGGAGCAAGCCAGACTCTTCACAAAGGTGTTGGGACAAGGGGCCAGGGACACAAAACTCAACTTGGGAAATCCTAAGCAGGTATTAGGAAGAAAAAAGGTAATATGAGGGTGGTCAAACACTGGAAAAGGGGACCAGGGTTGTTATGGCATCTTTATCCTTGGCAATATTCACAGATTGGATGGACACAGCCTTGAGCAACCAGACTTAATTATTGCTTCAAGAAGATGGAGGCATTTAAACAGGTATGGCCAACACCTCTCATTCCAAACCTGGTCTATAAATATCACACTAAACCAAATTGCCTATTTCAATGGCCCTAAATAAAACACTAAGGAATAGCAGATGCTTCAGAACAACATTGCCCTTAATTTAGATCTAATTGGCCCAAATATGACAATCAACCCTTCCAGTTCCACAGACAATAAAAGACAGAAATTTACTCTCTAGATACTTCATCCAGATGGCAGTACTGTAAAAACAAAATAATTGCAATTATGTAAAGTCAAAACACAAGTATTTTTTTTGTCTTAAACATAAACTTGAGATTATTGAATTCAGTGGTGAAGTAAAAGAAAAAAAGTGATGTATCAGACAATTTGGAGGGAAATGAGAAGAGAACAGAAAAATGTTTGCTGTTCACACACAATGACATTTTTAGAAAATTAAAGAACCTGGATGGCTTAAGGCAATTCAAGAAAGCTGCAGGCAATTTATTTACTTTGGTTTTCAAAAGATGCATACTTATATTTAAGAAATTACAAAAATCAGCATATTGTTATTCATCATATGGAAGTTCTTAAGCAGGGCATAAATTTACCTACCAAAAGAAAATAATGGTCCTCAGGTTCTGCTCTTAGATACTTAAAAATTACTTGCTCCATAAACCTCTCCATCAAGTCCCAGTCTTCAACTATACCATGGCGGATAGGCCACTGTTGGAGAAAAATATCAAATTATAATTGGAAACAAAAGGGAAAAAAAACCAAAAACCCCAAAACCAAACAAAAAATCTGTTTTCAGCTGCAGTAAAAGTGTATGATCTACACAGGCAAGAAACCTTGCTTTAAGCCTCCCCTATTCCCATGTGACACCTATTCAAAATTCTGATTCCAACCTCGAGTAGCAGAGGACAGCACATTGCATTTTTCTCAGTACAGCAGAATGGTGACACTGGGATAAACCAAAAGCTTCCCCAGCCCAGTGTCCCACTCTGATGCAGCTGACAGAAGTTGCCAAGGAACAAGAGAATGTGGCATTTCTGCTTAACACCCTCCCAGCCTCACTTATGAAGAAATATATACATAAAAAATATATATAATATATATATTCACAATGTTCTGCAAATTCCCACAGGCTCCCAAGGTCAACAAAACTAATACCAAAGCTTATCTTCCATTTAGAGTGAATAAATAAGATTTAAGTTATGCAAAAAGCATTCTTAACATTATATTTACTGTACATGATGCTTGCTAAACAGTATTGAAAAATAATTTTTACAATTTTTCTTAATACCTTGGTTGCATAAGTTGGTTTTTCTATTGCTTCGTCCCCAATAAAGAAGTCTAAATCATCCACACCTTTCAAAACCCTCCTTTGTGCTTGATCGACCACTTTAGCCGACTCTTTGATAGCAATACCTTCAACAGAGAACACAAACATTATTGTAGGTCACACATCCTGCACTGAAAAAAGAAAACCTACACTGATAAAACTGATACACTGTAATCACGATCATCCTTTGTTTCAAACATAACTCAGAAAAGCTACATAGAACACAGATAACTTGACTTCCAGTCATGGGTAAGTATGGTAAGGACTTAAAGTAACACGCTAACAGACTTAAACACAAATTTAATTGTTAGACAATCAACATGCAATCAGGAAGATAAAATATACACAATCACTAAAATAGGGTATCCCTACAGATCTCATTTTATTCAACAAATGTGCTCATTTTCCACACACTCCAGTAATAATAATTTTAAGTATTATTATTAGTGTTGTTATTCTTTCAAAAAGAATCACTCCTCAGCTACCAGCACTGCAGCACCAGCAGGATCTCCTGTATTTTTTCAAATCTTACTAATTGCCTTTAAACACAACCCTTCACACAGATGAGGAAATTCATACGTACAAGCAGCAATAATAAAAGCCTCAACTGTTCTAAGGTTGTCCTCCAAAAGCTCTTTCAATGGCAGAAACATTTTTATAGTTCTCACCTTCAGCAAGAAGTTATGTTTGCTCACAACTAAGATTAAAAAAAAACTTATGGAAACAGCTGCAATCTCAAGCCCAGCAGCCAGGATCTGGAAATCAGCAGCTTGCTAAGGATTAAAGCACCCCGAGTTCATTGATCCTCCCCATCCTCCTCCCCTCCCTTCCCACACAGAGCAACACAAGCAGAGCCAGAGGAACCAAGAAGTTCAATGTTGTGAAAGACTGAACAGGATGAAACAGAAGTCATTATTTTGAGCTCTTCAGGAAGAAAACTGAATCATACTGCAACTTCTGTAGCTGCTTACAGGAGAGCAGAGAGGAAGCAGAAGGCTGGAGGAAGCCAAATAGAAGGGGGGTAGATGGGAAGCAGAAGCTAAAATCACAGGGAAGGAAATGTCGCAAGGCAGGTGCTTGCTGCAAGTCAAGAGAGGAGTCTTGACAAATATCTTCAGGTCATTGTCATACAGCTCATATATCTGGGGAAATTTTTCTGTGTTCTCTTCAAGAATTTTACAGTAAAATCCATCACTTGCCACAGGATTATACCAACTTTCAAGCCCAACTGGTTTCACCTTGTTACAAGCCTAAAACAAGATGGGAGCTCTCAAATATTTTTCTGCCCTCAAGGCCAGCTTGTTCAGCCCTGTGTTTAAAAGGCAGAAATTAGGAGCAGACACCCTGAATCAAGAATCATGTCCTGAAAATGCAAACAAGAAAATAAATCTTGCTGAAACCTCAGCCACAGTGCCTGAGGATGGGCAGCACTCAGGCAGTACTCAGAGCAGTTGCCTTTGGTTTGCTTGGCACAAGAATTAAGAGCTTTTAAGAAAAAAAAAAGATAACATCCTTGCATTGAATCAATTTTTGTGCTGAAACACTACTCAAGCCAGTTTTTTCTTTTAGAAGTAAAGAAAAGGCCAACAGCTATCACAGATAAACTGAAATAATGAAAAATTAAGGGAACTACTGGCTAATGGAAAGAAGGTGAGTACCATTTTAACATACAGCAGGAAAAACCTGATTAAGTGAATAAAAATCACGCAAAATTAATGATCTAAGATCTAAAAAGCAGCCAGGGAACAAAGCAGTGAACCCAAGCCTCATAAAAAAATTGGCCCAATATATTCTCATTTACTTCACTTTTCATGCAAGCATTTATCATGTCTACAGAAGCATATTCAGAATTAAATCAAGAACACACCATAAGGAGATAAAAATTTGTTAAGAGCAGGAGTGAGTAAGATAAGCTACAAGTGAACAAGGCACAAGGAATGCTGCTCAGACCTGCTTAACAGCTAACATTAATTTTAGAGAATCAAACTGGCAAAATACAACTGCCACTGCCGGAAGTCAAAGGAGAAACCAAACCATTTTTCCACGGGGAATAATATTAAGGAACTTTTAGACACCAAAGTGCTTTTTTGTAACATTTTACTTTGAAACTAGTTATTGCTGTGCTCTATTTTTGTTTCTCTAAAGTGGATTAACCCAGCGCTATTTTATTTCATTCGAGGCAGAGGATTAACAGAAACTCAAGCAGTTACTGTAATTATCTAGCTTGGATTGCAGTACAAATAAGAAAAATGCCTTTTTTATTGAGAGAATTGCAGTCAAGGGCCATTTCAGCTGTAGGAGCATCTACACTGAGCATCTCTTTTTTCAATATACCACACTGTATCAAAAGGCTGTCAAAAAATCTCATTTCCCCTCCTCTTCTACTTTAATAGCATCCCTGGTGGATAAATTTCTCTGCTTAATGATCTGACAGGTCATTTCATTCCCACTGTTTAAAGTGTCATGATATTTCTTCTTTTTTGGAACAAGAAAGTGATCTTCGAATTAAATAAACCAAATCTAAAGATGCAGAAAAAGTATGTAAAGTCTATTTAGCTGACATTAAATAACCACTTGCCCATTTATAATTTAACAACTGCTATGAAGTTTAAATAGCAATGTAAGGGTTTTTCCAATATATAGAAACTTTTTATATCTAATGTTAAACTAGCTTTTGTGTGAAAAGCAAAACCGTAGTGCTTTATATGACACTGAAATAAACTTAATGAAGTTAATTTGGAAAACCAAATCATCTAAGAAATACCTATCTGAAGCCAAAATAGAAGATACAGAAAAGATTCCCTTAATGCATTCCTTGTTCTCATACAAGGAAGTGAATTAGCCTTCCCTCTCCATGAAAATTACTTTCTGAACTAAGTTTCCTAGAAATACTAACACAGAGCCTGAACTACCAAGTTCTATTTTACAGTGACTGTGCTGAAGTAGTATTAGCTCCAGCTTTCTTCCTGTTGTATTTGCAAGGAAAACTGGGTGTGCTAATTATTCCTTTTCACCAGGATGTAATCCGTGATTACTTTGGCACAGACGAACAATGACGAACTGCCAAGTGGTGTAGGAGGTCAAAAGGTGAAGCATTTCTAAAGGAAGCTGAGTGAGTTCCACTCTTTGGAGTAGAACTGTATCTCTTCAAGTGAGAGAAACAGTTCAGAAGACAGGGAGCAAATAAATAAGCTATTCTACATAGGGGAAAAAATTGATTTTTTTTCTTGTTTTATTTGCAAAACACAGTAAATCAACGTAGCTGTAATACTGACAACTACCAGGCAAATAGAACCTTTTAAAACCTTTATACCCTAATTTATATTAAATCATACAGTTTAATTTCTTTTTTCCAGTTATAATCAACTCAAAGTTTTACCAGATAAATCACTAAACGGCAAAGAACCTCCTAAAAAGCAAATGCAGCCATACTACTGGATTTTTACATTATTTCAATGTCCAACAAATTAGCCCAACTATTACCATCCTTTTTTTAATGAATGTATCTTTCTAAACTGAGTATCAGCAGCAAAACAGAAAAGCCACATTATTACTGTCTCATCTCTCAGAGGTTGTCACTCTTTTTAATGTTGGTTTTTGTTTGTTTTTTTTTTTTTTACACGGCATGTTACAGAAACTCCAAGAGTAACTCCAGCATTGATACACAATAACAAATACTTACATGAAGGGATAATGAACTGGGGTTCAGTGTTACCCGCATATCCGAGCTTTGTATACCTGTTGAGGCAAAAAAAAATTGGTTGTAATATTTAATACCACAAATAACAAAGAGAGCTCCCTTTTTTAATGAACAGACCGCTCTTCACGTAAAAGGATACCATGCTGACTTTTCTTTAAAAATGAACAAGCTAAAAAGACTAAGGCAAACTAAGAACTTCTGTCTTTTAAAGTGTAAAACAACGCCCCCTGCCACAGATCAAGAATCACTGCTAACTTCTACTCTAATAACATTTTACTAAAGTATGCAAAGTATGTAATTCAATCAATGTTCAGTAGGAGTATAATTTTGTCAGAGCAGTTCTCCTCTGCTCAGCAGCTAGCATTTCTATAGAAATATTTTCATACAATTAATGTCAGCAGAAGTGTTTTTGCAATTCCTAACTATAGGGGGGAAAAGCTGCCCTGCCCATGGACTGCCAGCTGGGCATGAGGCAGGGCTGGCCATCCTCGTGTCACAAGCAGCAGATAATGACAAGGTGTAGCAAAAGACATTGCATTTCACAAATGGAGAACAGTGTCAAAATGTGTCTAATAAGAGTAAAGAAAACAAGAGGAAAGTAACTACATGCCTTCACCCAGTCTCCAGAATGTGCTATGGATATATACATTATCTTCATTATCATGATGTAAGAAAACTGAAAAAATTAACAAAGCATTCATGAAAAATAACTACAAAACTCAAGGTACCAAAACCAGCTGCTAGGAATGTTGTCACCAAAGCAGCATAGGCAAATTCTAAACCATGCAGACCCAAATGCCCTGCTCCAATTCAGGAGTTAGAGCCTACCCACATGTTTTTAACAAACACAGACATGACGAAGTTTTCATTTTCTTTGTACAGCCAGGCAGCTGCATTAAATTAGCACCATCAGCAAAAGCATGAATGCTGTAGTAGCACCTCTACAGCTTTCAGCACTCTGACGTAAACCTGGAAGATGTCAGGGGGTGTAAGGCAGCAGTAACTTTACCAAACCGTAAATCCATGGCAGTGACACAGCCAGAGGCTGGGCTCCCCAGGCTGGGAGAGGAGAGCTGCTGCCGTAGGTCTGGCTGCGATGCCTCTCGCAGCAGTGAGCAGCTTGTGCATGTGCCCATAACACCCACACAACTTCTATCACTGACGTTAAATGCACCCATCAGCGCTGGGCCAGGACAGATCCTCAGAGGGAAGGTGGCTTTCTCTCTCAACAACAAAGTGGTTAGCACAGGACCTCTTCTAACACCAAAAATACTTTGCAAGAAATGTGTTTTCAAAGCTGTAAACTCGGTCTTGTGTGTAACACACTGTAACAGCTGTGAGCAACCACACAGAAATTTGACTTCATACCGATCAACAGGAATGTTTATTGGCAAAGAAAACTTCACAGCCAAAAGATGATAAATAATGAAAAAAAGAAGATAAATATCAGAAAGAACTTTACACCTCATGAAGACATCTGCATTAGGCACTGCATGTGCCTCAACTCAGGACACACAACTTGGATTTTGCTCATTTAAGTCTGTTTTTATTTTCTTCTTAAAGATCTACTTCCCAAAAGAAATATCAAGAATTCCACAAACTGGTGCTTCAGTAACCTATCACACAGAGTAAAACTGTTCACTGTATTTATAGTGTTTTAAGAGGCTTTTAGTGCCACAACTACTAAGTAAACCAGCAAATACTGACTCACTCCCTCTACCTTCCCCTGCAAACCGCGGCATGTAGATTTTAAAGCTAAATCTACCCAAGAACTTTGGAGCCTGAACGCTATGTAAACCCACAACTAGATTAGAAGTGGTTTTTAACAGTTAAAAACGTTAAAACTGTTTGATTATTAAACTCAGTATTTTTAAGAAAGCAAAAGCTGAATTGCTGCAGGTAACTGGCAGCTTAGTTGGTTGTGGGTGGGAGTTTGCCCAGCACACACACAGCCAGCAGACTGAAAGAAAAATAGTCTCATGAAAGTTGCATTTTACATAAAAAGAACATATTCAGACATAATATCAGCATATATAAAAATACCATGGCCTACTCAGCAAGAAGTGTACTGACTCAGGGAAAAAAAAGTAGTGCATTTTTAGGCCGCCAAGAAAAGAAAGGGGAAAAAAACCTGCATGACTTTTGGTCTCTGAATATTAAGAGCATTGTATCAGCAAGTCTCCAGTGCAGTGTCCCACACAACACTTTACATCTCTCATGTACAAGACTTCATTGCATACCTGGAACTCCAGCACCGCTGGCACATGGGTCAGAGAAGAACCCCGTGCTCCTCTGGGAGCCTCAGGCCCACAGCACAGCCAAGGACCATGGTACAACACATTGTAAACACTAAACCTGATTTTCACAGCTAAATGCATATAGAGATACTCTTGATTTAAAATGGAGTCTAAAAATGTGATAGGTGAGGCAAAAAACTAAGGTAAAACTGAATGAAAGTTGATAAAAATCTTCAATTCTCCAAATGCACAATCTAGTAACAGAGGGATTCTTTACAAATTAACTTTTGCAGATATGAGGCTTTATTCAGACTGATCAGATCTAGTCTATCACTGACACTTGAAGTAAATATTTAAATCACATGAAAAGAATAATACTATAGGCAATCCAGATTCCCCAAATACACAGTTTCCACAAGGAGTTCATACATAGCAATGTGTGTCTGACTAATGAATGATTCACAGGGGAACAAGGCACACCCCATCTTCTCCAGGGCAGGAGTCACTGCTGCTACAGGAAAAGAATCCTGATAGTACAGATATCACAAGGCAGTACTGATACTAGATCACAGTTTTCCTTGGAACACCCTTTGTCTCGCTACACAGCGCTGAAGAGTGGCAGGAGGGACTTGCACGGAGACAGGCAGGCACATGCCATCAATGAGATATGGACTCAGCTTTCCCACACGGAATTTGGGGCATTCAGCACTAAGAGCACAAGGCACTGCACACAGCAGTGTAATGGTATAAGCTGATTTCTATTAAAATCTGTAATACAAAACTGATCTACAAAATCCCAAAGGTGAAGGCCTTGATTGTTCAGGTGTTTTCCTTTATTTCTCCATGTTCAGCTCCCTGAAGTGTATCTGTAGACCTAAAAGTTCATTTAAAAAAGGGAAAAAACCCCTAAGAAACAATCAGGCAAGAAATTTGTTGGGTAATCATGACCTTTAGCTTTAGTTCAGAAAACCAGCTGCAGAGTATCCAAGAGCAGTACACAAAATNACTGCTTTGTGGGCAATGCAGTTGTCCAGCTGCTCCTGGGAGTACCACAGAGCTGGGGGCGGTCCAACATGAGTTGCAAATGTCATTTCTCTGTCATTTTCTCCACACAAACACAGAACTTAACCGAGCACAAGCAGACAAGAGCACTCAAGGACAAGCATCACCTGATCTTCAACTCCTAGAGCAAATCTGGGTTGCAGCCTATTCCTCAGCTACTCCTAATGACCTGGGCTAACAGAAATGTCATGCATTTAAAATGCACACACAAACAGAAGTAACATGTACCTGCAATGCTGGTCCCACCGAAAGATGCAAAGTAACTTGAAAAACAAACAAAAGAAAAAAGAAACACTTCTGTGGAAAGATTAAAGCAAGGAGGAGCAAAAACCCCAAAACTGAACGCAATCAAAACGGTCTCTTTCTGGTTTACCTTCAAGGTACATCATTAGAAAAACTAGGGCATTTTGTTCAGAGGGCTATTTTTCTCTTGTTGTTCATGAAATTGCTCTCTTCATGATGCCTCTGAATTACTGTTCACCATCTGAGCCTGCAGATGCAATCAGCTTCCCAGGCACCACAGGCTGTACAGCATATGTGTATAAGTTCTAAAATTCTGCTTTGGTGTGTACCACAGCCTGTACATCAAGCCCAGCAAGGTTTCTCTAACTAAACACACCTCAGCTCCAGCTCCAATGCAGAACCCGTCCAAGTGGTCACGCTCCGAGCAAGTCTAGCATCCAGTGATGGGATCAGGCTTTCCACAGAATTAAATGCATTTATTCTTAAATGTAAGCTGATACTGCCTTTTTGCAAGGTGTCACACTTGCTCAGGCAGCAGGAGATGCCTACTCCATATCCCCTTCCATGCAAATAGGTCTGGAACCAATCTCCCATTTCCCTTGAGAGCCTCTTCCCCTGTGTTTATGAACTCTCTTGAGGAAGAAATGCTTTGCATTTCTTTACTGAAACCATGTGGAAAAAAGACTCCAGGAAACAAGGGCCAAAGACAGAAAGCAAGATGATTGCAACACACATCATTCAACACACATTCATTCCTGCCTAAATCGCCTTAACCCAAAAAATTGTAATTGAGTAAGCAGGGTATAGAAGGCACTACAGAAAAGCTCAAAGAGTGGAGATTCTAAGGAGAACATGCACATGGTAATATATTCAAAAGGGCATGAAATAAATCACATGGCAAAACCTCCAAGTTTTTAAACAGAATGGAAAGAGATTCTGCTCTTCAACACCAGCTCCCAACAGATGGTCTGTTGATTTTATCAAAAAGGGCTTAATAGCCTTTCCTGTTTTAACTGGATAAATTCTATTTAGACAAAAATTATAAGACAGATACCATGTTTTTACTGTCTGATGTCTTCTTATAACAGCTGCTTTAAAAAGAGGTGGAACATTTCTCAAACACGGATGAATTCCTAGTCTTCATACACAGAGCCTCAAGTGACTGAAAAGCCTGAACAAGCCCTTGTGTTTTTATTAGTTGCTTTTCTTCTATCATCCTTCTTGTACACCAGATGGGACTGAAAAGCCTAGGAAGCATTTACTTTTCAAATCCCTCTAAGGAGAAATGATCAGAAAATTACAGTGAAAGAGGAAAGCCATCTTGCCCCTTTAAAAAAGGTCCCAGCTCTAGCATCAGGTGCAAATTGGTTAAGCAGCAGCAGAAGTCTGTGAAGAATTGATTATATTAGGAAAATGGGACTTATATTAATAAATTAGTTTACTATCTCTTTTCAAATGTCCTTGATAAAACAAAAGACAGCAAGATTTTGAAATTAGTCATGCTTTTCATATTTTACATCTTTTATGTAATATATTTTACCTTTTACACATTATTAGTTTGCACTTTCAAACAGCATCTGCTTCTGTCAAAATTTAAAACATTTTTGATCAACAAGTGCTTTAAGTAATCAATAATGGAAGCCAAAGAATTAGCTCTATAAATGGAAAAAACCCACAAGATCAGAAGCTCTCAGATAAAGAAGCTTCTTAAACCATAGATAAGACACATGAAGGGATGGTAAAAGGGAGTATAGTACTTCAATGACATATGGGACCTCTAGGTAGCAGAAGTGCTTAAAAATTTCACAGTCTACAAGGCTGACCTTGGAATTAACTGTATTGCTGTGGTTTTGAAACTATTATTTTACAGTATTTCCACCCAAAAATACCAGCCCACTCAAGCAAGAACCTTACCCTTGACAACAAATACTCCTGTGCTACATACTGAAACTGTCACAGTAAAACAAACCATAAGCAGATTGGTGTGCAATTTAACAAATGAGCTCAAAAGCAGCTTGAAAGAGAAGTGCTTCTAGTAACCATTTATTTCCTAAATGGATAAAAACCACCTTTAAAAAAGGCTGATTTATCTTTAAAGGCATCTATATTTTTGTGTAGAAATTTATCCAGTGCTGCTTTTTATCAGCAGCTACCTCTCCAACTCAGAGCACAGGCTCATCTGTCATGCTTGCTAGTAAAATCCAGCTAAAATGGGGAGTGAAAACCACAAAGACATGGCTGCACAGAGCCNTGCTCAGGCAGCAGGAGATGCCTACTCCATATCCCCTTCCATGCAAATAGGTCTGGAACCAATCTCCCATTTCCCTTGAGAGCCTCTTCCCCTGTGTTTATGAACTCTCTTGAGGAAGAAATGCTTTGCATTTCTTTACTGAAACCATGTGGAAAAAAGACTCCAGGAAACAAGGGCCAAAGACAGAAAGCAAGATGATTGCAACACACATCATTCAACACACATTCATTCCTGCCTAAATCGCCTTAACCCAAAAAATTGTAATTGAGTAAGCAGGGTACAGAAGGCACTACAGAAAAGCTCAAAGAGTGGAGATTCTAAGGAGAACATGCACATGGTAATATATTCAAAAGGGCATGAAATAAATCACATGGCAAAACCTCCAAGTTTTTAAACAGAATGGAAAGAGATTCTGCTCTTCAACACCAGCTCCCAACAGATGGTCTGTTGATTTTATCAAAAAGGGCTTAATAGCCTTTCCTGTTTTAACTGGATAAATTCTATTTAGACAAAAATTATAAGACAGATACCATGTTTTTACTGTCTGATGTCTTCTTATAACAGCTGCTTTAAAAAGAGGTGGAACATTTCTCAAACATGGATGAATTCCTAGTCTTCATACACAGAGCCTCAAGTGACTGAAAAGCCTGAACAACCCCTTGTGTTTTTATTAGTTGCTTTTCTTCTATCATCCTTCTTGTACACCAGATGGGACTGAAAAGCCTAGGAAGCATTTACTTTTCAAATCCCTCTAAGGAGAAATGATCAGAAAATTACAGTGAAAGAGGAAAGCCATCTTGCCCCTTTAAAAAAGGTCCCAGCTCTAGCATCAGGTGCAAATTGGTTAAGCAGCAGCAGAAGTCTGTGAAGAATTGATTATATTAGGAAAATGGGACTTATATTAATAAATTAGTTTACTATCTCTTTTCAAATGTCCTTGATAAAACAAAAGACAGCAAGATTTTGAAATTAGTCATGCTTTTCATATTTTACATCTTTTATGTAATATATTTTACCTTTTACACATTATTAGTTTGCACTTTCAAACAGCATCTGCTTCTGTCAAAATTTAAAACATTTTTGATCAACAAGTGCTTTAAGTAATCAATAATGGAAGCCAAAGAATTAGCTCTATAAATGGAAAAAACCCACAAGATCAGAAGCTCTCAGATAAAGAAGCTTCTTAAACCATAGATAAGACACATGAAGGGATGGTAAAAGGGAGTATAGTACTTCAATGACATATGGGACCTCTAGGTAGCAGAAGTGCTTAAAAATTTCACAGTCTACAAGGTTGACCTTGGAATTAACTGTATTGCTGTGGTTTTGAAACTATTATTTTACAGTATTTCCACCCAAAAATACCAGCCCACTCAAACAAGAACCTTACCCTTGACAACAAATACTCTGCTACATACTGAAACTGTCACAGTAAAACAAACCATAAGCAGATTGGTGTGCAATTTAACAAATGAGCTCAAAAGCAGCTTGAAAGAGAAGTGCTTCTAGTAACCATTTATTTCCTAAATGGATAAAAACCACCTTTAAAAAAGGCTGATTTATCTTTAAAGGCATCTATATTTTTGTGTAGAAATTTATCCAGTGCTGCTTTTTATCAGCAGCTACCTCTCCAACTCAGAGCACAGGCTCATCTGTCATGCTTGCTAGTAAAATCCAGCTAAAATGGGGAGTGAAAACCACAAAGACATGGCTGCACAGAGCCAGACCAGAACGACCAAGAGGAACATAGGGACAAGAGCAGCCTGTGCTACACAGCACTCAGAATAAATTCACATGTACTGCAGTAAGAGTCCTCAGCTGACATTTTTAACATCAGTCTGGAGAACAGAGGAAGCTACTGCATTGTGCTGCTTCTAACTTTAAACATTTGGATGGAGTGGAAGAGCAACAACTCTCAATTTTGCTCTATATTTACTATGACCAAATCTTTAAAAGCAAATCAACCAAACAAAAACCAACAACACTGGTAACCTGATTCTAGAAAAGTTCTCTTCTCCTAAAAGTAAAGAGAAAGTTAATATGCATTTATGTCCAAAAGACTGGCTTATGATTGAGCCACAAAAAGTGGACTTGAAACCAGCCCATTCTTAAGTGTTTTTAACTAACAAAATCCAAATTCTGGCAACCTGATGATACTACCGTCTAAACTCGTGGTCTTTGTCCATTCTATTTGTATTTTTAAACCTATTTCTAATATCTAATGCTGGCACATACTTTAATATAAAAGTTAAAGCTTTCCTTTGACTGCATTTTCCTCAAAGCAAGAAGAGCAAACGGCTTTGGATATTATCTTTGTATAATGAGAGTAGTTTGTGTTGGCAACGGCAAAATGCTCCCTTTCTACTTACTGCTTCCTTTGAGACTTCTAGACTAATTCATTTTAACAAGTGTCTTAACAGTGCCTCTGTGCTACACCACACCCACACAGCACTCACCTATACTGATAAGCTTTCTAATAAATTTATTTTTATTTTTTATTTTTCCAGGTTTTCTGAGCATTTTTCACAGCCTGCCTACTCCATGCAGTATTTCCAAATAATGAGGGAAGAATGCCCAAAAGTTTGGCAGTCCTACATGAATAATTACTTAATAGTATAAGTTATTTAATATGAGGGGGAGATTTATTTGGCAACTTTCTACATCATTTAACCAAAATAAGCTGAGCATCAGGAGTTGGACTCAATTACCCTTGTGGATCCCTTCCAGCTAAGGGTATTCTGACTGCACAGACATTTCTCAGAACCCAAAAACCCAAGAGCATAAATTAATTACACATATTTTTCAACAGATAAAGCAAGCAAGGATCAATTGAATGAACAAATACGTAACCTGCAAGTAAACAAAATCCTGCACTTGAAGAAATTAAACAGGTAAAATCTGTCTTATGATGCAGAAAAAGCCTGACTTGACTTGAAAGTTTTTTCAAGCAGATGCAATACAGGGGCTAAAACTGTAAAGTTATTCCACATTAAGAAGATGATCTTTTGTGCTTGCTATTTGCACAGTTTCAGCACTTGAGAGTTCCAGCTTTGACCCAAGAGCAGCTGTGCCATGGCCCCAGTCACACCAACCTGAGCAGAGGGCAGGATGAAGCCCAATGGGCTGGGAGAGAGCAGGGATGGAGAACGGGAGCACCCAGCAAGCACCACGAGATTGGCCCAGCATTTCCAATCTGCCCCGGGCACCCATTACCACTTCAGCCTTTCAGTAGGTAACCAAATGTTTTCCATCAAGAGCAGGCTCGCACTAAAGCACCAGATTACATATTTATCATGTTACACCATGCTTCTAATAAAAGATGGCTCCGATTAGAAACAGTTGGCTCGTAGAAAAAAATGCCCCTCTCAGCTGTGGACAAAAACATACCAGTAAATCTTGTTTAATATAAAAAGCAGGTCTCATTTGACAGGATCACAGAGATTCTGGAGTCTGACTGCAAATATGCAAGCAGTTGTATTGTGAAAGCTCCGGCAGATGATAAACAGTGCTCTGTATCTAAGGCAAGTCACGACAAAAAAATACTACTACTGAAAAGCTAGATAAGACATATGGTGTTAAGCAAAGAACTACAATTTGGATTCATCCATTGATAGCATTTATTTATCAAAATAAAGTATCAACAGATAACCTCCTGTCTGCATCTTGCTCTTTACAGCCTGAGCATGCCAAAACACATCCTGTGCACAGCTGCAACCATTTGCACTGACCACAAGAGAATAATAAAGAGAGAAAGGAAATCCCAGAAAAAATTAAAACCGTACATTTATCTAGAGTTTTTCCATCTAGTCTTAAAAATGCAAACCCCATGACCAGAACAAAAAGAAAAAAAAATTCAATCATATTATACCCCTACATTAAGTCAGTGGATAAAATGATTACTTTTTCAATTTTGGATATAACTGAATAAACAAAACCCCAGCAATACATCACTACTAGCACTTGGAAAGGACTGATGCTTCATTTTGATGGTTAAAGTAATCCTGCTATGGGCACTAACAAGCAATCCAATTGGTATTTTTAAGCATCTGCCCAAGGACGATTTCTGTTAGATTGGTACACCTAAATGTATTTTAGTTCAGTGACCAAAACCAAAAATTAAAGATTAAAGCAATAGATTCCTTTTCTCACACAGAGCAGAAAAGAACTTTGAATTTCCTTTGGGACAAACCGAAGTTTGTTTTTAGTTATCTTACCTTTGAAATTAACCTTGCCTCCCTAAAGTCTTCTAACTTTGCACAAAACTTCATTTAAGTTTTTTTTTAAAGTTTGTTTAAAATTGCCAAAACCTTTTAGTATGTCCCGAATAAAATCTGCAATGATGAAACTAAATGTTGAAACATTATGTTGAAACTCTTCAATTGCGTGAACAGACCAACTGCAAACTTTCTTATATGTGCCTATAAAACAATACAGAGGATGGATTACTATTCAGAACCGGTACAATAGTTCTGCACTCCTAAAAACCGTATTTTCAACTAATTTAGACAAGTAAATGTCCATAGGAGTCATGCAATCAACACACTTGCTGGGCAGAAAGTCCAAGCCAGGTACTAAACACACCAAGGAACATGAATGGAACCTGCCCCGTCCCAGGCACACCTCAAACCCTGCCCTCCCTCAAACCTTGCCCCAGGCAGGAGCTCTGCAGTTCATAGAAGGAGGTTCATTTATCATTAACTTTACAGATCCAGCCCAAGGATGCGAGTGGGTTTGTCCTCTACCCTCAAATGCCACCGCGCCTTTCCTCTGTATCAAGCACAAGTGAAACATGGGAAAAGAGGAGCAGAAACAGAAGAACTGGAAGGTGCCATACATCTTGAATGGCTTCTGAAATGCATTCAGCTAAGATATAAACCGATTCCTGTGGATGGAATAAAAAAAAAAAGTGTGTGTATATAGAAATATATGTACTCCTAACTGAACTCCTATTATTCTCACTTAAATTGCATACTCTGAGCATTTAGTGTTGCAACACGGACTGTGATGTATTAGCATCATTTAAGAGACACCACAGGTCATCATCAGCCTTCAAAGTCTCCTTGCAAATGTTCTTTAGATGTATTAAATCAATTCTTAATCTAGTACAATTCCTTTTTCCACGTTAAGGATGACACATTTTCCCCTCCCTCCCTAACCACACTTCAGCCACTGGCAAGCAAAAGATACTCTTAAAACCCTGGAAGAGTATTTTTTCCATATGCCATTAAGGAAATATTTTGGCCATGCTTTCCATATTGAAAGATTACTTCTGGGATGACACAACACAGAGAAAATTCATCCCATAAGAGAAAATTTTCATGAAGACTGAAGCCTACAGAGGGTCATGACAAGATATCCAGTTGAAGTATAAACTGCAAAAATATGGTGCTGAAATGTTTATACTAGACATAAGCTATGCTTTGAAAAACCTGCAGAAATAACCCATGTCTAGAACATTAGGAAAGAAAAATAACTTCAAGGCACAGTATAAGATACTAAAAAGTTGCAGAGCTCACAAAACAGACTTTTACTTCCCCCTACCTTGCTTTTATAGCCCTGGATTTCTCACCTCACAGATTTTGCTGTCTATTGAAGATTATTGCTTTTCATGGATCTTGCACTCATTTACACTCTCAGGTCAAAACCCAGAGGAGAAACAGAATGACATAATCCTGTCATAACTTATCACATCAGAAGACACTCAACCCATAGACACTTTGCTCGCCTGGAGAGCGTGAAGCTATAGAGGCACTGCATGAAGATTAACTAGAGCAGTAGGGTTTGTAGAGAAATCCCCCAAAGCAAAGCTTGCTCCAGCCAGCTTCTGCTTCTCTGAGGTTCTGTGTGCCCAAATTTACTCTTCCTTCATTCACAGCACTGGTTATAGAGACTGAACAGTCAAGAAACTCTCAGAGATGTGACTCATTCCAAAGAACAGCTTGCAACTCCACATCAAGAAACCCTGGAAATCCTGAGCAGCATCAGTCCTCCTGGCTCTCAGCTCAGCGGGAACCCAGACTGCCAGGATGTGTCAAAGAAATCCTGAGTTCCCATCAAGAACAGGAAATCTTTCTCCAGTCAACCCCAAAACCTTTAATTCACCCCTAGTATTCAAGAAAGAAGTTGAAAAAACACATCAATTTTTGCAACCTGAGTATGGGAAATGAAAAAGGGGAATAGCTCGGCATAGGAGATAAGGCATAAGAAAACAAGATCTACAATAGGTTGGTTTTTTCCACACAATCACATAATCAGTTTACTCAAGAAAAGGGTTACCAACACACGCGACCCTCTCAACAAAAGACACTAGGGGTACATTAGAGAAGCTGGTCACCAGAGACACTCAAGTTCCTAATGGATCCACCTGGCAGCCACTGAAAAATGACACACAAACCTGCAGAAAACAATGTTCAGGTATAGAAAATACAAATAATATTCTTTAAATCCCTTTCATTGCTATAATTAAGTCCTCATTTTTGAAGTGCAGTAGTTACATAGCCACTTACTTCAGCGCAGCTGAAGAGCCGTTAATTTGAACACTTGCAATTATCTGCCATCCCGAATGAGCTATTTCAGTGTTATACAAGTTATACTGAAGGAAAGAAGTGCATTCACACAGAAAGACACAGTTAAAATCTACTTGTCAACCTAATCAAGCTAAATTCTAAAGTGGCGTAGGAAGAGCTTTTAATCATGACTTGCAGGCAGCGCTGTGTTCGCCTGTAGAAGAGGTGGCAAGAACAATTCAAATACCCAAAAGGCACAGAGCAAAAGACTGCAGCCTACTGTGATTAAAAAATGACTAAGAGCCTTTGCCTTTCTTTGGTATGTTGCTCACACTTTATGGGAAGAACTCCCATCTTATTTTTCTCTTTTCAATTTTTGTTTTAAAATGCATGTAATCCTTAGATACACCAAAGTATGAAGTAAGTCTCATTCACAGCATACCTACGGACTTCGGGAAAATCAAAAATTTGCCAGTGTTTGAAGGATATGAACAGAACAGCACATAGGTGCTACATTATAGCTCAATTTATAGATTGCTGGTACCCATCTTTTGTGAAAAGAAGGGAAAGAGAGGGGCTCTCAGCAGCCAAGTGAAGTCAAATTCACTACTAACATGGACAAAGACTTCCTGACAATAAGGTCCACAGTGCTGTTCTACAGATTACCCAACAAAACTACAACATACTTAAGTAGACAAGGCTATGAGTTATAGAAATACATAATACTGGGTTTAACAGTTATGTTAAACTAACTGGGCTCTTCAGATTTTTCATAACTCTATGAACTCTGTGTACAATGCATGTAACTCTACTGTACAATTAAAAGGACAGTGCTTCAGACAAGTAGCTTTTTAAAACCACAATTAAGTATTTACCTACTCTTACACAGGTATCAATTACCTTATTTTCTACATATCAAGTTTGCTTAAGCAAAGAAAGCAAATTTCAAGGTAACAAATGTAACACTGGAAGAATTTTGGCTGCACCCATAATCTAACTGTCATGTCACTGATTAAAACAATTTCCCAGCTCCAGTTGTATAACATGTACTTAGATGACCCCTAAAAAGTTCCACTGAGCTGTTAAAACCTCAAATGACAGTGATCACATGATCTCCTCAACCTCTTCTGGGTTTTCGTCTCTTTACGCTTTGAAAGAAGTCCTTATCATTTGTATAATCTGTGCAGGCTGATGTTGAAAAGTCATCACTGCCACCTTTCTCAGCCCTCTGTTTTAGCTGGCAAAAATGCACACACACACGCATTAAAAACCCCAAAATTTAGCACTCAGATAAACAAACTGAACTGCGGCTACAAGCACAAGATACATAGGAAGACACTTTTTAATACCTCTTCTACACCTGCCCTCTCGCTGATCGAGGTAAATTCTCCTGAGATTGCAAAGTAACGATCAACCCTTCCCTCTAAAAAAAGCTTACCTATTGGAAAACCAGTGTACATGTAAAGTCTGTTCTAAACAACGCAGTTCCTTTCACCCTTTCTGCTTTGGTTGTATTTTCAAAACCTCTTTTCCTCTTTTTGGGGGCTATATTTAATTTGTCTGCTTTCTGTCATTTTGGCAGACAGGACAGAACACTGAGACCTCGGGTGATCTGCACTGAGCACAGGGTTGACATAATTTGTGTTCTCACACACAAAGTGAGATGGACTGGGAGGGCTGCACCAATCAAAAAATAAAGCTAAAACCATGATTATGCTATCATAACTCACTGCACTATTACCCACCTGTGTCTTATTCATCTCAACTATCATATTTTTCCTTTCTAAATTCACCACTTTATATTTTTGTCCACTGAAATTACTGAATTCAAACTACCCCAACACGCTGTAATTTTTACAGTGCTACAAATCTTTGTCCCCCACTTTCTTGAAGCAGAATTTTATGGAAGAACAACCTTGAACTAGGAAACACACCTGAAATGAAAAGCCTTGAGAGCAAAATAGGCTGAGCTGCATTAAAAAAAATACTGCGCACAATAAAAGAGCATCTTAGAGCATTTTTTAAAGTTTTGTAGGGAAATAAATAAATGAAACAGCAGCAACAATTGGCTAACATCATAGTCAAGAATATTACAGAGTACATCCCCTGAACTGAACTCGATTAATGGTGTACTTGCACACATCTTCCCCAGGAACATTTGTTTTAACGCTCATGTCCCTTGGTACACCGCTCATATCAACAAGACAAAGTTGCTTCTTACACAGCTCTGTGCTTGCATGCTGCTCCTGCTGGGCACCGCTGAAAGCTTTAAGTGGATTTCTAATCCAGTGGTCACAACCTGTACTCTGCAAACCTATAAAGACATAATTATTGCCTTTAATGGGACTACCTGTGATGCACAAATGTGGGATAGGAAAAAGCCTCTGGTGGCATGTGGCAGAGTAGTTACAGATCTTTTGCCTTTAAAGATAAACAGCACATATACACATGTTAAATTCACGTATATTTCTATTACACTCAGCTACACACCCTCATTCCCACTGTTCTAACTTTCCTCCACCCCACAGAATTCAAGGTTTTAGCTCTGCTTTCACTACAGGAATGACTTCTTCATACAACTGTTAGACATTGGACACACACATACATATACCTGCTCTTCCCAAAGACCTATTTATTAATGTCCTACACCAAACAGATTCTCTTGAGGGGATGATGGGGACGTGCTTTCAGAAACAAGTACCTGGATTGCAGAAGAACACGCCCTTTCAAGAAAGCACGATAAATACCTGCATCTACAGAGCATTCACTGAAATTTTTCTTTATTTTTAGCAAGAGGGATGAGAAGTGAAACAAAAGCAAAAAACGACTTAAAGAAGCAGCATGCCGTCAGCGGCAGCTAAAGAGCCTTGAAAATACACCCGTGCTTCCCCTTCCAATGAAAAACTGATGCCCGATGAAGACATTTCCTCTTTCCGATCGCCCTGCAGCCGGCGGGTCACAGCGCGGTTCGCGCTTCCCGAGCGCGCTCCTGCGAGCGGCAGCGCGGAGCCCGCCCGGCTCGGCTTCCCACGGACACCTCCGGGGCCGCTGCCCTGCCCCAGCCTCCGGAGCCGCGCAAAAGGGAGCCCGGATCCCCAGGGCCTCCTCCCGCATCGCTCCTTGTGCTATGGATCACTGGCACCGCATTCTCTCCACAGCCCGGCAGCTGCTGAACGAAAAGAAGCGTTTCCAAAGCGGATTTGGTTCAGGTTTGACACTGAAAACTGCCTTATAAGGTATAAAAGCCCGAAAGCAGGAAGAGGCTTTGACAAAACTAAGGAAGTTCCTCTGCGCCTGCTCAATGGAGGGGGAGGGGTTTTTTTCTTCCACAGAGAGAAGTAACATAGAATAAATGACATTATCCGCACATTAAAAAAAAAATAAATACACACGATCCCCCCCAGACGGCGCCGGGCAGAGCGGCGACTCCCCCGAGCCGGGGCATCCCAGGNCGCCCCCGCCCGCTCGCTCGCTGCCCGGCGAGCCCAAGATGGCTGACCCGCCCCGCCCCGTGACGTGCGGTGGCGCGGCCTCGCCCCGCCGGGCGGAGCGGCGGCAGCGCCCTCAGGGCGGCGGGAGCGCCTGGGCTGCTGAATCACAGCATATCACGGGCTGTCACACGACAGCACGGGGTCAGGCGGGCTGGAAAAGACCCCCGAGATCAGCGAGTCCGACCAGTGACCGAACAGCACCGTGTCCAACAGACCATGGCGCTGTGTGCCACGTCCAGGCTTTCCTTAAGCACCTCCAGGGACCGTGACTCCACCACCTCCATGGGCAGTTCATTCCACTCACAGATTTGTTAGAGTTGGAAGGGACCTGTGGAGATGATCCGTTACATCCCCTCTGCCCAGGTAGGGTCACCTGGAGCAGTGNCCCGGGGGCTCTGGGCAGCCACGGGAGCCGTGTCCCCGCTCGCCTCCCCCGGCCCCGGCAGCCGCACAAGGTCCCGCACCCCGGCCCGGGACCGAAGGGGGCGGCCCCGACCGGCCCCGGGCGGCCCGAGAGCAGCGAGCGGGGCCGCACCGGGACACCTCTCCCGCCGGGAGGAGAGCGAAGGGCGGGGAAGGGAAGGCGGCTGGATGCTCCNGTTCCAGTGCTCTGCCACCCTCGATGTTAAGAAGTTCTTTCCCATGTTGAGGTGAAACTTCTTGTTCTTCAGTCTATGGCCGGTGCTCCTCATCCTGTTGCTGGTCACCAATGAAACGAGTCTGGCACCATCTTCTTGGCACCTGCCTTTGAGATATTTATATGCAATAATGAGATCCCCTCTCAGTCTTCTCCAGACTAAACTGGCCCAGCTCCCGCAGTCCCTCCTTGTAAGAGAGATGCTCCAGACCCCTCATCATCTTTGTCCCAAAGAAGGCAAAGGACAATGCACTGTTGGTGTCTGGTGTTCAGGTGGACAAAATACAGTCTGTACTCTTCTCTTTTTCTCTCTCTCCACCTTCTACAACCCTTCAGGCTTTGAAGGACAGAGTGCTGTGCACACCAGATCTGGCCCAGTCCTTGCCCTGTGGTGTACTGCAGTCACACACTACTTTTTGGTTTTTTCAAAGTATCTTAGTGTTTAAACAGTTCTCATGCTGGGGCTTTCAGGTATTTTCAGTCCTTTCCTTGCCGCTCCTGGCAATGTGAAGGTGTGAGCTTCATGGCATAATCAGATGTCAAGCTGTGAACAAATTTGGTAGTCCATCAAAAGGAGTAATTGTCATTATTAGGACTCAGCAGGCACTAACAGATCTTAATGGCTCTAATAAGCATCACTGAGGGCCTCCACCCTGCAGTCCCTGTCCCAGAGAACTGGAGACCCAGTTAAGCTCAGCTCTGGCCCCTCAGTTTCTGTCTGAGCTATGCTGTAGGTCTGTGCTGTCCTAGCCTTGCTTGCTGGCTTTATATTATACTTGCCTTGTCCCTCTGGGCCTCCAGCACTGGTCCTAGTCCTGGTCTGACATCCTGACTTCACCTCAGAGCTGTGTAGCTGCAGGTGGCCCCATGTCCCTTAGGGAGCAATCCAAGTATCCTCACAGTGGTCTTGCTTCCTTCTTCAAGCACGTTCTCACCTGGTTTAAGCTATCTCTAGTTAATGGGCTCTTTGCCTTTTTCACTGGAGGGATAGACTAGAGTCAATGCCAATGCAAAGGAAGGACTAGGTACATGCCCTTCAGGATGAGATAGGAGGGAGCAAAACCATCCCTTTTTGTAGCAGCAGCCAGGCAGTTCATTTGGGAAGTTCAAGTCACCATCTGGCTTCCGTGGGCTGCCAGATCTTCCTGAGGAACATAAGCGAGGAAAGGAGATATTGAGAATATTAACATTTTTATTTTAATGTCAAAGCAAATTATGAATAGAACATTATGAGACATTTTACAGATAATGAAAGAGATTTCTGCAGGATATTGTGTAGCTTGTGAGCTGTGCTGGGCTAGAATATTAAAGATGAATATCTCTGAATGCTTTTCAGAGAACGAGCAAATAGCCCTTTCATATGTATGTGCCTCTGTGTGTGTATAGGTAAATATTTATCTAAAATAAACACAGGATATAAACTACCATGTGGACTTTTCACTCTCCTCTCAGTTTTATTACCTGGTAGTCAGATTTATACATGCAGCAGGTTCAACTGCTGCATCTGGCAGATGGAATCATGGAATGAGAGAGCAGCTTTGGGCTCCAGCTGCTGGAGTTCAACTATCCTCCCAGAGGAGCACAAGACAAAGTCCAAAAACCTGAGGCATGTGGAAAGGATGGAGTTGGCAGGTCCTGTCCTGGCTGTACAGCTCACGGAGCCAGCACAGAGGGGATCAGGACCAGAGTTAATTTACCCAGCTTCAGTGAGATTTAAACAGTGCAATCATTAGTGTTCCATAGCTGACTGGTCTTTATTACCTAATATTTCCAAATAATGCTCCTGATTAGTCTTGCTAAACCTTAATGGCAAAGCCAAAGGACAGAGAGTAGAATGGCTGTAACAGTGTGCTGGAGGCTTTCTGCTAGCAGAAGCATCATTTCACTATAAAACTTTAAATCACACCCAAAAGCACTTACTGTAATGCACTCTACAGAAAATATCCTGTAGCTGGATTTATCTTTTCTTCCCTGTGAGTACAAGTGTTTTCTGGGAAATGGTAGGGCACTGAGCAGAACAAAAAGTTGAGCAGAACAAAAAAGTACTGCAGGTCATATGGAAAGTGAAACAACTCTGTTAAGCAACTCCACTGCAATCTCTTGCTATCAGTGTGTGTTCTTCCTGAATCTGCATGAAGAATGACATTGAAAAAGAGCAGTGCTGGTGCATTTTAGTTTACTGAATTACAGTGGAATTTACATTTGAGGACCAAAAAGTGTAGGATTTCTCTCAGTATCGAGGTGCCAAGTCAATCACGGTTTTGCAAGGGAAGGAGTTGAAAGACCGAACTCCCTGGCCATGAGATCTCATGTTTCATTTTATTAGTCCCACCAGATGCAGTTCTTCAGGTGGCTGTGGACTCAGGCACCAGTCCAATGAAATAAAGGGCAAGATTTCTCTTTAAGCAATATTATCCCATACTGTTGGACCATAAACACAAGTTTGATATATTAACTCACCCAAGTTCAAATAGATCAATCTAAATTTCAGTACTGGTTTCTGTATAGACCTTTTGTAGTTTTATGCATTGGCATCTAGATTATCTTGGTGGATATTTTTAGCACAGAAGTCTTGTGCTTAAATTACAAAATTGAGCTTATAAAGCTGAAATTCAGCCAGATCCAGCAGGATTGCTGTGCTCATTGGTATATTTCTGTCATGGAAAGGTTTTCCAACCTTCACTTATTTCTTCAGTACAGGAACAGTAGAAAAAGCCTACAGTCTGTTTTCATGGCATAATTTTCTGAATCTTTTCATCCTTATTTGGCCAGAAGTCAGTTCCTGAGTTATGAAAAGCTTTTCATTGTTTCAAGGTGTACCAGAACCCAGATTTTTAATGTGTAGAGGCAATGTCTTAGTATATTCTCAATCTTACCGATGGAATGGGAGTGAATAAAAGCCTGAATTATCTGGTACCATCTCTGGAAGTGTTCACAAAGCATGTGGATGTGGCCCTTGGGGACATGGTTTAGCTGTGAGCATGGTGGTGCTGGGCTGGTCTTAGAGGCCTTTTCCAACCTTTATGATTCTATGAAATCCTATACAGCACACATAATCCAGCAACAGCATCCTTCTACGATGCACCAAGTCCGGCTTTTGTAAACACAGTTGGATTGCGGGTGATCTTTTCCTAAATATCCATGATAACAGGAGTAATTACCATTGCAGAGCATCCTCCTTCTGCTGCCATCTGCCTCCAGGCAGTTTACAATGTAAACACAGAGCAAGGGAATGCAGGTGAATACAAATGAATAAGGAATGGGAGGATTAAAGTCAGGAGGAAAGTATTTCTATTAATCAACAGGTAAACAGAGATGCAGTCTAACAGTTTGGTTCAGATGGAGGGAATTTGCAGACAGCTTTCTGCAAGTGTTATACAAATAAGTCGTGGGGCTCCAGAGTATTCCAGGATGCAGGTATGATTTACCAGCTCCAGCAATGCTATGTATTAAAATTTCACACAAGTACCTCAGCCCAAAGAAGTGTGTACCTAGACAAAAGCATTACAAATCCCTTGCTAAGCAGTATGGGAAGCTTTTCAGCACCCTGCTCATTTTGGATCATTTTCCTCCAGTTAATGGCCTGCCCTTGAACATGCAGAAAGAACAACGCTGTGAATCCATATATAGATCCAGGCCTGGGAAGCACAGTAAAGTGAAAAAAAACCCCCAACAAAATCAAAAGAAAGTTCCAGGGGTGGAAGGATTTTGGAAATGCCCAGGAGGGCTGAGAATCTGATGCCTGAATCAGCATGTTGCCATTCAGATTGGCATAAACTGAATTTAAAAGGCGCATTAATATCCAGTACATCACACTGAACAGCCGTTAAGCCCAGCTAAACATGACAATAAAAGCTAGAGAAACAGCCAAGAAAATTCAGGTCTAGATTATCCATTAGACAATATTCCTTTGTTGTATTTATTATACAGTACACTACTTAATCACTTAACCATCATGTTCTGAGCATTTTAATATAAATAAGTTTTCCAATAGTTGAGCGAATACTACAGAGAGCTAAAAAAACCCAAAACATTTTATCTACCCAGATATAAGATGTGTGTAGATTTCCTCTAAGAAGGGCCACAAGCAAGATTACAGTGTAATTGGTTGATTTTGGCATAGCTATAGCAACAGCCATATGGGAGGCATGTAGTTTCATGGAGCTGCACATGGTGAAGTCATGGCAAATTACCAGGAACTCATTTGATGTGGCTGCTCTCCAGGAGTTCAACATAGATCAACTAAAACCATTAACTTTCAAAATATAATTAGTCCAACCATATTTTTTTTCTAAATGAGGGATGGGAAAAAACCCAGCTATAATTCTTAATACGCTGAAACAAGGTGTGTAGGGAGAGAGAGAAATCCTTGGACTATTATGATGATAACACCACTATTGCCCCTTTTATTTGATAGGAATAACAGCAAATCATGTATCAAAAGACAAACCTAGAAAAAGAATTTGACTGAAAATATGATGCCTCAAACAAGAACTTGATGTTCTGGGCTGAGGCAAAATCTGCAAAAGTCAAGGGAAACTGCATTCCTATTTACAGCTTGCTTTTCCATTCAAAATTGGTTATCTTTATGCTGCTATTCTGTGCTTTCTCATAATGAGTACATCTTAATCCTTTTAAATGCCTCTGCAAGTGAATTAGAAGAAGGATGGCAGCAGGATTGCTACAATAGCAAAGCAGGATACAAACCTCTGCCCTTGAGTTGTATCTGTACTGCACAGGCTCCACACAGTCACACCTGGGAGCCAAGGAATAGCTGTGCATAGTTTGGCCATGAGCAGAAAATCTGTGCTTGTGTAATAGAAACATTATTCTGTGTTCTCAGTTGCACCTATTTTCTTCCTTGGCTGGAACAAATGTGTATTGCTGCCTTTTTCATGTGACTTAAGCATTTCGACTGAACTGAAAACCTAAATCAATCACAACTCTAAGTACCTGAGCTGCATCAACTTCCACTCTCACTGTGTCATGAACATTAATTTGAGTAAAAGCCACAATAACTCACAAATGTATGTAAAATCACTGTTTTTAATTTAGTGGTCTTTTATTTTTTATTCAAAGTTGTCATCCCTGTGCTAAATAAAACCAATGCATCACCAGTTTGCAGTTTAGTAGCTGTTTAACAGCCTTGTGAGCTTTCCAGCAGAGCACAGAAGCTCATCAGGGTAAAACCAAGCTTTAACACAGGGGCAAGTATCAGAGAAAGAAAAGCTGGATTGGAAAAGGGGATCAAGGTGAACCAAGTGGGTCATTTCACAAAAGAAGTAGCATGAAGAGTCAGAGAGAGTGCAATGACACCATGGGGTTTTTTGCTACCCAACCATTTGAAACTGCAAGTAATTGAATGTATGACAGGTAAACAAATGGGTTTCTGTTCTGAGACACTTTTCTCGCTTTCACTGTTTCTTATCAACTTTAGAGAGGGTTTGGCTGCTAATGTTTGTCCTCTCATTCTAAATGGCTTTTCATAAGAGGATTGTTTAGAAACACTCATATTGTACGTGCTTGGATTTCTCCTTGGTGTGTGACTTTTGATAAAAATACATTCTCTTCAGTTGACCCAAACTGTTGACTCCTCAGATTAGCTTTCAGAAGACAATAGATGTTATACGGTTATTATATCACATCTATGGTCATTGTGCCACATTATTCTTATTGTATTTACTTCAAGATAATGCAGGGAGGAGAGGAGGACTAGGAGGAGAATTTGGAGCTCACATGCACAGGTTCCCTTCTCTGGGTGAAGCAGGGTGCTGCTTGAATATATAATATCAGTCAGCTGGATATTATAGCATCTGCAGTTCTACTGGAGAAGCACGGATAAGCACTCTCCAATTGTCTCTAGACAAAATGAGACATAACTAAAAATACCCCCTCTGATGGGTTAAATTATTTGGCTGCCTTCTTTCCAGCAGGATAGGGAATGTTCTCCTGCAGAATAGGGAACGTTCCCTCCACCAGAGCTGGGGGAAGGCAGTGAACAGCTCGTGCAACATCTTTTTCAATTATCACAGCTATCTGCAGTCCAAGTTTCTTATTAAGATGTATGATTTATTTAGAAACAATATACAATGCTAGTTAAGTTAGTCAACTGTGGAACACTTTAAAAATACTGTGTTCTTCGATAAATGTATAACTCAATCTATTTCTAGTGACAATGCTGCTTGCATACAAAATGGAAACACTTTCAAAGCACTACTTCTGAATGCTGGGTGCCTCCACACTGGGTTTATTCTGTTTGGTAATGTATAAAGAAACTGTTAATTCATTTCTGTAAAGTTGTGGTTTCTTGCTTGTCCTGCCCAAAGACTGTAGGAAATTTTCGTGAAATAATACCTTAACAAATCACCGAAAAGTATAAAAGCTGATTTGCAGCTCTACGGTGCTGTGTCTGGCACTGTAAGGATTATGTGGATGTCTTTGAAGAAGGCCACAGCCAATTTTTAGTGATGTGGTCTTCACATGTCCAGTATCAAAAATATATCAAAACTAACACATTGTATCCAAGTGTGTCTCTTACTCTGCCCGCTTTAAAGAACAGTACTAAAAGCAAACACTTTGGTAAATTATGCTAATGAATATGTGAATTGGGCAAAATCTTATAGACAAACAGATTTCATTAATTATGTTGGATCTTACTGTGAGAATAGGGACATTAAAATCTCTATTTGGAGCACGACATGCCTGTTCAATTTGGTGTGCCATCCTAACAAGCCAGCAAACTTGACCTTTATGAACAATGCACTTTGAAATATTTTGATCTAAAAATAATGCACCAGCAAAGCCCCAGTCTAATAGATCTGTCTGTGCAATTCCTCACCTGTTAAAACTGCATTTTTGATGCAGTTTAAGAGCATCTGCATTGAGAAGACCAGAGGCACATGTTAAAATTAGAAGGTGTGAAAAATGAAACTTTCCCTCCTGTGTTTCCCTGCAGAACAGCTTCCTGTTTAATCCATTAGTGTGCTCTCTCTATAGAACCCATATATACACAGGAGGTCTCCCTTGCAAATGGGGTAAGAATCAAGGTGGGACATTGATTCCTTTGCTTTAGGCCCTTCCTAGAGGAATCCCTGCCTTATCTGGAGCACTATGCATTCCCAGCAAGGGATCAGTTCGCTGTTACCATATTGGGCAATGCTTCCATTCCCTCTGAATACCACCTTATGTTGCAATGTGCCTCCGTGAATCATTGTGATTATTCACCCAGGAATGTGCAAAAGCACAAATGTAAAAATCTGTTCTGTATTCTGAACATGCAGGGTCACATTATCAGCAATTCCATCTGATTAGCGTTGTGCTGGGAGAACTGCTTGGCTTGACCTTTAGAGAAGTTGCTTTAATGGGGATATTCAGTGTAAATAAAATCCATTTTTGACTCTCTTTTAAGGCCTGTTTGGTGTTTTTGGATCACATCTCCAGCAGCACAGGTATTCATGCTCACACATGCCTTCCTGCCAGATCTGGTTGTTCAAATGTCTCTCTGGTTGTCAACATACACAAAGGTTTCACATGCAGTCCCCTCCTGCATACGGTTTCTCTCAATGGCACTGTAATTCTGTAATTCAGAACACTTCCAAAAGGCTTACTTTCCATTTACTTTTTGGTTTGCTTGAATAAGCTTTCAAATGTTTTTTTAAATTGTCTTTTTTAAAGCAAATTATGATCACAACTCATCTACTGAAAATAATTGAGTGATAGCAATTTAGTAATTTTCAGTCTGGGAAATCCCATTGCCAATTAAGCTTCCTATTTTCTTTCCTATTATAAATCAGCAGAGTAAAGAGACTGAAGTAAGTGATGACAAGTTCCCCAAAACGAGTTGTTTTACTAGTCTGTAATTTTATTACTAGCTAATATTTGCAAGTAGTGTTCATTTGGAAGCCAAAAAAGCTCTTGGTTCCAATTAATTTTCTCCAGCTATTAAAAGTAATGGTTGATAAAAAATTACATCACAAAAATATTTGTGGTTTTTTCTTCTATTACATCTGCAGTGTAACATTTTCCCTGTAAGTACTAGTAGTTCTCATAGTGATCAGCATAGATTTTATTCAAAATAATACATTTTAAGCACTGAAATTTCTTAGAGCCTTGTCATCAGGTAAAACATTTAAGAAAACAGCCATGTAACAGCTCAGCACGGGTCAAAAATACAAAATGTTTGTCAATACACAAAAAAGGGACTGAAAACAGAATGGAAATTTTAACTTTAACAATCCAACTATATTTCATGTATTCATATGAATGTTTTCACTTCAGCCTCTCAAGAATTGGACCAGGAGGAGGGGAAGGCAGTGAGGATAATTGAGCAATAGAACCACTCCCTTGGTCACAAGTGGCTTCTCGCAAAGCTGGACTTAGGATGTGAGAACACCTCAAGGACATTCAGGGACAAATATATGACAGTTAAAACTGAAATAATGCAAAGAAAGTGAAGTGGAACAAGGATGACAAGTTGTGTGATAAGATTATTAACCAGTGGCCTAAACCCAAGCAAAACAAATCATTTTCTGTTATGTCACAAGACTCTGCCTCAATAACTCCTTAACAGCTCTTGTGTTACCGAGTTCACAGAAGGGATTAGCCGAATTCATAGGTCCATCAAGAGGTATTAAATGCATTGGCTGAATTACATCCTTCCAGATGAGGATGCGGTTACCAATTTATTTCTAAAAACTAGAAGGATGTGCCATGGAAACTGCTCCCTGGTTTTGAGCACCATTTTTCCCAGGCATCCATTATGAGTCTTGTGGAGACATGAGGATTCTGAGCTAGATGGACTTTTGATCTAACCCAACGGGACAGGGGAACACCCCACTGTCATGCATCCTACACCGAGTCGAGTCCTGAACACTCAGACTGTATCCTTTCCCTAAGGAGAACAGAAGCTGATCAAAACTGACTTTGTCTGTTTGAATTTTTAATACAGTTTCTTCTGCTGCTTTGCCTTATTAGTCAACATGAACATCTTGCTTATCAAAGATCTGTTCCAAATCCTTTTGAAGGAAGCATTTCTCTAAAATAAGTAGATCCAACTCCTTTGTAGAGATCTATTATGAGAGTTACAGAGTATTAAATTTCATTCTTAGCATCTGATCTATTTCTTCCAAATCAGCTTTTATGTTCTTGTAAATAGAACATATATGAGCAGAAACTAAACTCAAATTTTCTTGATAAGTGCAATTTAGAAGGTTTGCATGTTTTGTGGATGTTTTATCTTATGAAAATATTATAGTGCTGCTGGGAAGTAGATGTAATTTTGTTTTGCCTACAGAATTGCTATTCTCGTAACTAAAATATTCACAGCAAGAAAAATAAATATGCAGTATGTGTATATTTGCAAGATACATATTGTTTTATTACATGTGTTTACTAAAATCTAATTCCTGAAAACAGCATAGTAAAAACAAATGGGAAATAATTCTCATAACAGTTTTTTTCAGAGAAGACACAAGATCATCATGTGAACTTTTACAATAGGAAGCAAATGACTTAATCAAGAGCTAAAAATACAGAAGTCTTGTGATATTTTTAAGTGTAGTAAGTACAAACTTCTGGGCTTCTGCCAGTGTTGACCTGTTTTTCTCAAAACACCCCAGGAACCACAGCGTAACTGCCTCATCCTGAGATAAAGAAATCTTGGCGCTCCACCTGAAGGACAGCAGTTCTCTCCTCTTTGCCTGCCCCAGTCAAAGTGCTTAAAATCAGAACATTAACAAGGTGGATCAAACTGTGTTGCCATATTGAAGTGCAAACTGCATTGCCTCCTAAAAAAGAAAATGCACATACATGAGGGGACACATGGAGTTACACCGAAAAAGCTGGTTTTAATTCAGATGAGATTTCATGTGCTTCCCACTGTCAAAGGAGACTAAAGCATAAAAAAGAGAGAAAATCTGCATATCACAGGTATTTTCGCCATCATTAAGGCCAATCACTGGGGGAAAACATTTTCTGGGGGCAGCAAACAAAGGTGAGCTTTATTGTGCTTGTTCTCAAAGGTGAATTCCCCTTTTCCAGAGCTTTTCTATGAATGCATGATCAGGTAAGACAGAAGAGCCTGGGAATCTCAACTTTCCCTGTTGCCTTTTCACTCTCCCTGTTCACAAGAACACACGCAGTGGTTTGTTGTTTGGGTTTTTTTAAATATAAAACAGTCACCCCATTTTAATATAAATTATGCATAATATTTTTCAATATATTATTTAGTAAAGGCACTATTAGCTGTAGGAAAGTATTATATGCAGTTCCTCTGTCAGACTACTGTAGTCATAACTTTGGTTTTCTCTTCAGGTTTTGCTGCTGATGAACTGACTGACCTTGGATAAAGCACGTAAGTTTACTGAGTCTTTGTATAAATACTAAACAAAGATCTGCAAGACCCAAGAAAATGAGATCCTGTGAGATGCACACCTTTTTGCAGTTACATTTTATATAATTTTCAATTCCTCTGAATTCCACAGAATGCACCATTTCAAGAAGACTGCTGTTTTCCTGAAGCTTTGTCTAAGAAATTAATTTAACCTAAAATCTCTTTACAAAGTTGTGAAGTCAAAATTTCATGTAAAGGCACCATATCGCACATTTTGGCAATTTTGGCTGGAAGGCCAATAGTGATAGTGAGGCCAGGAGAGCAACAAATCAATACAGCAGTCATAATGTGTACTCAGAGTACATCAGAAAAGGACAGTTTGAACCAAGAGCGTAATTCACCACATGTCCTTGTGCCATTTATGCTATAAATGCTTCAGGGTAGGATTGTCTCTTACTACTTTTTACAACCAATTTTATGGGGCATCAAACTTGTTGGATGTCTCTTAGTGCTACTGTATGCAAATTAAAATACAGCTGTATTAAGAAATTCAGGCTCACAAAAAAAGCCCAGACCAGTTTCTCACTAAAAGTTCTTAAAGTTTGGGGTTTTTTTTAAAGAAACTTTTGTTTATCTACAGGAAGTAACTCAAGCCCATCATCAAAACTCAAGATATATGATGATAAGGCATCACATTTTTATATGAGAGAGAATGGATTTTTTCAATCACTAACTTATAGGAAGGGTGAAATATCATGTTTGATTTCAACAGTTTGTAAGTGTGAGTAGCATTTAAAATGACTTCACAGCTGTATCATATCTATCACCTAATAACAATTAAACATCAGTCACCTTTTTACTCGTGTATACATTGCTTAGTACTGTTTCCTAGTAGTTTTTGCTGTAAAATTTCCAAAATATGCAATAGTTAAATTTTGCAAAAAGCTTTACTTCTGTTAGCAGCTGAAAACTGAATAACCTGCAAGATGTGACATACACCATTGATTATCTTTAAGTTGGTATTGTGAGCTTAATTCTTAAATATTAATTAACACTGACTACAGAGAGTACTAACATAGACTACAAAACCAAACCAAACAAGACTAGAATCCAATTTTGCAATTTCATCTAAGCCTATGATAGTTCATTTTATTCAATATTTTTGATAGACTTTGTCTAGTATTTCCTTTTACAGCTTGTTAGTCACTAACTTACACATCTCACAATTTTGCTGTAATTTCGCTTGCATATCTACACAATATCACTTTTTTATGGTCTTAAGAGTATGTTGATAGTGAAGCAGACACCTGTTTTAATAATTTAATTCGTTGCCATTACTTTCAGGTCCTGTGAGATTTTGTATCACAACGCGTAAAGATTATGGTAACTATGAAACTAAGTTTCCACCACCTCGCTGCATTTTAGGACATTTCTCAAGGGTCTTGCACACTTTGGTTTTCCTTCTTCCCTTTTTTTTTTTTTTTAACAGACTAGTTTCAAGCTCCGTCCCACTTCTCCATCTCTAGTTCTTCACTCCATGCTCTCTTCCTCTGCCTTTTCTGTTCCTCCATATTTTAGGTTTTGGGTTGGTTTTGGGTTATTTTTTGGGTTTTTTTGGCTTGCTTATCTTACAGTTTCGGAAAAGCCTGTATAAATGCCCGTGTCTCCGGAGGAAGCCCTGCTCCATCAGAGCTGTTCTGCCCATTCCCTCGCTAGAGATGGTCGATCTCTTTGGAACAGCCAGTGCTGCTCCCGCTGCCAGCTCCGCTCCCAGGAGCCGCGGGAGGATGGCCCCCGCTGGTGCTGGGACCAGCAGGAGCCCGCGGTTACCGGCCCGCTCTGGCTCTTCCCCGCGCTGCGGAGCGGTGACTCCGCGCCCCGTTCGGCCGGTCAGGGCGGCACCCCCGGGCAGGGCTCGGGAGCGGCCCCGGAGCCCTGCCCAGCGCGGCGGAGCGCGGCTTCCCAGAGGGACACGGAGCGGGCACCGGCAGCGCAGCCTTTGGCTGCAGGCGGGATGGGCATGGGGACGAGCACGAGGAGGGGAACGGGATGGAGATGGGGATAGGGATGAGAGTGCGGACGAGGAAGGGGGCGGTGATTGGCATGGGATGGAGATGGGGACGGGGGAGGTGATGGGAACGCTGATAGGAATGGGGTCGGTGACTGCAATGGGGACGAGGATAGGGGTGAGGATAGGGATGGTGATAAGGACACAGACGGGGATGGGGACAGCGATGGGGACGGGGACGGTAATAGGGGTGGGGATAGAGATGGGGATGGGCACAGGGATGGTGATGATGACAGTGATGGGGACAGCGATGNCGGGAACGGGGACGGGGCCGGGGACGGGCGGGTCTCGCCGCTGCCGGGGGTGCCGCGGGCGAGAGGCCCCGCAGAGCTGAGCGGGGCCGGGCCTGGGACTTCGTCCCTTCGCGCGGGCGGGGGGACCGTGCCCGCCCGGGCCGGGGGTGTGCGAGTGCCCCGTGTCCCTCCGCCCCTCGGCCCCGTCCGCCCGTGACAGCGGTGTGGGGAACGCGCTCTCCGCTGCCCGCCTCGGGGGAGCCTCCCTGGCCGGGCTGGGGGTGTGTGGAGGGGTTCCTCTCTCCCGAGAGCGAGCCTGTACCAGCAACAGTGCGGGCAGAGCGACCAGGGAAGTGATTCTCCCCTTGTGCTCGGCACTGGTGAGGCCACGCCTCGGGTGCCGTGTCCTGTTCTCTGCACTCACTACAGGAAAGACATTGAGGCACTGGAGCGTGTCCGGAGAAGGGCAGCGGAGCTGCTGAAGGGTGTGGAGCACAAGTCGTATAAGCAGTGTCTGAAGGAGCTGAGGGAGTTTAGCCTGGAGAAAAGGGGGACCTTATCGCTCTCCACAACTCCTTGACAGGAGCCAGGTGGGGGTCGAGCTCTGAGGCAACAGTGACAGGACAAGAGGACAGTGTTAAGCTGCGCCAGGGGAGGTTCAGGTTGGACATGTGGAAGAATTTCTTAACAGAAGGGTTGATTAAACACTGGAATGAGTTGCCCAGGGAGGTGGTGAAGTTGCCATCCCTGGAGGTGTTTAAGGAGAGCCTGTGCTATGATCTGGTTGATAGGGTGGTGTNCCCGCAGCCGGGCGGGGGGCGGCAGGCAGGCGGCAGGACAGGGGTGTGGAGCTGCTGGCCGAGCGGGTCGATGGGNCGGCACTGGTGAGGCCACGCCTCGGGTGCCGTGTCCTGTTCTCTGCACTCACTACAGGAAAGACATTGAGGCACTGGAGCGTGTCCGGAGAAGGGCAGCGGAGCTGCTGAAGGGTGTGGAGCACAAGTCGTATAAGCAGTGTCTGAAGGAGCTGAGGGAGTTTAGCCTGGAGAAAAGGGGGACCTTATCGCTCTCCACAACTCCTTGACAGGAGCCAGGTGGGGGTCGAGCTCTGAGGCAACAGTGACAGGACAAGAGGACAGTGTTAAGCTGCGCCAGGGGAGGTTCAGGTTGGACATGTGGAAGAATTTCTTAACAGAAGGGTTGATTAAACACTGGAATGAGTTGCCCAGGGAGGTGGTGAAGTTGCCATCCCTGGAGGTGTTTAAGGAGAGCCTGTGCTATGATCTGGTTGATAGGGTGGTGTTTGGTCATGGGTTATGTTCGATGATTTCAGTGCTCTTTTCCAACCTAATTGGTTCAGTGATTCTGACCTGGCACCACTGTCCTGCCTCTCCGGGGGTGTGTGGGGGGTCCATGCTTCCCCTGCTCGGGCTGCAGCTCCCTTTCCTCCTGCACTTTCCGTTTTTTTAGGTGGGAGTGCAGCACACTCATTCTTTCTCCTCAGAGATCCCCAGGGCTTGAGCCATATATCTTTTTTCTTAGACATCCACTTTTCTCTGAGTGCATTAAGAAGACTTACTCATTTCCTTCTCATTTCCTTTGTTCCTGCTACTTTTCCCCAAAGATATCTGTCGGCAGGAAGGAGACCTCCATTCACTCTGAGTGCGGTGATTTTGCCGATTTCTACCTTGCCTGGAAGGCTCAGCTTTCAGCTGCCACGGTGTCTCGCTGAAAGCTGCCGTGCTGGTTCTTATCAGGGATCTGTGTCTGTATATCCTGTGACAAAGCACGATATGTTTAGTCCTTGCACTAGACAAGATTAGATCTGCAGCATGTGAAATGGATGTCATTTGTAATCCTTAGCTGATGTTAAATGTGGAGCTACTGGTGGCTGAGAGATTGCTCTGTACGTGGTGAAGCTTAGAGAGGCCTTGGCAGCTTGACATGGAGGTTTTTTCTGCTAATATTCCTGGACAAGAATAACAAGGAGGTCAATGTCTGTTCTGCTTGACAACTTTCACACTGCAGACCTGAAACTTGGGTGTTTCTAACTCATTGCAGTCAGACTTCAAGTGCAGCAGGGTCACAGACTTACTGGGGGTGCTGTAGGAATTACTGAGAACTGTGTGCTTGGACAGGCTGGTAGCTGGTAAGGACTCTGAAGTATAAAACAGATTAATGCTCTGCACTAGTTCTACATAGGAAAATTGGTTTGAAGCGTTGTTTTATGACTTTTAAGTGCTGAATAGGAAACTTTTTCATTTCATTCATGAAAACGTTCAAACATTCATTTTCTTTTTATTCCTTAGATACCCAGATCCAGCTGTGCCATGACATTTTGATAGCATGACTGTTACATACCACTGGATTCCTAAACCATATCTTTATGTTAAGCTAAATTCTCCTATTTTGATAATGAAATTAATGTGTTTTCTGTGCAAACTTTGGTCTTGTGTAACTTCTTGTTTAGATGGGAACAGTGATCTCTACTTGCTGAACTCAGTATTGGCATGGAAAACATGGTTGCTTTTTTGGATCTTTTGCTTCGCTATATTTTACAGATCCTACAGGAGACTTTCTTTGAGTAAAAATGACAGGGCTGTGGTGAATATAATAGTAATGTTGCATAAGACTCACCTCTCCATCTGTCCTGAATATTCTTGCCTTTGCTCTCATCTCATGGTATCCTTTGGAGGTTGAGTGGAGGTCATAATTATGCTAGATTTATGTTGCTTTAATGTATGCTCACAGATTTTGACATATAAATGTAAATTATTTACTTTCAGCTTTTTTCTTCTGGTTAAAGTGAAAGCAGTGTCTCTGTTTCTCTTATCTCAAAAGCAATCCAATATGAAACAAGAATCACCTTGTGACAGAACATGTTAAAACGGGGAGGAGGTTGTATCCCAGAACTTGTATTGTTGGAGCAGCTGGTATAACTGGAAAAACTAAACCCATTTATTTTGCTTGCAAGCCTTATCTTGATAGTGTTCTCTTTCAAATTGTATATGAAATAATCTTGAGTAAATACAAGGAAGAATTTCCAGTTGACTTGCTTGCACCATAGTTTGTGACTGAGCTGCTGTTCTGTGTCTTTTGTCATTCTTGTTATATACTTTTTTTCTATTTTTTGGTGGTAGAGGGGAGAGACAGGGTATGTGTTTTCTCCCTGGAACAGTCAGAACAGCAATACTTCTGTTTTGCAATGATTTGGCAATTCCTTGGCCTATAATGTTCTCTTCCCTAATTGTCAGTGCAGTAAAAGTTTGTGAATTTCATGTGATTTTCTCTTTTTGGATGGAACTTTTAATGTGGAAATAGTCTGCACAAAGAAACATTTGATGCTGTCCAAGTAAGATTGCACATGAAGTATCAATGGTTCAGTTATATTTCCTGCCCTCAGAAGCTGCCTGTTGCATGTTCAGAGCAGGAGAGTTTGACAGGCTGCTTAGCCTGTTAGCTTTAGTGCAGTCAGCTGTGTGCACATGCACTGGAGACTATGCAGGGAGACCACTTTTTGTATCTTTTTATCATAAATTAAAGTGGTTACTCTTCTTACCTGATCTAGGGTACTACAATATTTTAAAATCAAAGTGCAGTGTCATGACAAGAAAATTTTTAATGTTTATTTTTCAGAAGATCTTCATGTAACTGGCTGAAAAATGGTTCTGCAAGATGACAGCACCAAGTCTAAGACTGTTGGAATGGTAAATAAATTAAAAAAGGAGACTTCGAAAGGCCTCTGTGCTATTTGCTGAAAATTATAATGATATTAAGAAGTGCCTTTTAATGAATATTCCTTTAAATGTCAGATTTCAGCTGATATGTTTAAAGTTATACCATGTGGAAATCATATTTATTTCCTAATAATGGAAACAAAAGGCAAACATGCTGAAGTTTCTGCTCTATTAATAGAGTAGAATAAGGTATTTAGTTTTAAACTATAATTTTTATTGCAGTCTCCATGTCTTCTAGTGGCTTAAATTTATCGTAACTTTGTGCACTTGATAAATTAAATGTTTTGTAAGGGTAAAGCCCTACAATAATAATGCCAAGGTTGTGGCTTTAGTTCCTGGGCCATTCACTTAAGAGTTGGACTTCACAATCCCTGTGGGTCCCTTCCAACTCAGAATATTCTGTGATTCTGTGACTTCCTGCCTTAGTATTCAGGATCTACAGTGAGCATTGTGCTTGTGGAATAGAAGACAGATAATCATATGCTTGTGTCTTAAAAAATGTGTCTTCCAGTTTGTTTGTGTGCTTGTTTTAAGCAGTTATGGTCATTTGGTAAACTGTGGAAAAGGTTTGAACTTGCTGTGTGTAAGTGTTGAGTTCAGTGGGGGCTGAACCGTAGGCTTGTAGGGCCCATCCTTATGGGCTGCCTCTTAATCTAATAGGTGAAAAGCATGAATTTAGCTATTGCCCCGTGTTAACAGTTTACAAACTCTCAGCCATGCTTGACAGGTGATCAAAAGTAAGATTTGGGTAAGTCTTTAGTTCTGCCTTTGTTGCTACTTTTGTTTGGGACACTAATTTGAGACTTGTTACCATACTATGTGACTCCTGTTGATTCAGGGTATCCCTAAAACAGTTTAGAAACATTTCACATGAATAATAATGATAATAAAAACTCCTGCATTTCCAGGCAATAAAACTTATGGCTCTATTTTGTATAATGTTTCTTTTCCTATATAACACCTTTAGAGTGGATTTTATTGAATGTGTTTATAGAATCTGAGTTTAAAAACTAAAAAAAAAAAAGTTTTAGGTAAGATGGTATTTTGTTTTAATACGGTAATAATGCTGTATCCATTTAAGGAATGATGCTGGGCTTCCTCAACACATAACATGGAGGTGCCTTATCTTTCTAGATTATTTTAAGGCCAACAAGCCTATATGTTCTTCCTTTACCATCCTGGTTCTAATGTTTAAATTCTTTGCTTAGGAATGTACACTTAAGAAATAGTGCCTTTCTCTGCATAGCTTCAAAAATCAGAACTTAACATCATCAGGTTCTTGTTCCTCATGTGGACCTCTTATAGACAATCTCTAAGGAAGGGATCATGTTCTTTGTAATATCAAAAGTAGGTAAGGATCCTGTTTTCTTGCAATTCAGGGCTGTCTTGTTGGCATTTTGTATGCAGACCAATTCTTAACATTCTAGATCTGCATGTCCCCAACACTTAGGACTTAAGCTGCAGAAGACACTTGTGGAACTTGAAGTTTTAGACAGTATTTTGCAGAGATAAATGCTTAATATACCTATGCACTCAATGTTTCACACTTTGCTTTTTTCTGGGTTTTTTTTAGGAGACTGTCTTCACTTTGACATGAAGTGTGAAGTTTGTTAGTCACCACTTTTGTTTCTTTTTTACAGTTATTGTGGAAGGTAATATGAGAAAAGTAAATCTTTTGTGTTCATTTCTATCAAAACATATTGCCCTCAATGTACAAAAGCCAAACATAAAATTGGAATTGTATTTCATTGCAAGTTCATGAGTACTGGTAATAAGTAGGATAATGTGTCTGTCTAAAACTTCTCAAAATAGTAGTTTCAATCTGTCTTTGAATTTTGTGTGATGTTTTACTGTGTTTTAATTCTGTCCTAAAACTTAGTATTTAGGTTTCAGTAGGCTTTTGAATTTCTGCTGAATGTTACAGGCATTTTAGTATTTCTGGTTTGCAACTTTTTTAGTCAACTGTTAGCTTGAAGGTGATCGTGCTGCACTTTGTAGTCACCTTTTCTTGTTAAGCTTTTTGCCTTATTAGGGAAGGATCAAGCAAAGGGCTATATTAGGCACACAGAATTGTTAAACAGACACTTGGTAGTCAGATGAGAAAATAATCGCTGCTCTTGCTATAACATATAAAAAATTTCAGCTTCAAGGCGTAATTATGGGCTCTTAATTTAGAATTTTAACATCTACTTATCAAATGTGCAGAAGAAATAGTGTAAAATGTACATAGACTGTGAATAACTTTATGTGTAACCTCTTACCTAAGAAGTGCTGGATGTTCCATCATCCTTCACTTCGCTCCTGTTGAGGAACTTTAAAGCAAGGGATTTGTTCAAGCCTAATGTGGACAAGCTGAGTACAAGATTAAGCAACTGCAGAATGTGAACGTTACCTGTGCACGATCTCTGTTCACAGAGTGTGCTTTGAAGCAGCCTGTGGTGAGAGCAGCAGAGCTGTAGGTGTGAGGGAGCATCTGATGAGGAGGTGTCCGGTTGATCAGGCTGCTGCCATTCCTTCCTGTCCCCCCAGCTACCTCTCCCCTCCTGCCTGCAGCACAGAACTGGTGGAAGGCTGCAGTGCTTTCATTTCTAGGATACTTTCCCATTGTCCATGTGTTGTGCTACAGCCTGACAGGAATGAGATTTCTTCCTCCCAGCTTGTTTGGAACTCTTCTGTGCCCAGCTTCCATGTTGGCTGCATATTATGCAAACACACGAGCAATTTTTAGGCTATATATAATATAACTTCCTGTAATGGCTTGTAGGCTATTAGTCATGGTAAAATGAAGGCATAGTTTGTAGAGTATAATATGTAGTATCTGTTAAACTAATTCATAAAAACTGGAAAAACCTTTATAAGCTTTCAAGCATGAAAACCTTTATGTTCGTTTGCTTGAGTTTAAGATAATACACTTGCTCTCTCTTTGAGAATAAATGTTTTCTCCTTTATTCTGTATCAAGTAAAAATTCTAATTCCTTGCTGAGTCTTTCATAATTTTGCCCCTCCATACTTACAGATTTCTGCTTTCTTTTGTCAGTCCCACCATTTTATCAGAAAAGGAGAGTAATTATCCGGAACTGATGCCCACACATGGAATATATCAGCATAGATCTAGTGGTATAATTATACTTCAGGAGCTCTGCCTGTTCATTTTTCTTTTGAAAAAAGCCCTTTAAGAAATGGAGGAAAAAAGTGTCAAGATTTGAACATGGCAGAGACTGCATAGAGATATGAGTCAAAGCAGGAAAGAAACAGTGCTGTGATCTCCAGTGCACTTGTGCATATCTGGGCATTTAAATCATTAATCTGAGGAACAGGCTGCTCTGGGGAAAAGAAATGTACCTTCCTCACTCACTGACGACGTGGTTGCACTGTCTCTTTCATAAATAATTTGTAAATAATGAAAAGACAGCAAGTCTTTGTATGTTGACACGTGTGGAAAAAACAAAGTTCAATTTAAAGTCACCAAACCATATTAGCAAAGCAGATGACCTCTATTTGCTGTGAAAGTCAGAAGCTGCTGTGTGAAGGTGGCTTAGATTGCAGTTCCTTGAGCAGTTCTCTCAGAGGTAGTGTTTGAGTTTATGATGTGTTATGCCATCTGTAGTTAATGAACTCTTAATAAATTGGTTCTTAAAATATATACATAAATACGCTAATGTTAATCATAGAAATACCACGTACATGTCTTACTGACATTCGTTAGAGAGTTTGTAAAGGATTCTAGTACAAGTAGAGCAATGAATGAGTCATCAGTCTCTGTCACTTGTGTTTGAAGCTTTTTAGTAATATAATTGAAAGTTTTCCTAAATTTAGGCCTTCTATAAATTTAGGCCATCCAATGGGCCGCTGTAAAGTGTCACGAATCTGAATTCCCTTTTAATAGCATTAGTGGATTTTTGGTAGATTTTCACTAGAATTGGTTCATGCCTGTATTTCATGAATTACCAAATAGCTGTATGATTGTTTTTTAATTCAACTTCATGTGTAGTCTGCTTTTTTAAGTTTACAATTAATTATTCTTTTTTTTTTTTTGCTTTAATCACCTCTTGTTATAAGGGTTTATAATTTATCCAAATGTTTTCCTATGTCTTCAGAAATGTTTGTTAAATGCCTCTAAGTTTAAACACGTTTCTGACATTTGTCACAACCCATCAATCTAATTTATACTGTCAGGTATCTGAATTTACCAAAATGTAATGCTTTCAAATTTTGCAGAACTTGTAGCATAAATACCAAAAAAGCATTGTGTTTTACCTACTTTTGCTTACTTTATTGCTAAAGCAGTTGATAAATTGTTGCAAAGTCAAGATTTATTTTCTAATTGTCCCTGATATCTCTGAAAATTTCCTACCAGATCTGTCAAAGATCTGCTTGTTAACAACACAGCCATGTGTGTCCTTGCCTATTAGGTCCCATTCATATTATATATGAAACAGTTGCCCTCACTGGTTATTTTTTTGTGTGTCACTGTAATCTTTTGTGTTTTATTTCTGTGTCTCTCTTGCCCAGGTTCCAAATGGTGTGGGTTTTTATCATGAACCGGATGAGCTCCCAGAGCAGTTCATCCGCTCAGCGCAGGCGAATGGCTCTAGGAATTGTCATTCTCCTCCTGGTTGATGTGATCTGGGTGGCCTCTTCAGAACTCACTTCTGTAAGTGTTGTTCCACGCATCTTAAAGGGAAAATAAAAGAGAAAGGTGCAACAGAAACATGGTTATCAAGCACTCGGTGTTTCACCAGCCTGAATCCACTAAAAGTTACAGATAAGCTCAATTCAATGGCTGTTTCTTTTGAGACAGAAGGTGTTACTGATGACTTTAAAATTAAATAGCATAAGCTCATAACTATGTACTGTAATCAGGGAGTTCATTTTGTTTATTGCCATATTGATTAAAATAATGCCCCTGTGGTCCCCAAAAAGTAGTAAATGAGCTGTAACATGGAAGGCTGAGTGATGTGGTACATTATAGTTCAGAACATCCAGAAGTGCAGGATGAAAGGACTCAGGTCATGGAGTTTAAGCCCTGTAATTGCATCTAGTTCATATATTCACCATACTGAAACTGTTGGGGTATTTATTTCGTGGAAGTTTTAGGACTTAAAACAGAGCTTTAGCAATGGAAATTGAGTTTTTAATAAATTCTTAAATTCAGTTTTCTGAACTGTCATTGTTATGTTCTATATCAGTTTTGAAAGTAAGCACATACAAATGTTTGTGCTTATCATGGGATATTAATAAAATGTTTTTGGGAATGAGCTGGTGGAGTCACTCTTGATACTGAAGTGTTATTTAGCCAAAGCAATCTTTTCTAATTTATGATTAATATGTTATTGCTTATGAAAATGGTCTTTAATTTAGAAAATATTTGTATGTAAATGTATTTTCAGTGCTATATTTCAGTAGCATATAAATATGTTACTTGGTGAAATACAAGTAATAAGTAGCTTTCCTCCTGTGGCATTGTATCTTGCAAAAAGGCTCCTTTTTGCTGGCATCGGAGGTAGTTTGGGAGAGGGTTTCCCCGGAACAGGTCGGGCCACTTGGTTCCTTTGGTCATCCATCCCAATACTCACAGCTCTGTTATTTTGGGAACCAGACTGTTCTGGACTATATACTTACACCTGTCCATTCATTTTGTAAATTCTTACCTATTTGGTAATTTTGGATACTGCAATTATTTTCTTTCCACAGTATGTTTTTACAAGGTACAACAAACCCTTTTTCAGTACATTTGCAAAAACATCCATGTTTGTTCTATACCTCTTGGGATTTATTGTGTGGAAACCATGGAGGCAGCAGTGCACTCGTGGGTTTCGTGGAAGGCATGCAGCTTTTGTAAGTATTATAACTCTGGAGATGTTGTGATATTTGTTTGGGTTTGTACAGAAAAAACATCCTTAAAATAGACACTAGAGAAGAGCAAAGTTTACTTATTGAGATATAAACTGAGTCATGCCACAGGAAGACATGGCAGCCATAACAGTTGTCATGTGAAAGCATGAGGCAAGAGAAAGCAACATGAGATGTGTCAGGAGTTGTAAGAAATGCTCTGCTGGGCCAGACCATTGGCCCATGCAGCCTGGTATTGTATCCTGGACAGTTGTAGAGGATAATTCCTCTTAACAAGAGCTTTTGAACCTCACCACTGTTGGCTCTTGGTTCCCTTTCCCTCCCCCAACATCTGTAACCAGTGGAATCAGATCTTGGACTTCGTAGTTGATTTTTAGCACAGACTCTTTTTGTCTCTGGCACAATTATGAACTGTTTGCTAACTGTTTTGAGGGGTTTAAAGTTGCATTTAGTGAGGGTGGTAGAATTATGTTTCTGTTGTTGTTAATACTGGTTTTTATAGCTTTTGTGCATGACTGACCTTCTGATGCCCGTTCCAGACTTAGGTATAGTTTGTGCTAGAACCTAAAATTATTGTTATATGACAGAAATACTGAGTTTTTTTCCAAGAGATGCTGGGAAGAGCAGTTGTTCTGTGCCAGTGTTTCAAAATGCTGAACAGCAGCACTCAGGAAACAGTAAGGCATTTGGCTTGATACTAATCTCACATTTAAAGAACAGAAAATGTGATCCAAGAACATGCTGTTAATCAACATGTCTTTATAGAAAATAGCTTCTGTGAAAGGAACTGACTTCAGATTTTCTGGATATATTAGACTTCACTGATAGTGACAGTTGTAGGCATAACATGTTTAAAGTGTTACATGACTTTTATACAAATTATTGTTATTAAAAAAAGAAAAGACAAAACACAACAACTAAAAAAATTTATTTTTTTAAAAATTCTTGAGTTAAACACATAGAGCATTTAGAGTTAGCTGATATCTTGATATCATTTTTGCTAGATCAGCCTTTAATACCAAGTGTTTGTCTGTAATATGGCACATGTCAGACTTGATGTTGTTCAGAATCTTCGTAAGGTAATTTGGGAATAAACAGAACTTAGTTTCTTTGCTGACAGTAATGAAATATGAACTGGAATGCAATGAGTAAGAGTGCCCAATCTATCACATGTTGTGTATGTTATTCACAACACTGCTACTGGAATCCATTATTTTTCTATTTCAAAAGAACAGTGCAGACAGGACTGTAATGTGCAGTTAGAAGTTTCCTTCCCCCTTAAGGGGTGTAGTTAAATATTCAACTCTGTAATTATTGCAAGTGCCTTTAAAATGTCTTGTGTTTATTACTCTGGAAAACATATCCATTTATATGGTTTTATTTCAATGATTGCTTGGATAAACACTCACACCTTACTTTTAAGTTCTCTTCCACATTAGAGGCTTTATTTAATAGATTTACTACCATCATAGTAGAACACCAAGCTGCAGATCAAGGAATATGGGTTTGGTAAGGTCCAGAAAGGAAGAGGGAAAGGAACTTTGACTCAATAAACTGAAGAAAGAAGCAGCTTGTTGTTAATAGATGCACAATCATTTAGTGGAGAATGTGTTGGTAAGGCTGAATTTTGCAGGTTTTCTGTATCTAAGAATCTCATTCTGCATTCATACCTGGGTCGTTGAATTGAGTGGGGTTCTTCAAGAGGTACAAGAAGGTACTGAAATTATTTACTGAACTTGTAAGCCCTCTTGGTACTGGGGAGTAGGGCTGAGGGGAGAGAGAGAATTGTGACAGAATTATGGAAAAAGTAATATAAAAACTTACTCTTCAAAAATTTCATTTACTAATAACTTTGCCATGGTAGTTTATTACATTAAAATTTCTGTAATTAGTTTGCAGATGCTGAAGGTTATTTTGCTGCTTGTACAACAGACACCACTGTAAACAGTTCTCTGGTAAGTGCCTTCATTTATGAAGATCAATGCTTTACAATAACATGGCCCAACCATCCTGACTTACTGTTTATAAAATAATGCAGTCTTAAATGGAATAGGTTTTGGCAAAGGGGATTGGTAACTTACATGCTTATGTGTTACTAATAAGTACTGCACATAATGGTATTGCTTATTATAAGAAATATGGGTTCTCAGCTCAATAAAGTGCATACTTGAATGTTTCTGTAGTAGTTTGTCAAAGAAATACTATCTTGTACAAAGGAAACCTTTACATATTCAACTCAGTACCGTCTCTGTAATGGAGTGGGGGAAGCAATTGAGTATTGGCAAATTACTGTATGGATATTTTATACAGAGTTACTTGAAGAGACTTTTTTTCAGATGTATTCTTCATTTAATTTTGGGGGGATTTTCAATTTTATCTATCCGCGTTTAAGAAAAAAATCTTCTTAGCCTGCTCAATTCATTAAGTTCATGTGACTCTAGAAACTTGGACAATTTTGCATTAATTTAAACATCCACCAAAATTCTAGTCCTAAACAAGCCTAATGAAAATCCAACTACCAGATATTTTTCATTACTTCACTCTTGCAGTTTATTAATTTAATCTAAACAAGCAGCTTAGTCTTGTTAGCAGAAGTTTTAATTGTTTGAAATACTTCTTCTGTCATTTATATTTATATTTATAAGTGCCTGATGTATTGTAGATTTTTCCCCAAGTTTTTTGATGTTAAGGTCTAGGGAGGAAAATCAGGGGTTTTAGGGTCATGGGAAGAAAATGAGTACATTAATTTTTGTACATATGTTCTATATTTCATATTTCTAGTTTATAATTTGGACAGAAACTGTAGTTCTAATGAAATATCTGTGATATTGATTACTTATTTTGTAGTTTTAAATCAGTAAGTGTGAATTTTCTGGCCATAAATTTTGTGTTCATGAGGATACACACAAAAGAGCACAGTTCTCTTTTAGTACCGTGTTTTACCAATATGTGTAACATACAACATACTTTATACATGGATTTTGACAAGTCTGTTCACTATGTGCAGACCCACTTTAAGTCTGATTCTCTTACTGTTCACCAAGCTTTTCTTTATTTAGTTTTCTAGTTTGCTAAATAAATTCTACTGCTTATAATTTAAATATCCTGCTTAACTGTATTTTTACTTATACTGATTCATTGCAGAGTGAACCTTTATATGTTCCTGTAAAGTTTCATGATTTGCCAACTGAAAAAAATGGCAGTAATAGTAGTGATGCAGAGAAAAGTGAGTAAAGACTTTCGGAATGCTGTAATGTTAGTTCTGTGGCAAAGGAGTTACTTTTCTCTTTGTTTAGTGCAACTGCTATTGTGTTTCAGGACTTGCTTCCCCTCCCTCCCCCCCCCTTTTTTTTTTCCTTTTTTCTCCTTTCTGTAATCTCTTATTGCATGAATTGCAGTCTCATATATTTACTTTCAGGTAGAGAAAACATAGGCCTGTCGTTCAGTTTACCTTTCTTGGTCACTACAGATGCAGCCTATGTTTATCTCAAGGGACCAACTGGGTTCAGTACTTGTGATTCTTTCCTTCTGGGCTTGTAAGACCAGCAGCAGTGAGTCAGCCTCTGGAAAAACAAGCTATTGTCCTTTTTAGAGCAGGAGCAAAGCAGTCAAAGTAAGAATTTTAACAGTCTATGTGCATTCTGGTTTTATTTAAGCCTCACTATCTTGTGATAGTACCTGAAACAGGCCTAACTGTCCCAGACAATTGTAGAAAGGTTGGCTTCAAAACATCCAGTTAGGCAATCCTCAGCAAAAGAGTCCTTGCTTATCAAAGGGAAAGCCTCTTAATTTCTAGATGGCACACATTAAGAACCATGTTGGTAGGCTCTGCTTCCTGTGGCAACATGCACCAATCACTTCAGAGTTGTTCCAGCTGCGGCTTTCCCATTACTTTTTTTAAGGAAATTGGGTAATGTTTCATATTGATCTAGGCTAATATTTACCTGTAGTGTGTAGTGTAATGTTTTCTTTACAGTGGAAGCTAATGATAAAATAACCTTATAAATAAAACCTGTACCTGGTTTGCAAGATTAGTTAGAGAGTGGATTTCAAAAAGGCAAGTGACTTTATGGTCTCTGCTAAGGTCTGTTGGACTTTAATCTTCTGAATGAAACATTGTCCTTGCAGTTAGGTATAGATGTGTGCAGGTTTTGTCTGTTTGGCTATTAGACAATTAAAGAAAATATTATCTATATATGATGTTTGTTAATATGGAATAATTCCTATCTAAAAATATGTTGTTACCTTTTGTTGATATTTTTGACAGGGAGCAGGGGTGGTGCTTTTCAGTGAGGTTTTTGTGGGTGGACAAGTTACTGACTGAAAACAGTGATTAATTGTGCTTTGTCTTATTAGTGGCCTTCTGAATAGCAAAATATTAGTTTAATAAATCATGATGGCGTGTCTTCTATTTGGATAAAAACCTGTTATTTGTGCAGTATTGTAATCAGTGGTGTGTTACAACAGCACAGTTTTATTTGCATATTGTGTTGGCTCAAAAGTTTAATGATAATATGAATCTTTTTTCTTTTTTCTCTTTTTTTTTTTTTCTTCTTTTTTCCTTCCTCTCAAGCACCCAAAAAGCCTCGTGTGAGGTTCAGTAACATCATGGAGATCCGGCAGCTCCCATCAAGCCATGCTTTGGAAGCAAAGCTGTCCCGCATGTCATATCCAACAGTGAAGGAGCAGGAATCTATCTTAAAAACTGTAGGGAAACTCACTGCAAGCCAAGTAGCAAAAATTAGCTTTTTCTTTTGCTTTGTGGTATGTGCTCCATTCTTTCAGAAAACTTAAATATAGATGCATTTAAAACTTGTATAATAATAGTGAAAAAGTATTGAGATGACTTGTATTCTTTAAGCCTTATTTTATAAATGTACTACAAGAAGTAAAACTTCCCTTGTGCTGGACATGGACATGCAAGATTTAATTATGAATCTGTTGGTAGATGCTGTTGCTGCATCATGCCTCCATTCTGGGGGGAGAGGGAAAGATAACAGTGGCAGGATTCTTGAGACAGAAAAATGTAGAGGGCAGATCAGTGATACCTTTTCCAGAAGCAGCTTCACTGATACTGCCAAATGGGTTCTCTGTAATGTGGACTCACCACAGCTTTTCCTCAGGAAGTAGAGCTCTTTAAACTTTATTGTTATTATTATCATCAATAATAATAATAATAATAATACCACTGATACATGTACCAGAAAATAATGGTGTAATTTTTTCTAGGGTAGTGTCCTCATGTCCAAAACAAATCCTGTTTATGCTGTTCATGGACACTACTGGCGTGTACATGTATTTTGTCTTGGACTTTAGTCTTATGTGGAAGTATTCACAGAGAGTGGTTACTTCCCTTAGAATATATCTGAGATTTTATTAATGAGATCTCAATCAAGAAATGAGAAAACACTTGCCATTTTTTCCTTCATGGAGGAATTAAAGAGTATTTTTTAGGCACTGAACGTAAGAGATGCTTGCTTTGAACAGTGGAGCTGTGTGCTGGTTTTAAGTATTCTAAAAAATCCTTATTAGGCTGACTAATGTCATGCTGAACTGAAATTTCTTTGCAGCCCTTGTGCAGTTATCATCTTGAAGCACTCCAAAACGAGTTAAAAGTACCTTTAGTTACTACAGGCTAGCTATTATAATGTCATTTTAATTCTTTTAAAGTTCTGAAGTGTGTTATTTCATTATTAAACACGTACTTGAGTGTGGTTGGTTTGAGCCAGTTCTAAGTTTGCTGCTGTCTTTTAATGTGCTTGTCACTAATAGAGGTTAGAAGTCTCTTTAAGCTAAAAATCTAGTTCTGATTTTATTTTATTGGTTAAATAACTTTTTTGTTTTTTCTTCAACTAGAATTTTATTGCACTGAGAAACTTAAGCTCTGTTGTTGCTACCCATGTAATAAAAAAATTATTTTTCTTTTTCCCCAGTGGTTCTTGGCAAATTTCTCTTACCAGGAAGCTCTGTCAGATACCCAAGTTGCCATAGTTAATATCTTGTCATCAACCTCTGGTAAGTTTTATTTACACCACCAGGTGTGCATTATAAGGCTGTTTATAACATAAAAATCTCTTGTTACAATGGATTTGTGTAACATTTTTACCTGAGGATTTGACCTAAAGGCATTGAAATATGTGTTTAGAAAATTCATTGTGTATTTGCAGAGGTTTTTAGTGTACCTTCATGATTCCCCTGCTTTTTGTGTGTGTACTTCTGCAGTTACATCTGTATATTAAAGAAGTATATTTGGAGTGTAATAGCTTTGAAGCTGTGTAGTTTTCTGAGCAAACTACTGGCAAAACTTGATTGTATAAACTCTTCTGAATTTCTCTTGCAGGGCTTTTTACATTAATCTTAGCTGCAGTCTTTCCCAGTAACAGTGGAGATCGGTTTACCCTGTCCAAATTATTAGCTGTTATTTTAAGGTAAGATAATGGGAGGGAGCATTTGGTCAAAAACTCCCTGGTACAGTGAGGGGACAATTGTACCTACTGTCCCTGTGGTATCAGGTATAAAAGGTGTCACCTTTTTAAAAATCCTTGTTTCACAGATGAATTGAGCAAGTGAATTAAGTTAAATGCTTTGTATCGTGAACCATTACCAAAATCTCATCCTTCTGTAGGAAATTAAGAGTCATTTCTGTTGGAAATAGATGAACTTATATTATTGTTGTTTAGTTGTGGTTTGTTTATTTTTGTGTAAATGCTGAAAAAAGAAGAGGTTTGACATTGAATGTTTTCAGCCTCTTTCATGAAATGCCTGGTGCCTTGTACTGGGAAGTTAAAGGTGGGGTTGGTTGTTTTTAACTTGGGATCGTGCCTTAGCAATTGAGAACTCCTTTTGACTTTCCAGAAGTGGGTTTTGATTAACTAAAAATGCCTAAAGATAGAACTGTGTATTTGTTTTTCTCTTTCTTTTATCTATTTTTTGTAAAGAAATTCCTGAGTTCGGGTAACATTTTGCATTTCTTCTTTTTTTTGCTAGCATTGGTGGTGTGGTACTTGTTAACCTTTCTGGATCTGAAAACTCTGCTGGAAAAGATACAATAGGTATTTACTTATGGGCTTTAATCCTGAAATATGCAGTGATGAGTACCATCTTCTGACAGTACTAAGCAGTCATATAACAAGCTCTATATCTCTTGCTCATGTAACATTTCACAACCTGGCTTTTCAGTTTCAACTTCTGAAACTTGCCATTTATGATAATTTTCCACCCTATGCATGTGTTGGGAAAGTATTTACATTTTAGAGCTTTCTCCATTTTTCCATGTTTTTCATTTAGTAATGGACTCTGTAATTAACAGATATCTAGGAGAGTTGTTCCTTCTGTGCATAACATGCTTGGCATATCTCAAGGGAGTATTTTTTTCCATTTTTCCAGGTTCCATTTGGTCTCTTGTAGGAGCAATGCTGTATGCTGTCTACATAGTCATGATAAAAAGGAAAGTAGATAGAGAAGATAAACTTGATATACCAATGTTCTTTGGTAAGACCAAAAGTAACTCTGTTGAAAATTTTAATTCATTGTGTGATTAAATGATTTGCTTTCAGGCACTGAACTGTGTCTCAGTGGTAAAGGAGCTTAGAAAAGCCAAGGAAGTAGAGAAAGCCTCTTACTCCCATGCTTATGAGTTCTTCAGAGCCTGGTTGTGTGAATTATTTCTTGTTTAGTACCTTAGCAATGAGAGGTAACTTCCTGTAGGAAAGCAGACAGCCCCACTGACTTAATGAGATTTCTAATTTTTATTTTCTTTTCAATTTCAAACCTGTTAATATCCAATGCAAATTTAGTTTGTGAATTTCATGTTAAATTTATTACATTTGTTTCCTTTGGAAGATTTAAAATATTGCTTCATGGCTGCTTTTCTCTATGCTTATTGTTGAAATAGCAGATTTTAGCTGAGATTTTGGTTATGTTGAAAAATATTTATTGTGATTTACTTAATACCGTTTTTATATTCAGGTTTTGTAGGACTGTTTAATCTGTTGCTGCTGTGGCCAGGGTTCTTCCTGCTTCACTATACTGGGTTTGAAGCATTTGAGTTTCCCAATAAACTGATATGGATGTGCATTGTCATAAATGGCCTTATTGGAACAGTTTTGTCAGAGTTCCTCTGGCTGTGGTATGTACACCATACATTGAATATATTTCACATGAATTATCTTACCTATGTTCTCAGTTGTTGAGATGAAAAATTGTCTAGGTTAGGGTTCTTGCCCTTTTCTTTTTATTTTCTTTTTTCTGTCCACATGTGCAGTTTTAGCATCGTGTCACAATGTCCTGTTAAGACAACAGCTAACTTTAAAAAGTAGCCCGTGTGGTCTTGTAGTAATTAAAATACTGTGTGCTCAGCTTATTCCAGAATTAATATTTGGGAAAAAAAGACTTTGTGCTACAGAGTTGCAGTAGCAAAAGGAGAGTATGAATTCTGTTGAAACAGTTTTGTGACAATACTGCAATGAAAGATCAAGGTGGAGTAGATGGAGTTTCTCAAAAACCTCTTGGTTTTGTTTGGTGCTGTGGATTTTTGTTTGTTTTTTCAAGTTTAAAGTCATATATGAAATTTAGTAATGAGATTTTTTCCTTATTGGCAAACTTTTACACCAGTCCTGGGTATAAATGCATTGTAGCATATGTTCCTTTGCAATTGAACTGTTTGTTGATAGAACATTTTTGTGATGTTAATGCCATCCTGTATCAGTGTCAGGTTAAGTGTAATTTTAACATAGGCAAAATGACAAACAAACAAATAAACTGTCCAAACCTCAAACATTGTCTCTTGTCCCAAAATCAAGTACTTGTGTAGGGTTAAGTACATAGGTGTGCACAGACTTTTTACATACATGATATTTGTTTAATTACTCAGAATGATGTTCCAGTCAATTAAAGGGCTAGTTTTACTTCCAGTTCCTTTTCTATAGTTTTGGACTGGGACTAATTTCAGAGTTTGTGCTGATATCATCCAGTGTGCCACCAGTATAGTCTTCTTTACTCTTTTTGGAAGTAAATAATGTCATTTAACCTACTTGTTTACTCCACCCAACCACATATTACCAACTAAATAATGTTGGGATAGATGTGACTCTTCATTTTATTTTTTTTAACCTGATGATAAATTTTTATTGGATTCTGTACTATTTATTCAATTACAGTTTTCTGTGGACAGGTTGGTTGTCATTCAGAAGCAGTCTCTTATGCTGTAGAGAATCATGGTACGGAAACAAAATGCAGACTTTTCTAGATGAAGTTACTACTTCTGAAATAGGGAAATTTCCATCATCTCAAAAGATTGGTATGGGAATTAAACCTCAGCCCAGAAGACATCAATTGCCTAGTTAAGAATTCTATGCACTTTCACAAATTTATGATGGAGTGTGATGGTGTGAGTTAATTTTTGGTTATTAAAACAGTAACTAACAGTTCATCAAATGTCTTCCTCATTTGATGTATTACTTTGGTTGTCTTTTAACTTCTAAGTAAGACCTCGTTATTATAATTATTATTTATTATCATTAAATTGTATAATTGTTATTATTTTATTGTCTTTTAGGGGCTGCTTTCTTACCTCATCGCTGATAGGCACACTTGCCCTAAGCCTTACGATACCTCTGTCCATAATAGCTGACATGTGCATGCAAAAGGTAAGGTACTACTAAATTTTGGTCATTGTTTACAGAACTTCTAATTAAATTCTTTCAGGCTTTTATTTGTTTATTTGGTACAAGAAATTATTCAAGTCTTGCACTTGGAATGTTTCCAGCCAAAAAGAAGCTTTGCTGTTCAGTGTTTTCACAAGCAAAGTGTAAATTGTAATGAGTACCTTTAGACTTTGGAAATTTTGTGTGTGTAAAAATGGGGTAAAAAAACCCCAAACACAATTTGTATTTCGCTTTTACTTCATGTCAGTGTGGATTTTGGAAAGTAAGTCAGAAAAATAAAAGGATAAAGAAAAGAAAAGAAAAGTCAAAAAGAGTCAGACCCTGAATAAATACTTTTGTAATGAACGTGTGATACGCAGTATGTTTTGTGTTAGTATTACCTGCGTATTCCAGCATGGAAATAAAGCAAACACTGCAGTGATTCCAACAGTAATAAAACATTTGTTGCTAAGATAGTTGTATTTGTGTTGCTCTTAATGCATCTGCAATACACACTTGAGAGACAAATTGTAATGGGATGGTAAATAACTCATGATAGCTATAAAGGAAACAAGGAATAAAAAGATCTGTTGACTCCTCCCCCAAAATTCACTTTCATGAGGTTGAATTAGATTTATGTGTGAGTTAATGCTGGTAGAAAAAAAATAAGAATTTTGTATGTAGGTTTGTGTGTCAGTACAGATTTTAGATATACATAGCAAATACATTGGTAGAGATGTGTATATATATAGTCACATATATCAATATATGAAAATTTTAGGTTGTTTTCTGAAGTGATTCATCTCAACTTTCTTCTGGGATACATTGAAAAATGGACTACGCTTTTCTAATTCTCAGTAAACAGCTTAATCTTTAGGCTGTTTATTCTGAATAAACACAGAGTCCAGATCTTGTAAAATTAATTTATTCTTCATGTACTCATGAAACATGGAGGCATTTCAAGTAGCAGAAACATCTCCAAAGCTCTCTTGGATGACTTTCAGCTGCTGTTGGTAACAAAAGGGCAAATTACCTTTTTTACTCCTGGTGTTGGAAGTAAATCCTTTCTGTCTTACGTTTTAGAAAATAAATTACTGTTAGAAAAACAAGTGTGGGACCCTGATTAAAGGCAAACTGCTGTAGACTTTGAAGGTTTTTGCACAAGTGTATTTGTGCAAGGGTGTCTCTGTCATACAGACATCAGAATATCCTAAGCCAAGCCCTGTGCTCGCTGAAATCTCAGGTGTCCACATCTCAGATGACCTGATAGAAATTTAATTCCAGCTTCAAGCTGCCCTGTTAATGCCTCTGGCCAGCCTTGTTTTTACTTAAAAGAAACCTGCACAAGAATGCCACTGGCATGGCTGATAATCATGGAATCATAGAATGTGCTGAGCTGGAAGGGACCCATCAGGATCACCCAGTCCAGCTCCTGGCCCTGCACAGGACATCCCAAAAATCACACCATATAACATAAAGATTAAAATATTAATACATGCAGCCTTCATATGACTAAATGGCATGGTAATTATACAATATTCATAATCACTAACTTTCTGGGTATTTATTTTTCTGTAATTTTCGAACATAAATCTGAATCTTAGGAATTACAACCAAGTTTCTAATGACTAGTTAAATGTTCCTTTTGGCAACTTAACGTGTTCTGAATTTCATTAGAAGTCAGTAAGGAAACGTAGGGCTTGACAATTGCAGTTTATGAGATCTTTGAGGAAGCTCATCAGTGCCAGGTACCAAAGCTGAATCTGTTTTCTCCAAAATCTTCAGGTTTGGCTCTTTTCTCCACACAGGGGGGCCGTGCCCACAGCTCATGGCTCTGTCATCCTGAAAGGCAGGTCCCAGGCTCTTCTTGTCCTTGTGCCCTTGGTTTGGAGTTACAGAACCATGGAATGGTTTGGGTTGGAAGGGGCTTTAAAGATCATCTCTTTCCAACCCGTGAAATGTCTAGGAGACTTTCTCCTTGGCACCAGAGACATAGCTAAAAACCTAAAAAAAAGCCTATTTGGAAATAGCAGTCTTCATTCAGCTCCCAGTGCAAACAGAATGTTCCATTGTAAAGAATGGATCGGTGGGAACAGGTTATGCAGTTCTTAGAAGAAACAATAGCTGTAGAAATTGTATCAAATAACTCACACTGTTTAAAATAACTCAGACTGCATCTCAAACTTACAATAATAATCATTCCAAATATACAGCATGCCAATTCTTTTTTAAGCTATTGAGTGAATGATGTTTGTGTTTCAATTCCAGGTGCAGTTTTCCTGGTTATTTTTTGCAGGAGCAGTACCTGTATTTTTTTCATTTTTCATTGCTACTCTCTTGTGTCACTATAACAACTGGGATCCAGTGATGGTGGGAATCAGAAGAATTTTTGCCTTTATTTGTAGAAAACATCGAATTCAGAGGTAGGACAGTCACAAACTATAATCCTATCTCTTCTTTAGCCTTTCCAATATCTTCTACTCTTTTATAAGCCACAATACTCATACTCTGTTTATTTTCACCTGATTTTATATTCAGATGTACTAATTTCTTAATAGTTGTAGTTGCCAATCCATTTATTAACCTATGTAATGCTCAGAAAATGGAAGGGTGTGAAGTCTGTTTACCTTTTGAAAGAAGTTTCCTGGTTGTTGTCGCAGCTTTTTCCCTTAATGCATCTGTGATGATTTCTGTACCCAGCACATGCAGTGAGAATTGTGCAAACTTGAGTACACTTGATGACTTAAGGAGTCTTTGCATGTTTTTGATGGCTGAAGATCTAACAGCTGCATACTTGGTACTTTTGTTGGCTTCATAACAACTAATTTAATATTACTGTATGACTTAAAAGAAATAACTGTGTTTCTTTTAAGAATGCCAGAAGAAAGTGAGCAGTGTGAAAGCCTCATCCCTATGCATAGTGTTTCACAGGATGGAGATAGCTGCTGTTCATAGACAAAAGGTAAACCTTTAATAAACCTCAAATGATGCACAGAAAGGTGAGGATTGGTTTTCATGGTGGCATTTGTGTTATGCAAGGACACATTTTTTAAAGAGCATGCAGCCAGCCTTGTTCTGTATTGATGGACAGAATTTTAAAGCGTATCTTCAAAGTTATTACTATTACTCGTTGCCAGGCATTATTCTCACTGTTCTTGGTCAGTGGTTTTGAAATGGAGCTTTTTACTAAAGAGTATGACAAAAGTTCATCCAAAACTGGATGTGAGTCAGTACACCAGAAGAGGCATTCAGCTTCTTGGCACGGGTGATGTTTGGAAGACATCTGAAGTAATTACTTCACTCTTTAATGCTGTTGAGGTCTCAGTCTGGGCTACTGCAGCTCATGAAAAACACCAACCATTTAAGGAAGTTTAGAGAACATCACCAGACTTTATTATTACGAGTCCAGAAAGTGGAAAGGAGCCCTTGTGTTTGTGGTTGACAAGAATTAAGTTGTTAAATTCCATTAAATATTAGGCTAAATATTTCTCATGACAAGAATAGGGAAAGTAGACTAGAGTAGCTGAAGTTTGCAAAACGTCGCTTTTTAAGAGGAGGTTACACAAATCTCTAAAAGGAATGTTACATGGTTTGTCAGTACTGGCTTGGAGCATTAAAACAAATGAAGTTTAGGACTCTCCTAGCCCTATGCTTCAGAGCTTTGGTTTTCGGTAATGTATGCAGAATTACACGAAAGGCATATTGTTATTTTCTAATCTTGCTTAAATCTAATAATGAAATTAAAAATATTCTAACCAAAATGTAATGTCTTAAGACATGGAGTTATTTCCTTTGTTAGTAAGATGGAAATAAATACTTAGGGTAATTCCTCTTTTGTAATCCTGAATTACATACCTCTGATAATTTCTTTTTCTTCTTCTTAGTTTAAAAATGGAATGATGCCCAGCGAAGAGACAATCTTCTGGAAAAGTCCCTAAGGAATCATGTTTCAGTGCCTATTCTGAATTTGTAGTAAAAATAAGAAGTTTCAGTTCTTTTGAAACTCTAAACTTTTTCTCTTTCTTGCTTTCATCTGATTTTATAAATGAACAGATTTACTACATGCCTGTCACCATAGGGAGTCTTAGTCCATCTGAGCAACCAATCTGCCTTATAACACTTGAGCTGGTGACATTACTTGACAAAATCAAGAAAGCAAATGCTGTTAAGTGATTTCTTTCTTTTTTTAAGTCACAATTTTGTTAAATGCTGGACAATATTATTTTTAAAAGATACTTTAAAGTGAGTTGTGTAAATAAGTTTGCAGGTCATCAAGTCTTACAGGCTTTCAGATGAAAAGCTAAATAGATATGTTACCTGTAGTAGGTACAAATTAAATTTTTTATGTTGTATAAACTATTTGCATATTAATAGATGAAAATAGAAAAATAATTTATTAAGTGCATTCTTATAATTACTGAGGCAGGATCTTTGTACGGTCCTGGAACACTACATATATAATGTCTTAGGCCATTTTGAGTAGCCTTGTGATGGCAATGGGTGCTGATGTTTAAAAATCAAAAAAGTTGCTCAGCAATCAGGAATGCTTAAAATTTCAATGTATGGTAAAATATTTGTGATTACAATCCCTTTGGGTATACATTCTTATACTTGTTTTAAAACAGACTGGTTCTGTGACCCATTCTCAATCCCAGTTATCTCTCAGACATGAAAATTTTCAGGTGTAGCTGCCACGTTGTGAAAGAGATCAAATTAATTGTGAAAGTTTTCAGTTAATAGGTTGGCACTACACTAATCTGCTAAGCAATCTGAAAAGGAAAGGTGTTTGCATTGATTTTTCTTTTCCCCCAGCTGTATTAATAAATTTGTTCTAAACCTGATAATTATCTTCCTTCCACTGCAGTGTTTCTATCCTTTTTAATCCAGAGAAGCTATTATAATTATGTTCAGGAATATTTGAAATTAGTCAATGCCATTTTCCAGCTCCTGGCCTATAAGACACTTTGATCTAAGTTAATTTTGGCTTTTGATGGATTTTATATTTTTATAATGAAGGTAAGGAGGATTTTTAGCCAGGAGTATTTTCTTCCACTTAACAAGGTTATTAATAATGTAGGGTATTTCTACTGTCCCTCCACACAAATACAGAAGGATGACATAGCAGAAATGCCTGTTCTTGTTTTGGCACTCAGTAATGATCCTTCCAAAAGAAATTTTGGTTTTTTGGTGGTAAAACCATTATTTGAGAGGAAATGCAGGAAAGCAACATGCTTAGATCTACATTTATAGAAGAATTCGAGCCAGCAGCTGGAATTTAGTATAAGAGCTGTGTGTAGAGAAGGAAGACAAAATGAACCTGGGACTGTTCTGTAGAAATATTTAACCTTTATTAAGTTTTTCCTTACTGTTTTTAATACTGGATTGCACTACAAACTTTGGTGATCTGAGGGATCTCTTCAAGATGAGATAGTAAGTCCTTCTTGGACACTAAAATAGGAATTTAAAAAAAAACCAAACCAACCACAGCAAAATCACAAACCCAAAAGAGACAAGAAAGTCAATTAAATTTCACAGTTAAGTTTCCAAACCCCACAAGTAGAGGGGTTGAAAATTTAGTTTGTTGAACTAAATTTCACTTCAGCAGAATTTTCAGGCATTTTTTGATCAGTGGAGTTTCCTTAGGTTTTGGATTTGTCCTTCAAAATTATGACGAATTTAGAGGATGTTTGGGTCAACTTTTTTCCGAGAAGTATTTTAATGCCTACTCAAAATAAAAAGATAATGTCTCTTTTCAGTTAATGAAAGGTTTCAATGACACCCTGCTGAATATTTCATACCAGGCATTAACTCCAAATTTGAATCAGCTGGGACTTGTGGCATCAGTGAATTAAGCCTGGGAAAACTGAGTTTGCTTTAGATGGCAATGACGGTATTTGTAGCAAAATTTTCTATTACTGTAATTTGAAATTGGTCATGCAAATAGAATTGGATCTGTGATGTCAAATGGGCAGTTGCTATTTGTATTTGCCCTTATGTTCGTGGGTTAAAGTCAAAGATCATCATAGCCTCCCATGTATATGACTGTTAATTTGCATTATTCATTAGTTGGAGAGGTTAAGAAAAGAAGTGCTAAGAGAATATTCTTCTGTCTCTGACCCCACGAATGTTGAAGAACATCCAGTAAACTCAAAGTCTGGCCTTTCCAAATGTTTTTGTTTTTAACAAAAATGTGTTAATTTTTTTTAATAAGATATGAAATATTTTTATCTCATGGCACTAGGTAGCTTAAGCTGTGTTTTTGCATTAAATTACAGTTCTTTAAATAGTGAGAACAAAAGAAACTGTCCTTCCTGAAAGGATTTTTAAACAGTGGTACCCCTGTAGTTACAAGAAACATGTTATAATTTTAATTACAAAAGCTATGACATATAACATTGTTCCTGCATTTAATAGAATGTGATGGAGTTTTTTTCTACAAAACCTTGTGATTTTTAGTACAATGATGTTTTATAAATACAATGTCTGATTTGAAATGTAAACTGCATAGCTCTCTAATGGGTGCTTGGTAAATGCACAAGAGATTTAGCTTTGATTCTCAGGTACCTCTGACGCAATGGAGACGTGCTGGGTTTTTCTTCCCCCGTGACACAACTGGAATGTGAAGGAGCTCTCTCCTGAATGCTTTACCTCGGTGTGGTAGCGTAAATTGCCATTGCTCTTACTGTTTCAATTTGGGAATGGCTTTATTCTGACTTATTTCTTGTAGGAACCACATACGCTTTAGAAAAATAACATCGAGCATTTCTTAGATTGTCATTAGGTGGTTAAGGAACAGTGATTTCCCAGGCCTACAAAGAGGGAAATGAATACTGTGTGTTGCTCTGTCAAACAGTTGAACTAATTCCTGTAATCCTTTGAGACAACCAACAATTTCTTCTGTGCGTGCAGTTGAGGTTTTGGGGCTGTTTGGTTTGTGTATATGAAGGAAATTATGATAATTTGCCAAAAGCTACAGAGCATGCCTTTGCTTTTAGGGTTTTGGTGAGTCTCCCCTAGTTTGATAAGCAGTGTGCTGCACTTCAGAAAAAAGGCAGAAAACGATTTCAGTTTTCCTGGCCACTTCGTGTTGGGTTTCAGTCACGCTGAAGTTGGGTTCACTACGAGGGACTGCTGCAGACGTAATGCTGGTTCAGCAAGGGATGGAAATACCACATCTGTGTAACAGAGTCTGGGGCACATGAGTGCTCCTGAAGGCACTGAGGGCCTGCTGTTCGGCTTTCCCCGTGTTCACTGCATCCTGCTCCTTGGCTTCTGGCCTGTGGGAATCCCTGTGACGGGGTAGGGGCTGTAGGACAGGACAGGACTGGTCTGGCTGGCCATGGAGTTGGGCTGCAGGGACAGCACACACAGAAGCTGGAGGCTGAGGCACTGCCTGCTGTGTCCCTGTGGCATGGCAGATGCTGAGGTGTTTTGTGGAAATGGGGTGTTAAGCAGGGCTGTTGTTCATGCCGGGGAGCTGCAGGTGATACTTGGTCTATTCGTAGCAGACCTCCTTGGAATGTACTAACAAAAATAGGAGAGCCTGCAAATTGCTTTTCTTAGTGTGTGCTGCTGTAATTGTCATTCCTGTCACAATACTCGTGCCTAGGTACTGCTATTCACAGCTGTGATGACTTTAAATAAGGTGGCAAAACGATTTCTTTGTAATTCTTGGTTCCATTTCTCTTAGTGTTGAATCTTGTCATTCCTATTCCCTACTAAAAGATCCTCCTATCTTAGGGAAATTATGTTACTGAGCTAAAGTAAGCTATCAGAGGACAGGGAAAAGCAGTTAAATTTTGGAGATAAGCTGAATTTATGGACACGCTTTAAATTTCATATGGAAATAGGCCTCGGAAAGGCAGAGTGTTTGTAAATGAAGTGAGGAACTGGCATGCTTAAAAATCGAGAAGCAAACTGATCACAATGTTGAGTTATATGGCTAACTGTAGGATGGTACTTTGAATAAGTTTTCTTTATTTGGGGTAAATTTTGAGTTAGTTACCATTTCCGTTATGACTGTCACGTGTAATGCCTGCAATTTAATAGTTATAACTCCAGTAGCATTTATGTGTTCATTCATAAACTGTTATGCATTTTTTCCCTGTCTAATCCACGATTTCATTAATGTTGTATTTTGTTTTACATGATCATTGCAGGGCATGATTTCTCAGGGAAATATGGATGATACCATACGTTGTGAGAGGTGATAGCTAATTCCTGCTTTTAAAATCGCTACAAACATTTCCAGGTTTCACTCAAACATTTCACACCATGTAACTTCCATGTTGAATTTCCTTAGGCTTATCAGGTAAATCACGATGGGAATGTTAAAAGCATTTAAAGATGTCAATAAAATATACTCTGCCCAACACTTTGGTACTTTCTGGAGAAACATCCATTCTAAGCTGATGCTGAAATGTGTGTGATTTTCTACTTTATTGTCCTCTGTGCCATAGAAATGAATAGTTACTCTGCTGATTTTGAAGCTGCACTTCTGGCATGCCAGTGACATTAACTTTCAGGGTTAGGCAGTGCTGTAATAACACATAATCTCCTTCTGGGGTATATCAGGATAAATCTCTGATATAAATATATTCATTTATATCATTAAATTTTTACAAAGTCTGTTCACTTTGGGGATTTTTTGTTTGTTTTTCCTGTGAAGTTGCTTTGGCTGGACTGGGATTTGATCCAAAGCCCATGAGAGTCATAGACAGCATTAATAAAGTAAAACTTTATTGAAAGGAACTGCAGTCAGGTTGACCTTTATGCCTTTGCAGTATTTCTGTCTGCAGCATGTATCTGGAGTGGTTTGCTTTAAGACCTCAGTAATATACATTGAGGGATTTTAGTGCTGGTAAAAATAGTAAACACACTACTGTTACTGGTCACAAAAGATATTTCCACATATCCAGTATGCCGATTAATTATTTAGAAGGTGAATTTGTCTTGCTACATGACTTTTGTTAAAATCAGCAGCATGAGAAATATTAACCCCTGCACTTTGCTCTATACTTTTTTTGTCCATGGTGAGAATATGTGATCATAGTCATCAGCTTTGAGCATCAACTTCCTCTTGATGATTTCTGCTTTGACATTTCCATTTCCATGCCCTGTTGCATTCATTGCAAAGTGAATTTCCTCTCTAGGTAAAGCCAGTGTAATTGTATTTTGACTGCCCTAGTCCTCTGTGGTGTTAGAAATCTGACATAAAACATAAATCTGACATGTAATGTGACTTCTTAGAGATGAGTGTTCTCACTCTTGTCATTACATCTGGTAGGTAACCAGACCTTTTCTGGATATGCCTATCATGATGTGGAATGCATCCAGAATTCCATCTGGCTTTCACTTCCTACTTTTGAAAAGCATTAAGGGCTTTTCTCTGAGGATTTTCCTAAAAAGCAGCTGTTTAGTTCTACAAGTTCAGAGTCCTTTAATTGCATCTCACTTTATGAAGTTGCATCCAATGTTCCCTTTCTTTTGTTAATGAACTTCTGAAGTTTTTTTTCAGAGAAGGTGCACAAATTTTCTTTATGTTCCACAGAAAAAATATGACTGGATACTGAAATAGCCTCAGAAATAAAAATTCAGGGCTTATTCTATAGTTCTTCACTTATGTTCCTGATTTTTTTCCACCAAATAAAACCAATCAAACCCCACACTTATCAAGCTGAGGGGATTTAGCCATTTAGCACAGAACTAATGTTACAATATGCAAATAATTGTATTTTTATCAGTGATACCAGTCAATATAATACTGATGTTGCCAGTCCACAAGTCTTCCTTGTCTGTGTTACAGGGGATGCTTCTCTTCTACCTAAATCTGACCTCTTGCATACCAATTAAGTTAGTTCCACAGCCAGAATGAGTAATTTCTAAAATATTTTTAGAATCTACTTTTTCCTCTAGCTAGGGGAACAGCAGGGGCTTCCCAACCAAACAGTGTCACTTTCCTATTGGAGAAGAAAAAAAAAGCAACCTAAAAAAATTTTAAACAGAAATCTTAATTGAAAATCGAGAATATTGGTAGGAAAGTAGGAAGCATATGCTGTAAAATCATTGGGGTAATTTCTTGCATAGCCCAATTCCACATAGGAAGTGCTTGGGCAGTATTTTATTAGATTCATCTCTGGTTGATCTTGATGTAATATAGAAAGTAGGTATTTTAAACAATCATTTCAAATTGAAGCTGAAGGCTTAAATTAAGCCCTGTGATTGTTAAAAAAAAAAATCATGGAAAAAAATTCTATTTGGAGACTTGGAGGTTCTTTTTGTTTGTGGTTTGGGTTTTTTTGAAGTCCGTCCAATGCAGTTACAAAGGAATGCTCTGTTAATTGGCACTCAGGAGAAGCTGTTTACCCAAGGCTGCTGGGTAGCCAGGTGTTGAAGCTGACATTACCTGAATGGAATTAGAGAAATGTACTAAGTATGAGCTACAGCTTCAGCATTGTAGAGCTGAAGGGGTGTTTGTAATGATTTAAAATTCGTCTAAGGTCTCTTTGCGGTAGATATTAGTAAAACAAAATTGTTTATGAAACCTTGATTTATGAAACTCCTGAAACTGGAGTGCATTAAAAGATGCACAAAACCAGTCGTGGTTTTGATGGTTGTTTTGGCATTGCATTTCATACCGAGTTTCAGGGAATTCTCAGTTACACTTTTAAAGTGGAAGCTGCTTTAACTGAAGAGCTTTCACCTGATGAAAACTTCTTTTTTTTCCCCTGAAGTCTGTACAGTTTTCTGATAATTCAGATGTTCCGGGAGCATGGCAAGTTCCAGATACGTATCCTCTATGAAACATCTTTATGCATCATCTTTTAACCATTTTCTTTAGTGAAAGCAGAATGTGAATTGCTGATGTGTATTGCATTTGCACTTGAAAACCTGATTTCAGAGTGTGTTAAACCTTGATCTATTTTTGATAAAAAAGAAATGTAGCATTTTAATCTAATTTCCATTTAATGGCAAGGATATTCATGCAGAGAAAAACATATATCAGCGTTTGATGCAGTGATTTTTAAGCCAAGAAAACAGCAGGATGGCAGTGGTAAATCTGAAAAGAAGATGGATATCTCTTCAGAAGCTCTGGTTTCCTCCTGCCCTCTTTATACCAAATTGTGTCTCCATTATTCCTGGATAATACAAGTGAAGCAAGGACCAGAACTTCTATCCTTTGTTCTTTAAAAGTAAATGCTGGCTTTCGCCTGGGGTGTCTTTGTCCTGTCACTTCATTTTCTGATGGGAGATAGGTTGAATAAAAAATATAGAATAAGTATTTTTAATTAAAGTCAGATTTAAGCTAATAATTATTTTGAAATTCTCTATATTAATAGAGATCTAATGAATGGAAATTGAAGTCCTATATTGCAAATACTGAACAGTGCTTATATATTTTTAACAAAACCAAGTATATATATGAATATTTGAAACATACATGAAGGTGAAAATTGGAAGATTGTTTTTATGTTAAAAGGTTTATAAATTGAGATTCTTAATATCCAGTATCAAAACCCTGTAAAAGGGCTAATGAAAAGAAAATGTAATGTATTCCAATTAACAGCCTGTGTAATACAACCAATGGGTGTGATGTTTTTGTTCTGTATTATATTTATTATATGTAAGTAAACAATAAAGATTGTAAATCTTATTTTCTTAACAGGAATTGGTATTTGGTTGGGGTTGCTACTTAACATGTTTTATATCATCACTTAAGAAAAATGGTCACTAGGGGTGGGCTTAAAAGTGAGTTTTGGGATCTCTCGTTTTACCTGAATTCAGCCAGGATGTGGAAGATTATATTTGGTGTCAGCTTGGTCTGTGTGCTGGTTTTGGCTGGGGCAGGGTTAATTTTCCTCCCCATGGCTGGTACAGGGCTGTGTTTGGGTTTGTGCTGACCACGGGGGATAACAGAGCAATGTTCCTGTTGCTGCTGAGCGGGGCTTNGCAATGTTCCTGTTGCGTCGCGGCGGCGCTTGCACGGACCCCAGCCCCCACTGGGGAGGAGTTGGGGCTGCACGGGAGGCTGGGAGGAGACACGGCCGGGATGGGTGGCCCGGACTGACCCAGGGATATTCCCGACCGCAGGACACGGTGCTCAGTACCTAAAGCGGGGGGAAGAAGGAGGAAGAGGGGGACAGTTGGAGTGATGGTGTTTGTCCTCCCAAGTCACCACTACCTGTGATAGGGTCCTGCTCTCCTGGGGATGGCTGAACACCTGCCCGGCCATGGGAAGCAGGGAATTCATTCCTTGGTTTGCTTTGCTTGCGTGCCCACTTCGTTTTCTCTGTTAAACTGCCTTTATCTCAACCCACGAGATTTCTTGCTTTTACCCTTCCCATTCTCTCCCCAGTCCCGCTGCTGGGGCAGGGAGCGAGCGGCTGCGTGGGGCTGGATGCTGGCTGGGTCAAACGACGACACTCGGGTCATTTAAGCAGTCAAGCACCGATTTTTGATCTCTTCTTGCGAGCATCTGAATGGCAAAGTGTGCACAGGCCTGTGAGCAGCAGGGGGAGCTCCGGCCGTGCCCATCCCGCGGCTCCGGCTGAGCAATTAATGTATAAGCGGGGAAAAGACAATTAATATACCTGTTTATGATCCCTGATTCCCGCAGTTAACCAGGGCTACACAGTGACCTTTCTTCTTGCAGCTGAACTTTCAGCGTCTTTAATAATTAAAACCTCGGGGATGATAGGCGTTTACCTAAATACTTAATTAAAAAAATGAGGAAAAAAATTTTCCACCATAGGCTTTTCTGAGTTTTCTGGATTAAGTACAGCTGAATTCTTTTTTACCAAGTTCATAAATATTACTGCACAGCTATCGGAAGAAGCAGCTTTTTACACTAAACAAGGGGATATTTGCTTTGCCACTAACTAATTAACAAGGAGTTAATCTCATATTCCCTGACAAGCAACAGGAATTCTGGAGCTCAAATTAAGAATTTGAAGCCACTTGGCTTGAAAAATTTCTATATACTTTCAAAGGCAAGCTGGCAATAACAATCCTGTTCTTTTTTCTAGTGTCCTAACTGATGGCTAGAATCCCAGTCATTGTGTGGTTCCTCCCTTTTAAGTCATAGAGATAAAGTAAAATATGGAATAATTTTTGGCAGGTTCTGCCATTAAAACATAAACCCCTAAAATGCATCACTTCCTTAGGCTCTGTCAGTACTTGATGAGTTGCACTGAGGGGACAGCTGGCTGCATAAATGGCTGGGGCAGGTGGTGACAGAACCACGGGGAGTAGATTTTGCAGTGGAGGCTTTGATAAAGATGTGTGGAGGCCCAGGAGGAGCTACTGGGGAAACAGCTGAGGTAAGAAGTTGTTTTGTGGTTTGTTTTTTTGTTGTTGTTGTTTTGTGGGTATTTGTTCGTTTGTTTTTCCTTATCCACACTGTGAATCGATGTATTGTTATTCTGTTAGGCTATTAAGCTCTAAACTCTCCTCTGTGATATCCTGACACCTTGTACTTTTCTGTATACAAAGGGATCAGTCAGCGCAGGCTCCCTACATTGCTTTCAGTCTTTAGGATGCAATTTGTTGACACATTATCTTGTTCTTCTCTGTATGCTCTTCAGTTTCAGGAGACACATTTCATACATGAAACTGCCACTTGCCAGAAGCTCAGTGTCACTTGCTACAAGGGGAGGTTTAAAGCTTCTGAGAAGGATGATTTAAACCCCATTTTCAGACTTCTTTTTCTATCAACAGTATGTATGTGGGAGACATTCTTGGGTTTTATTTATATCTGCAACCCAAGCATATTCCATTTATATTGATTTTAAAAAACTTGGACAAAACTTAAGGTTTCCAAAGAAACAATAGTTTACTACCTCAATGAGAACTCTTCTTCCTCTTTTCCCCTCACTTCCCCCTCCTCTTGCCCCCAGCCACTATTTCAAGACCGTGAAAGAAAAGCCAGTTCTAGTTTGTGGCTTTGCAAGCTTTCAGAACTTTTTTTGGTAGTGTTACCTAATGTGTTATAATTTGCTGTGAGATAAGAATCTTCATATCATAAAGATTCCTTAATTATCTAAATAGGCTTTTCTTTGTGGGAATCTTCCAGTGTTGGGGCATTTACTAGGCTTCTTGGATTTAACTACTGGGGTCCTGCTGCTAATGATGATAGAAAACTCATGATTACACTGCAAATGTACACTTACACAATGCAAGAGAAGCTTCATAAACATAAAGGAACATTCTGTCTATCTGTAATAGTGTTCCCATTAAGAAAGAAGCTCATCTGCCAGTACATCTACTTTTTTTTTTCTTTTTTTTTTTTTTTTTTTTTTAATCCCTTTGGAAGAAAATAAAAATTTAAAAAGTTAAGTCTTAAGCAGATGGCTTTTGTGGCTGTGGTGTTGCAGGAAAACAGGGAAGTGATGCCCCATGAGAGGTTTCTGGCTGTGAGACGTGGTGATCTCAGAGCAAAGGGAGATAAAGAGGAAATCTGATGCAAGGACCATGATGAATGGAGTTGGGTCTCATGCACACCTCTCCCCAAGTCCTCCTTGCCTTTCTATGTGTTTCCTTCCTCACAAAGGAATGTACAGAAAACACTTTTCACTAATTGAGAGGATGTCATTAGTTCATAGTATAAATATTTGAATATATTATGGATATGTGTTAGTAATTTAACACATGTCTTTTGTTAAAAACACATTTTGACAAAAGTGCTGAAACTGACTTCTACCTCCCCTGTCACTGTTAGGTGAAAGCTGATACAGCTCCATCTGTCACTCTTTTGCATGTGATGTTTTTCCCAGCGCTTAAAAATGGAGTTGGATTCATTACTCTTCCTACAGGAATGTGTTGGCCATAGTGAGTTTCAAGTGTAGGAAGAGAAGCTCCTGGGAAATGTGTTCCTAGGGTAAAACAGAGTCTCAGTGAAATCTTTTTCTCAAGGAAGTGGTTATGGACTAAGCCAGTGTCCTCTCTGAGATGCAAAGGGGCAATCAGGACCAGGCTAACCTAGAGAAGAAAAGAACAAAGTGATGATCTGTCAGGAGCTGATGGAGAGCCTTGGTAAGGGAATGAGCAGCCCCTTGGAATGAGATGCATAATGGATTTCCAGTAAATGAGGTGTACCTGAGCTCTTGCAAAAGGAGTCAGCCTGAGCTGAAATTATTCCTGTCCCTGTCTGCTCCTTTTGTACTTGAGGGTACAGTAAGAGGTTGAGTTCTTGATAAAGCTTCAAGACAGAACAATTTTGTGAGAGTTTCAGCTGTTCTGTGAATAGTGGATGAATCAGCTTCACATTGTCATGGATTAAAAGTTTCAAAACACCTAAAAACTGAAATGGTAGAAGTGTTTCATTATTTTAAAAACCACTAATTTGCTTTTAGGGGTCTGAATGGTATAAAGGTTTGGTGACACATTGAGTCTGTCATGAAATAATAGTAATGTCATGTTGGCACCCTGCCAAAGTAATTCCTCAAAACACCTAGTTAATGCTTTTAATGATGTATCTCTGCTTTCTGGCTCTGGGCTGCCATTATACCTGCCAGCCTACCTCCTCCCTTTGCAGATGATTTCTAAAAGTGACACATTTATGTCTCCCTTTATAAATTCTTCATTTTTTCCTTTTTTTTTTCCCCTCTCCTCTCACAGGTTTAAAAAAAGACAGTTCAATTCTAAATTGTTTGAAAAATTGGCAGCAGAGTCACCCTAGCAGTATAGCAAAGAGGCACAAGTACAGAGGAGTTGAGAATCCTGGCTTTGTGAATTTCTCCTCACATACCAGACTATTTAAATCTGAAGTGTATGTTGGCCTTGAAGTGGATCTTCAAGAGAACTCCTGAACAAAGCCACTTGTTCCACATAACAATGTTGCATTACATGTTTAGAAAACACTGTGCTTCTTGCTTGGTTTGGTATTTCAGGAGAGGATAACTGTTTCAAGGTAAGGGTTGCTGGGTATAAACTCCAAACAGAATGGACTCTTAGAGAAACTCGAGAGTCCTACAGTCAATTCCATAGTGTCCTTCTGAACATGCCCTGTTCCAAGGACCCAACCTTTTATGTGGTGCTTGGAGTGTTGTGAGTAGATACAATGCTACCTCTTCCCTTCCTTAGCCTTACTGATTATACTTGGGAAAGTTCCTTCACTTTCCAGAGATTTGGGTTTTCCCCTTCCTAAAATCATGGTAATGGTTACAATTTCTTTTTTAGGAAGTGAAAACAAGATAAATAGTCGGCACAGTTGCTTCAGGGCCTGGACACAAAAATGTTCCCATGTCCTTAAGAATGCCTCAGTTCTCAAGGAAGCAATAGCTACAGCTTTCAGCCCAGGCCTTGCAGCAATATTGCCATCTTGTCTCTCATATTCCCTTAAATCTCCCTAATTCCTCCTGCCCTGCCTGACCTGTGCTGCTTGAGCAGTCAGTTCGCTTCCCAAAGTCCTTAATCAGTCCCCACGCGAGATGCCAGCACTGAGAGATCAGTGCTGGGCCAGGACCTTTAGTACAGGTGCCACCAGAGAGACACCAATGAAGATTAACTACTACTTGTTACATTTTTAAAGGAAGTCTTTCGCTTCTCTAAAAGAGAGTGGGGATTGCTCCAAATACCTCAAAGTCTTTTTTCTTCAGTGTACCAAATGTTGGTTTACCTCGATGGCTGCTGCTGCAGGAGCTGTGCCAGTACCAAAGGGTGCAGAGCCACCATAATGGAGATGTAGAAATGTTAGAAAGTGTGGCTGAGATTCAGTGTTTGAGGAACTGGCCCAGGCTCCCCAAAATTCGCATCTGTAGGAGACCAGGGAAAGGACTAAGCCAAGAAGGAGAGAGGGGTAGGAAGAGAAGTAAACAGATTGGCACACACACAGGGTGAAGGCTGTGCAAGTCCTCTCCCTCCATCCCTAATTCTGCCTTTTAAGGTAGTTATCAGTAATTCCCAAAGCTGGAAGATCAAACCTGTTCCATGTTTACTGTTCTCTAAGCTGTTCCTTCTTACAGCAGTGAAATAATTTTTATGTTCTGTCCCCTTAGACCAGCCATACCTTGCAGCATCGAAACACCCAGGAGATCTTCGCATATTTATTTTTGTCTTAGAAAAACCTGCACATAGTGAAAAACATTTTGAAAACATCCTGCTAGCAATAATTTCATCATTCTCCACCCACAATCTATTGAGTCTGAACATTTGCTTCCTCTGAGCCACCTTGTTGCCTCTAAACCTAATCATGGGCCTCTAAAAATGCTCTTCCTGCATTCTGCAAATCACCATACTCAGGTTAGGTAGGAGAAATTCTTCCACTGGTAAATGGACTCTGCTGTCCATTTAGTGGTACCCTGGTGTGCTTTTTGTTTGGTTTTTAATCACATGTTACTCCCACAAACCTACCGTGTTTTTCTTTTTCCCATCTTTATATGCACCAAGTTACTCCTTGGAGATAGTCCAGCTTCCAGAAGTTGGGAGTCTGAAATGTGTGCCTTTTACAGAAAGTATAAGCACTTACATGTAAATTGTAACTCTCTGAAGAAACATCTAAAAAATTACCCCTCGCCCACACGCTCACTGTCCCACTGAGCTGAGATTTCTCTGTGCTTTACGGGCTTTAAATATAGGGTGTCCCTTTCCCCCTTCTTAATTTGCTGCTGTTCTGGAAGGTTTTTTCCCCTTCCTTTGCAGACAAAGCAGACTTTTGGAGAATTCAGGATAGCTGAAACGTCTCAGCAGGTGTGGTGTGAAACTGGGCTTGCTGTGAACACCGGCTTACAACTTTTTGCTCAGAGGCATCCCACTGAGTCTCTGTTCAGGTGAACAAAATCCCACTTCTGAGAGTGTTGCAGGCTGGATCATCAACTGGGAGTCAAAGGCATGGCCCCATTTATTTGAACGGAGCTGTACTAATTCACATCAATTAAAAGATCTGATCTTAATGCATAATCTGCAGGTAATCCCTACAATGGGTAAATAACTGTCTCTAAATGCAGTCCTTAGGGTGCTGATTTTCTGTCAATTTGATTTTGTAACTTTCCTGTAGATTTTTTGGTAGCAAATTGAAATTTATGTGACTAAAGAAAGAGCTATACCTGAGGCTCGTTACAGTAAAAGTGAGAGTAGGAGCAACAGAGATGTGCCTTGCTCCTTGCTGATTGCATGAGCCAATGTGGATCACACGAATGAATTCTTTATATTAAATGTGACTTCTTTGTTGTCCATCACCCTAAAGGCAACTCAGAGTTTTAAATTTTGTCTTTCCATTTCTCTCTTAGTTACTGCTTCAGTTCTTCTCTGCACTGTACTTGGAATGGAGTTTTTTAATATTATTTCCCAAAATCGTTTGGTTTTAGAGTGATATCAATGTTATTGCTAATAGTAACTAGAGTGCAGAGCTTCTCGGGGTTAGTGATTTCATGGTTACATGCTGGTTATAAATTTCTGGATGGGGCTTAACAAATCTTGCCAAGAGAACAGAAGGGCAGACTGTCCTTGACCCTTAATAATGTTGATTTTCCTGAAGAGAGTTCTGTGTCACTAGTCTTGATCCTTTTGCAAAGTTATAACATCCTTGCTGCTATTTTCTGTCTGGAGAACATCCTTCTCAGAATCAGCTATGTACACTGCAAAAATTATTTACTCTTAATTAGTGTGGTAGTTTTATTCAGGGCATCCTTTACCGGTCATCTGTTCCATTATTCCAAATCCAGGTCTGGCAAAATTTCTTTGCCTGCAGTTGCTTGAGAGGAAGATTATACAACTAATTGAACTGCCTGGCTTTGGTCCATGGCCTGTAAATGTCCATCTTGCTCTAACAGCTGTATAGAATTTTCCAGACTAGCAGGCTGGTCTGGCATGCAGAGTCAAGCTTTATTCACCCTGTACGTTTATCACTCATCCCAAGTGAAAGAAAGGTGAAGACACCTTCTAGTGAAGGATGCTTCAAGAATTGGGAAACTGATTCACTCTTCAGGTGTTTGGTTATCAAACAGAGATCATGTTATCAAATATACACTGTATGAGTTGATTCATCTAAATAGTAATATGGGCAATTATTAAAATATCCAAATTATTAAAATATCCAGACAATTACAAAGTTAAGGCAGGAAGCTGCACCTGATAGCTGACACAATACCTGGTGTTCAGCTCAGTATTGCTCCTTAGTCTTACAGACGTGGCCAGTGAGAAAGGGAGGGGATGCAAGTGTCTCAATAATGGATCATCACACTGAAGTGTGTCCTTCAAATTCACTTTAGGAAACAGGTCCAGGTAAGTAAGGTGCAATAACAAAATAATCACATGTAATATTTACTGATGTTGAAAGACTTAAATGAATAGAATTTGCAATTCTGCATGGCATAATAGAAGCTAAGCAAAAATATTTTGGCAAAGGCAGACCCCCAGTGGGTGTATTTGTAAAGTTATCCCATACAGCCCTTAGCTGTTAAAACCTGCCATCCTTTCTAATCCCCTCGGGCACTTAGCTCAGAGGAGTTCTTGCTAAATTCACACAGTTTTGGTCCTGTGTTTATCTCCTGGCCGATTTTGTATTATGTCCTCCTCTGTGAGCGCCTCCTCCCCCTGCTGCCCACCCTGGGCACTCTCCAGGCTGTCTCCCACCCCTGTCCCCTCATCCCTTGGTGCTGCTTGGCCCTTCCTGAACTGCCACAGGTGCCACTGCTGGGCCGTGCTGTGCCCCTGCAGGGTTTGTGGCAGAGCTGGTGGGAGCTGTCCATGTCTGGCACAGAGGGAGCTCCACAGCCAGCGCCCAGGCACAAACACCAGGCAGCAGGAGTTCTGGGCTGTGCTCTGCAGTCTGTCTCTGCAGGATTTTGGAATCACCAGCTGTGGAGAGGGAATCAAAAGGTGTGGGTGGGTGTGTGGGTTCACAGCACAGTGTGGAGCAATGAGGTTGGGAGAACCATGGGATCAGCTCTGTTACTTTATTCTTTCCCCACAAAGGAATGTCTTACCCTGTGTCTTTCCATAACCTTGTCCTCCAGTTGTCACTTTCCACAGGTTCTCATGGACACAGTGCTTTGCTCTTGCCCAAGTGACAGGAAGTGGCTCTCAGGGAGCTGCCAAAATACGGCCTTGAAATCATAATCTTACTAACATAAGCTCATATTGGTGCTCTTTCATGTTGATCTACTTATGTGGCCTCCAGAGATCGCTTTAGCATTGACTTTGGTTCATCTGGACATTACAGTGTGCCCTTCACTCATCCCTGCTAAATTTGTCTTACTCCTGGCTTTAGCAGGAGCTCACATCCTGTGCTCCAAAACATGATCATGTAGACAAGGTCAGAAAAATACTGCAGAGATTTCCAGCTTGAGCACTTGGCCCACGGGTGCTTTTGCAGGCCAGGAGCTGCTCTGCTCCCACACATCCTGCAGTGCCTGGGGCGTGGAGCAGTTTCTTTGGAAACACCTCCTGGCACCTGGAGTTGGCAGGTTCTTTGGGAAACCTGAGAATTCACCCCCAGCACCTCTCGCTGTGCTGCTGATAGCAGTGTGTCTTCGCTTGGCTTGGGCAGGTGTTGGGTTGGGCTTGTCCCTGTGCTGGGAAGATTTTAAGGCTCAGGCTGAAAGTTGCAGGTTGAGAGGTTGGCTCTGGCCTTAAACCACCAGCCTGAGCCTGGGTTTGCTCAATAACACCTCGGTGGGTTAAGCTGCTTGCAGGGATGTAGGAGGAAGGGTGTTGCCTCCACTCCCTCACCAGCAATCCAGCCTGAGCTTCCAAGAGCAGAGGCAAATGGGTGACGGATTTCTGCCTGCCCTCTACAGCTGCTCCTGCTGTCTGTCTGTCTGTCTGGGCAGAGCCCTGTGTCTAAAACCCTGCCTTTTTGGAACAGCAGACAAGGTCTTTTTGTCTGCTGTGTTCTCTGATTTGAAATTGTGTGCACTGAATTTTAAAATTCAAAACCTTTCTCGTCCTTTCTTGCAGGATGTGGTGTTGTCTTGCAAACCAGGCCTGAGGTGACAGAATGTGATAGCATTTTGTAATTTTTGATGGAATAGGTATACTCTGAAAGCGAAACAAACCTGATGGCTCCATGTTCCCTGGATCATGGCTTTCCAAGGAAGAGACCTTGACTGCTTTGTACAAACACAGCAGCCTCTTACTTCACTAAAAAATTTTTAAGATATAAAATGGGGAGCTAAATAACCTGAAATGTAAAGTATTAAATGCAAAATAATTTAGCAATAATATGTGTAGTCTTTTTTTACCAAGGAAGAATGCATCCATCACATATGATAGTCTTTCAGATAGTACTAGCAGGAGTTTAAACTGCTCTTCTGCATAATAAAGCAAGTGAACTCAAATGGCCAAAGTTGCTGTTTCTCCAGAAATTATCTCCTTTGAAAACTACATAAAACAAACATATAGAAGGGAACAGGAAAAAAAAATAAATCCTTGTCTAGAGGTAATTCTTGCTTGCAGCCTGGCAGCTGAAGATTTTCAGTGACAGAAGATACCCTGAGCCACTCTGAGGCTGCTTTAAACTGCTGCTTTTGGAGCTTCTCTGCTGGCCCTCAGCTCCCAAAGCCACTGGCTTAGCAGCCTAAGCCAGGTTCTCTTTGGAGAAAAGGGATAACAGAAAGAAGAACAGTTTACAGAAGGAAAAGTATACTTCTCAGGGAGAGGACACTACCAGGAATTAAAAATCTTGCCTGGTGGTATGTAGGTTGCTCAAGCTGATGGAGATAGTATTTCAGATTGTTTATCTTTGCTTCTGTGTCTGGTCAGGATTTCTTCAAATGTGAGGTTGATGAGATCTGGGTGGTGTCCCACTCTCTTGGGAGCCCTTGAGGAAGGCAAGCCAGGAGAAGCAGCAAATTGTTTTGAGTTCTTCTTTATATGGGTGCCTAACAAAAACTGAACATAGCTACCCCAAAGGGATTGGTAAATAACTAACTACCACATCTAAAATATTTTTTAAGGATCTGTTTTTAATCTTGGCATATCATCTGTGTTTCACTGATTTTCTAGTTGATTCTCCTTTTGTTTTTTACTCATGATCAGCACACCCTTCTTGGTAGTATTTATTTATTTGCATAAATTTAGACCAAATAATATTTTTGTAGTAAAAAATTGACATTTTTATCATCACTGGTAGCTCACTTTTTGTGAGCTTTTTTCTGTGCAAGAGTGGTGTTGTTCAAGATTCCCTGAGCCCCAGTTGTGAAACTTTCCAAAGACTGAAATTATGACCTCACTGAAGCCAGTGGGAAAATGCCTTCTTCGGTGATGGAGATAAAAGAACACTTCTGGGGGAAATGCTGGACACCCATAAATACAAGTGCATATATTATGTCTCTTTTTATACATCACTTTTAGATCTAAGATGGTCTCCACTAAAAGAGGCTACAATACCTGTTATGTTCTCCTGGGGTTTCTCCCTTTCCAGCTCCCATCACAGTGCCTTTTAGTAAGTTTTTGGATCTGTGGAAATTTCTGACTCCTGGAAGTGGTCTTACATTTAATTTAAGACTTATAAGTCTTACATTTCTTACTCTTTGTAATGTATTCTGCAGAAGGACCATATGAATTGTCAGGCACCCAATAATAAACATAAACCTGTACTTCCACACTGTGGATTTCATACAAATAAATGAATGTGCTCTATTCCTTCTCGTACAGTGGGAAAACAGCTTTCCTATATTTCTAGGATTTCTTGCAAAATTTCATGATGGTCTTAATTACTCAGTACTTATTATGAGCCTCCAAGATGGGAATGTGTTTCCTAGAAATGAAACATGGAAGTGCTCTCCAAGCTATTTTAGTGCTAATTCTTGTTCCCTTTTTCAGAGCCTGAGCTTTAAACACCACAACTGTGAAAAGATCGGACCAGACTGGGGAATGCATTTTGGCCATAGAGATGAAATTGTGAACTGGCATTTAATTGTGGGAAAGTGATTCTGTAGTAGGTCGTTTTAGATCTTTCAATTGGTGTGAGTCAGTGAGCTTTTATGGCAACAAGATTGCACAGTAGGCTTTAATTGTGCATAATTACTGCACTGCATGGTGCAGAGCACTATACTGTAGGCATTCAGCTGCATTCTGTTAAATGCTTTTATTGAACTCTCTGAAGAAGTGTACCTGATGCTATTTGATATATGTTTGTTTAATGTGCTCGTGCCTTTTTTTTTTGTCTTAGGAAAGTGAAAATAATAATAATAGAATAGTTTTCCTCCCTCCTCCCCATTTCCCAGATGACTAATTATACTGTATGCGATACCTATGGGCTTCTGCTAAAATTCACTGGAGTCCTATTTCTGATTTCAGATGCAAGAATCTTACAAAAGGTCTTTGGGTTTATGAGGATAACTTTAAATAATACAGAATAAGGCAGGGTTCAGGTTTTTTACCTCCATCTGCACATTCTGAAGGCTGAATGATACTTGGTAGACTTTCATCTTGTTGCTTCTGTAATCTGCAGCTGTTTCCAATTTGATAATTTTTCTTTCTTGAGTGTTTTATGTCTGCTGGATCTGACAAATGCATCCACCTACAATACAGCCTGTGCTTCGGGATCAGGAAAATTTTATTTCCTCCTCTATGAGTAAGTAAAACATTTTTATCACTATGGACCTAGTGATTTGTGAAATCCTGTTGTGCTTTCTTATTTCTCCTGCTAAGCTTTTAAGTTGTCAGCAATGATCTGATTGTTTCCCATCATTTCACCAACAATGGAGCCCAGGCCAGCACTCTGGTTGCTCTCATGAATTCAGTATCACAGCTCTCAGACATGAAAAGGTTTTATGATGTTTCTAGGATGTGACATTTCTGTGGAGAAACAGCTTTGGGTTCGGAGTTTGAGCTTTTTGGGGAATGAAAAAATAGAGTCTGATATTATTGTCATTATTCTACCACAAGATTCTGTAGTTCTCCTGCCTTTCCAGGGATGAAAGTACTGTATAACAAACAGTAACTCTGGCAGATCTTTTTCCTGTCTGTGTTGATGAACTTGCCATTGCTATAATGTAGATAACAAACTTCACAATAACCCTTTTACTTGTTAGCATCTTCCAGCACAGCAACTTCTGTAGCTGGCCTCAAAGAACAGACACCAGGAAGAATGAATTTTGATTGCACACTGCACAGCCTTTTATTGTTCTTGTTTGTATAGTAAAAGTGAAGTAGCAGGAAGAAATTTCACTTTTTTTTTCTTAATAACTATTCTGTATGATTCCAAGACAATCTGAAGAATATTGTTACAGGTGGGGTTAAGCCAGGCAGGGATTTTTTTCCCTCTTCCAGACTGTTTACTACAGTTATACATGGTGATCTATATGATTCACAAAGAACATGTGAAAATTTCTCTAACAGCTTTACAGCTCTTTTCAGAAGAGTGTGCATTTGGGAACAATGCAGGATCATTGGCAACCCACCTACTCTGAATTTTACCACGGAGGTGAACTTTTATAATTTCTGCTTCATTACTTATATCAGTGGGAAATAACTGTACAAACACCACATCCTGTCTGACATCTGCCTTCCTATGGTGCTCTCAGCCCAGAAGGCAGAGAACAGACACCTCTGTGGGAGGTGAGGGGTAACTGTTGGTAGGAACTGTGAAAAGAAACATTTAAACACACTTTAAGACCTTTCTCTTCTTTATAGGCGCTACCTGTTAAGTGGGGTCTGACCCTCAGTTAAATAAGGTCATTTTACCCCGTGGCAGGTTTAAACGTTTGTTTACTTCCAAAGCCATTGCACTTCCAGAGATAATCAAGTCTTTGATAATGTGCCACAGAACTGCATCAATTGTGATGCTTCAGTCTCTTTTTTGGTTTAGTTTTGTTCTGTTTTGTTGTTTTGGTTTCTTTTGTTTAAAAGTTGTTATTTTTAATTCTCTGTTTTCCTTGTTTTAGTTTTTAAGGAGCAGGAGGAAGAATGAGCAACAATAAAACGGAAGAAATTCTTACTGATTGTCTTACAGCCTTAAATGACAATTTGGATGTAGTCCCAGATTGTACATCTGCCCCTCTAATGTACATCTGAAATGATATTAATACCAAACCAGACATCTGTGTGCTAGATGTGCTCAGCTGCTTGGGAGTGTGGTGCTGCTGCTGCACCTGCAGAGAACAGCCTGAGCTTCCTCCTGTGCTCAGCAAGGAGTGGCAAGAGAGAAGAGCAGCCCTCCTGCCCGGGCTCTCCACCCGGTTCAGAAAGCTCTGAAATCGGCATTTCACCCTTCAGTGTCCACCCTGCTTTCTCTGTAATGTTCTCCAGCTCACATCTGGAGTCAGGTTATGCTTTGGAATTGCAGAGGCAATGAAAGAGAAAAAGTTTTCTCAGTGTATTGTGAACTGGACAGATGCCAACACCGAGGTCCTGGTGGGATGGAGTGGGTGAGGGCAGGCTTTCTGTGCAGAGCTGAAGCCTGAAATGGAGAAAACTGCAATGCCCTGGCTGCACCAGTTATTCCTCTCACCATTCTTATGGTTAAATTAATTAATTAATTAAACACTTGCAGCCTTTCAAACAGAGCTGAAGCTTTTTTGCAGCTCAGGTGAAATCACAGGCCAGGGCAGGATAGTGAAAAGCTCAGGACAGGGAAAAGGTTTTACCATCCTTTTTTATCCATGTAAACATATTTGTATTTTTTGTATTTTGCTAATACTTCTAAGTTTAAACTAGTCCCAGAGTGGAAAGACCCATTTACACTTGACATCTTTTGTGAGAGAGCTTCATGCACAATGTAGAAAGAAGACTGATATTCAATAGGTCCCTTCTTCCAGGTTTCTTTTCCAAAGACTCCTTTATGGGTTGCCAGGTAACTGTAAGTCTTTGACTTTTAAATACTACTTCATAGAGGTACAAAAACCAAGATTTTTTTCCAGACCTGAAATGGCAAGAGCAATCTGAAATGAACAGTAGCCTTAGCAAATGTGTATGGAGCTGACCACTGATACACACACACAAAAATGTGGAAAAAGCCATTTGCTAAACTCTTCTGTGGCTCTGTGGATCCAATCCCAAGCACAGACAGTGTGTATTTTCCTCGCTGGTTATTAAACTGAATCTGCATATTCTTACTTAAGGTCATACTGGTGTTCAACAGGTAAATAATATTCTTCATCTCCTCCAGGAGAAGCAGGTGTCCACTGCTCCCAGTCTGCTTCTGCTTCTCCTCTGAGCTGGCTACAGTTTCTGCAATGTGGGAGAGAGGGATAGAAAAGATGAGGGTGATTAGAATCGTCAGCATTAACACAAGAAGCCAAATGTCCCTAGAGGACAGTGCCAGCTCTTCCTTCCTCCTTCTACTTTAATCTGAGAAGAAGCCGAGTGCTGTGGAATACCCAAGGTCCCTCATGGAGCTGGAACAAAGAGCTTAGTGAGGGGTCTGCCACTTTTTCAGCCCAGGACAAGGCCATGGCTCAGTCACCACTTAGCTAAGGTGCCTTATTCTAAGGAAATAACCCACTATAAACCAGAGTTAAACCTGTGCTCATTACTGCCCTGTGCTAACCAGCACCAGTGAGAGGATGCAGTGATTTTGGTTTAACCCCATGTAACTAAAGCACCCCAATCCTGACTGTGGGGCAGGAGAGCCCAAGCTGGGAGTGGAGCCTGGGGAACAGGGTGGATCTCAAAAGCTGTTGGTGCTGCTAAAGGTGGAATTGACTCTCACAGCAGTTAAAGGAAGCTGTGGCTTAAGAGCAAGAAGGTCATTGCTCCAACACTCCTCCTGGCCTGGTTGGCTTCGGGGTGACTCTTGCACAAGAGCAGCTTTCGGTCTGTGTCTTGCTGCAGCGAGTGCAAGGGGCAGGTGATTGCCTCAGGTGATTGCCTCTAGTTCTTGCCTCTCTGATGTTTAGTGGCAGGGCAGGAGTTCCAGCACAGCCCTGCTGGCAGGGAGCTGCCCGAGGCCAGGAGCTTGTGTCACGCAGTTTGCTGTTTGTCCCACTGTGGCAGGGAAGGAATTCCAGTTCTTATGTGCCAAGATTTGAGTCTAAAATCTTCACACAACAACTTTAATTTCCCCTTAAAGGCTGGCTTTTGAAAATTTTCTTTTTCACAGTATTTTTTACCTCTGAGGTCATTGTGGAATATCTTACTCAAACATTCAAGCCAAATCAATTCTACTTCCAGACCTTCATCATGGCAGCAATGCAGTAGAACAACTTAATAAAATGTTTATATCAATGTCTGAAGTTCACAGTAATCTGAGAGTATGCAATGACATCTGTAGGATAAATTGTATGGCTCAGCACTGAAACATGACCACAGTACAAAGTAGATTGTTTGGAAATCTACCGTCAGACAAGAAATCCAGCTTTGCAATTTTTGCTTCAGAATTTGTACTGACAATTCTTTATCATAAATGAGATACTTACATGCCATCCTTTTGGGCATTACAGAATACTTCAGGATCAGAACTGGTGCTGAAAACACAGCCTTTGTACCACTAAAATGAGGCAGATTTTTCCTAGCAGTGTGCTCATGTTAACTTTTCTGATAAGGTAAAACTGATAAGACATTTATTGTGTGACTTGCTAAGTGTGTGCTTCTGATGAAGTGCTCTGGAATTGCAGCATCAAGACTGTAGGTTTATTTCAGCAGAACATGAAAGTCTTAATCCTTTATTGCTGCAAAAGCAAACAACTGTCCTTATGAGCAGCCTAAGCCAGAACAACAGAGCTCAGGGAAGAATCCTTCCACACAGAGTTACTGCAGTGCTTGGGTAGCAGGTTACCCACTTGTATATGTTTATTTATACATATGTTACTAAACTAGGAGGAGTTCAGTAATATAAAGTAGAAATCTGGCAGCTGCAGCCTGCATTTCTCTCTTTGCATTCCCACCAAAACCCAGTAAGACAGATTCACACCTGCCCAAGTACCAAAAAGCCTTCAGCACAGCTAATACACCAGTTTGCTCAAAATGCAGATGGAAGTGTGATTCACCTTCTCCACACGCTGGCTCCCTACTGTTAGGTCAGGAATAGTAAGGAGATGTGGGGGAGCTGGAAAGCTCACTTCAGCAGCTTTTTTTCATTCATAATTCATTTGGGGTTGGACCTAAACCTGTTGAAGAACTATTGCAGTTGATTGCAGTCGGATTGTAGTATCCAGCCATTTACTATGCAGACAGAGAAAAAAAGACCTTAGAAATTAAATACAGCCACATGATGCAATGAAATACTGCAGTCAAATTACAGCCTAATCCTTCAGACCCCGCTCAAATGTTAGGCTGTTTCTACATGAAGACAGCAAAATTGTCTGTAGGGATTCAGAAATGTTCAGTGAAGTTTCTTGGTTGATATCACAGCAGGAAGACTTAAACAAGTTTAAAGCAGCAGACTTGAGTGTCTTGCACTCTACAAAACTGAAAAGAGGATTTTTAGAACGGCATCTCTGGCCTTGTGATGCTCTTTTAAAATCATGAAATGTGGGGTGAAATAGATAATGTAATAGCATTTTCCAAAGATTTAAAAAACTTGACATGGGTGAGAAACTATACTCTTATCCTTAACATTGGCACAATAATGGAAAAGTTAATAAGGGATTGAAATGATAGAGATTCAAAGGAGAGAAGTGTAATAAATGTTAATCAGCACAGTTTTTCTGAAAAATATAGCTTATTCAGCAAACCTGATTTTGAATGAGATTATAAATGTGTTGATAATGGCTGTTGCGTAGATATTGATAATATTTTTCTTATAGTCTGATGAAAAATTTTGCATTCTGCAGCTTCAGTGAAACATGCATTAAAAATGAGCTAGCAGATCTCAAAAATGAGATATCACAGGCAATTATTACAGAGCTCCTAAAGTGCTCCAGGGAGGTTGTCTGGGGGAACATTAAACAAAATGTAGCAGATCGACTGATCAGCTCAGGCTAATCATGGGCTGGAGCTGGGCATCCCCTCTGGGAATCAGAAAAACTTGGATGTATTTCAAACGGTTCACACAGCATCTGAAACTACTGAACATTTTCATCAATGATCCAGCTGCAAGCCCATGGATTAAAGCCTGGGGCAGCGGTCAGCACGAGGGCAGGGTATCCCAGCTTGCTCTGTAGTTTATTTGATAAATCTGAACCTGTGCACAAAATGCGACCAATAGACAACCTGCAAGGGATGCTTCTGCAGAAGGGAGAGCTCCCTGGAAAACAGCAGCTTGGAGGATGTTTTAGGAGATTAATTGAAATTCAATGCAATTTGCCAAGGTGATACTGTGGCAGAAAGGAGGAGGAGGAAGAATGAAGCGCTAGCTGAGAAACAGCCGATAGAGCTGGGAAGGTCGGTCCCAGGTGTACCACCCTGCTGAGGCTGAAGGCAGTAATGCTTTTCATGGGAAACCCTGACCTGAGAGGGGTAAAAAGCTGGATTCCAGGTAGAAAACAAACAAACATGACCAGGGCCAGATATCTTGGTATAAGGAAGAAATAATAATGAAGACCACACACAGGTGACAATAAATGGGTGACTGGAAGAGACTCTGAGTCCTTTCTCAAGGGCTGTTTGACTTAAATTAAAGCCACAACAAGAACTAGAGTCTGGAGGCAGAAATCAAACCAGTGCAAATAAGAAACTGTACTCCCACTTTAAGGAACTACAAAACAAAATGATGGTGCTTCCATCTCTTGAGGTCTCTGGGTGAAGGAGGGTGCAGATATCTCAGCCAAACAGAAGCTGATGTGCTCACTGAGGGGGCACTGGGTGATTGTCATGGGATCCGACCAGCCTGCTCCCTTCTGGTCTGCAATGTAATAAACCTCCGAGTGAAACAGCACAGCTTTTATTGAAGGCAGTTAAATTTTGCCTAAAGAAGTTCTGCAGCATAATTCCAGGTTTTTGAAAATTGAACAAAGTTCTTGGTTCTGAATACAAATCTTGCCTTACAGTGTTGCTGTTTGCACACATCACAGAGTTCTTGAGCTATTTAATCCTCATTAGTGAAGCATTATTAATCCACAACACTGAAGGACAGGAGGTATAATTTAGAGAAATTCTTATGGGAAGGATCTCATAGGAGATAAAAAGGAATTAGTGTTTCCATGGACTAGTAATACAAATTACGGTGTTCTAATGCAGTTATTCTATTAATGTTGTAAATTTAAAATTCTGCACAAGAGTTTTTGGTTCCTATGAGTGCTATAAGGTTAGGGAATAATTTTCATTTTTAACCTGTGTTATATCTAACCCTGTTCTGTGGGATTCCCATCTTGTTTTCTCCTTAAGGCTTTCCAGTAGTGTAATGTGTTAGAGAACCACTGAACTGTTCAGCTCACTGTCTTGGGATTATTTTCTTTTATACTCACTACCAGTTTAACCTGTCAAAAACAATTATTAAGCAATTTGTAACACAGTAGAGATGTAAAATGGTCTCAAAAAGTGCATGACTGAAAAAAAGAGCAACAACTTGCTGGAGCTTGCATACTTGTAGAAATCCATATTAACTTGTTTCCCAAGGGTTAGAATACTTGAAAATATTTTGGAGGGTTAGAATAGTCAGGAATTATCTATCTGGATAAAAGGGGGAAGGGCTTTACAGCCACCTGCTTGGGGAGAGAGGGAGATCTCCCTGCTCGTGGGAGGTGCTTCCTACATTTCACACATTGTGAAGATGAGCAGTTCCAAGGGACACAGCCCAAGTTCTCTGGGAAGGATGTCACGCCCTCGGTTTGAGGAGCTGGATCTGTCATTTCCCACAGCTTCCATGTAAGAGATGCAATGCCCTGGAAACAGCAGTCTCCATGAGCGATGCTGCAGTCAAAGTGGGAATGAAACCATGGTGCTGTACGCAGCCCAGGCACGGAAAGGGGACGGGCATGATACTCTATTCCAAAATGTTTCAGTGTGGGAGGCAAATTATCTCTGCCAGTAACAAAGGGAGCAAATGAAAGAGCTTGTGCTTTCACTTGACAAAGCAAAATGGCTGTTTTGACCACATTTAGTGGTTCCTCAGCTCCTTCTCACTGAATTCACCACATAGTAGAGCTAAAGACATCAAGTACTTAGATTTAGGACTGACATTTATTTTTACAGCAGCACTACATAACTTCCAGAGCAGCAGTCCCCAGTCTGGGGCCTCCTACAACCCCTGCAGCCAGGCTTGACCTCAGTGTTGGTAGTAGGAGACTTTGCCAATTCAGGGCCAAAAGAGGAGAGGGAAACCTCAGCAGGCAGGAGTCTCTCACTGCAAGGCCGTGGAGCCTGATCTAAATAAGAGAACAATTATCCTCTGGCACTCACCAATCCTCAGACCTGTCTCTTCATTTGCTCCCTTCTTATTTCCTTTCCTTTGCCAAGCTGTCTATATACATCCCATGTAGGAGAGTGGGATGTTCATGAACCTGCACTGCCCTGCCCACTCCAGGCCCCCTGTGGGGAAAAGTGCCCTTTGGCTCTGTCTCTCTGAGCATGTTCTTGGGTACAGGTCCTCTACCAATAATTGATTTTGGAGATGAGTGCTGAAAATTGGAGTGGGGTCTGTTCCAAGTCCTGCACAGCCTCCAGAGCTGCCAGGGAGCTGCAGACTCCGTGAGTCAGTCATCCACCTGCAGAGTTCCCCACAGGTCTCACAGAGTTTGTAAATGGATTTTTAAGCTTAGCTCACATGTAGACAAAACCCAAGACCAACTCTAAATCTTGCAAACACTTCCACACAAAACATTTTCTAGGAGACCTTCCTGACTTATTATCCCTTTAGGACTTTGGTTGATGTTTGACAGTTCCAGGTTTCTTTTTTCGCCCTTGAGAGCCTTTTCTTCCTGTAGACAGTACACAAATCTGAGTTAAAACTTTGTATTTTTACAAATTCCAGTTTGTTCTTTCTGGGTAGCATCTGGAGAGTTTATCTTTCTAGGATAGTGTCTCCAGATAATTTCTATTCCTTATCAAGTGTTTATTTAGGAGCAAACCAGGCAAGTCCACTCTGGAAGAGCTATTTCCATTGACCTAGACCCGAGTCCTTTATTCATCTGAATGGATGTCCTGTGACACTAATGACTCTTGAGCAGTCTGTGTTGCTGGCTGGTTTCTGCATTCAGTGATTCTTCCTGATGGCTCTTAAGTCAAAGAAAAGTTAAGACTGGGAGCTACAGTAACAGAGAAAAGTCACCCAACAGCTGGGCAATCAAAGTAACATCACAAAATGTGTGGGATATGTCAGCTGATGCACACACAAAGATTTTTACATGCTGTCTCCACGCTGTGTTTGTGCTGGGAGCCCTTTTTGTCAACAGAGAAAAGAGAGACTCCCGGGGCAGCAGGAATATTTTACACGTCTTCTTTAGGATGGCACCAATCAAGTCTTGGTTCCAGTGAGGAAGATCTTCACTGCCAACAGGCAATCCTGGGGTGACAGTGTCAGATGTCAAAACAGGCCTCGTGGCAGCAGGTTGGCATTTCCAGCTGTTCAAAGCATATGTTTTCTTAGTAGGAAGAGTATGCCATGGAGCAAAGATAGAAACTATTGTCAAGAGGGGTGGGGATGAGGGGGAGAGAATTAGAGATTCAGAGAGCGAAGAGAAAAAAAGGCATAACTAAAATATTTTCACATTAACTTTATGTAATTAATGCTTCAAAATTTATATAAAAGCACTTGGTTTCCTACAGACAAAGGAATTTTTGTATTTTTCCAAAACAGAAGAGCTCTGCTTACCTGGTATGTGAAGTCATAACAATTTATTGATCATAGGTATGTTCTGACAGGTGGTCCTGTTGTGCTTAAACAACCACTTGCACAGAATGCAGTGCCACATAAACACAGGAGAAACAAACAGTTTGGGATCCCATTTCCTATTTTCCCTGTTCAGTTTCAGGATTTAGATCTATAGGACAGTGACCAGCCACTTCCCATGTCACTGTTTAATAGAAGCATTTCAGAAATAAAGGAAGTTACACAGATAAAGTGAGCATAGGTGCATGCCCAAAGCAAATGAGGAACCACATACACTGTGCAGGGCCATCAGAAATAAGCACTGCAAGCAATACAAACCCTAACTCAGAGGTAAAGTGTGTGCTCTAAATTTAGATCAGCTCACTTGCACGTTTGTTTGTTTTATATTTTCCTTGCTTGACTTGCATTTATCAATATAGTGCTAAATTGCCAAACAGTCCCATTACACTGTTAATATTTGCCTCTGCATTTCAATGACAGCTAAAACGCAATGAAGAAAAAATGCAAACCTGCACAAGTCAACAGTGAGCTGGTGGTGTCCTGGAGCCAAATTCACCTAGTGTTTTTGCTGAGAACAAGAACTGAAGCCCTGCATTCTGGCCAGATTTCATTTCTGGCAGAATTTACATCTTTTACTTAGAAACTGAGATGTGGCATCTCCTATATGCGTAAATTACAGTATAATATTAATTTTCCTGCTGTATCCAGAGGTGATTGTTGCTACCTGTTGTAGGCCAGATCACAACAACAGGTGAAACACTCTCCCTTTTTTTTACAAGCTATTTAAAATTGAATTTTTTGACGTTTCTGCAAGGGAATGAACTATATAACGGTAAAATACAAGATCCTTCAAGTGAGAAGCTGGGTATTTTGAATTTTGGCATCATATATGTATTGTAAGTGAGAAAGAGCAGGGTGACAGAAGTGCCCATGCTGTGGTGATGTGCTGCTACAACTCCTTAGAATTGGGTAAAAAAGCTGTCATTAGTTTGCTTCAGGCTAAACCCCATCAGCTGAGTTCAGAAAAGAGGCAAAATGATTCTGTAATAGCTCAGCTGGGCACGTGAGTGCAAGTCCTGATGGTGATGAAATGGCAAGCACAGGAAGCAAGGAGATAATTTTTGATTTTTCTTCCAATAGTAAGGCTTAACATTTCTATAAAGAGATTTTTCAGGAGACCAGGATTAAACCATCAACATCTTTTAAGAAGATTCCCTGTTGGTTTGTTAGCAAAAAAAATATGAGCTCTGCACTTCAGTGTTTTGGTACCAGCATGTGACAACCATTTCCATAGATTATAGACCTTGCAGAGTTTTAACAAAAATTATGGAGAATTCAGGATGTGAGATGCATTTTTACAGCAGTTCTCTCTGTCTTGTCACTTTCAGCAGTTAGCTACATTCAGAGAAAGAAATCTCAAGTTTTTATTCTAGGGCAGTAGCATAGCAGCATCCAAAAGCGTGAACCTCTGTTAAAAGATGAGCTGGAAAAGAACACTGCATAGAAGAGTTTCACTTAAAATATGGCATAAGGAACTGAGTATGCTCTCAAATAGGAGTTCTGAATTGTATTTTGCAGCCATTAACATCTCTTTGGACAAGGTGGCTGTTTGGAAGTCACACAGAGAAAATCGGGATTTGATCCAGTGTGCTGGGGATGGTGCCCAAGGCTCACAGTGGTGATTTGTTGAACCAAAGGTCGTGCTTTGGTGCCACTGTGCGTCAGACAGAGGGGAGTCTGATGGTTATTTCAGGATATGAGTTCAATACAGTTGATTTGTGATTTTTGGGACTCAGGCTGAATGTATGTATTCATTTTGGTTTTAAGTTACAGCTCCTTTGTCAGGCCTGGGATATAAATAAACTCATTTTCTTTGGTGCCTCATTCCCAAAGGATGCAAGAAGGACCATCTCATTTCAGGAGATTTGCTTTACCTGCATTTTCCAGCCTGTCTGCTCAGCTGCTCTCAGTTTGAGGCCATGACTGGTGGCCTCCTCTTGGCCTGCTAACACCTGCTAACACCTACTGCAGTGCCAAGGGACAGAGAAGTGCATCTCTTCCCTTACTCCAAGAGTGGAACATTAACCCTTTCACTTCCTTGCCAGGCAAAGTGTTCTCCCACCTCATCATAGCAAACCACAAACCTCCTGCTGCATTTGGTTTACTTCAGACAGCATTGCTATTGAGTGAAGGCTTTGAACAGCTTTAATGTCTTTAATTTACCAGGGAGATCAGACAGCAGGTGGTGTATTGTTCAACAATTCCAGATATGACTGTGTACAATAATTATGTGTTTTGGTGCTGTACTTGTGTTTTAATTGTCATGAATTAACATCAGTTACAAGCACCAGAGCAGCCAGTGAAGACCTGTGTAAGTGCATTTCTTGCTCAGCAGTCTGGGTGCTGCAGGTCGTGTGAGGAAGTTAGCAGGAATCCAGCGTATTGGTGAGGAGGCTCAGGTGTTGCACAGATTTTCTGTACCTGGGATAAACCATTTAGTCTCACCGTCCCCGGTTTCTTCTCATGTTGTTTGCCAATTTGTAAAATACACTGCAAGTTGAAAAGTGCTTTCATCTATTTATTTAGACAGAATGATTTGGAGCAGAGATCTTTTTTCACTGTGTATCCTGGAAGCACTTTTGAAATCCCCTCTCTATCCTCCAAATAAGCAAACACTCACAATATGATGCTCCAAGAGGATGGCATTACAGCAGGTAACACTGCACATTGCTGAATAAAAGATGGCAGCTTTCCATGTGCCACCCTTGTAGAAGTAATCTAATTCCATTAGAATTCATTATGGATGTTCAGGTTACACGGCAGATCCACTGCCCACCTTGCATAACCCAGTCTCTCATGCTGCCAGAAGAAAAAGACCCAAGCAGTTAACAGCACAATGGTTGTTAAACTGTTTCAACCAAACCCAAACTCTCAGGGAAATTAATAAGAAATAAATTTCACAAATGACTTGTACTTATTTGTATTATTAACTATCAATCACAATAATCTTCCAAAGAAGAAAATTATAATTCAAGAATAACTCACCAGAAGAATACAAAGGGATCTTAAGGGTAAAGAGGCTTGTTAGATTTCAGAAAACAGAAAGAAGCCTCAAGTCATCTGAGAGCAGTCTTTAATTATTTAAATTTCTAATGAAAAATAATTTTAAAAGCCAACATGAGCTGTCTTACGCAAATTGATTTCTTAAAACATTTAAAATCATTGGGACATTTCACTTTTGTCTGTGTTGCTTCTTCCTTTCGTTCCCACAGCACTTTCCCCTCTGCCTGTGCAGATCAGAGTAGCTGCCTCTGCAGAACAGCAATCTCATTTTGTTTACTTTGTGTTTCAAAGAGAATTGAACAAGCCCAGGATTCACTTTCTCTAAACAAATACTGGCAAGACAAAGGTATCACAGCTATTCTGGGGACAAGAGGTTCGTTGAGATGGGGAATTGTAAAGACTGGCAAGAAAAAAACACTGAATGTGTTTTTATCTGAAAAAAAGTTAATCCTTTTCACAGCCTCATTTTCTTTGCTGTTGAGATAGCTCTACTTTTTCATTTAGGTTTTAGAGTTTTTAAGCTAAGGGAAGCAAGAAACCAAGATATTTTCTTTGTTGCTGTCAAGTAGCTTGAACAGTTTGAGAACAGAAACCAGTCGGAGCAGTGTGATTAGCGTAGCCAATTAAGGTGGATTTGCATATTCACAACAGAGCTATCGAGAAATAATTCTGCAGAGATAACGCAAGTGTGGCAGCGCCTGTGTGCCAATCGGAGCAGCCTGGCACTGTGCTGTGTGGTAATTGAGCAATAACCACGGGGTGATCCCGCACCCAGAGCCAGCCCGATGCAGCAGGGGAGGGAAGGGCGCTGCGAGGGCGGGAGCAGCGATGGCCCTGCGTGCTGGAAAAGGTTAATCTGCAGCACACTCACCCAAAGGCAACAGCATCTGTCCAACATTCATTCCGGCTGCAGTTTGTGCTACCTGCCAGTTTTGGGGGCCGGACCTCATCAGCAGTTTGGGACACCTGGCTTTTGTGAGCAGCCGGCCAAGGACTGAGTGCCTCGCAGCCCCTCCTGCCCCCGGCTCAGCCTGGTCCACGGGCACGGCGGGATGCAAGGCGGTGGGTGAGCTTTACAAGGTGCACAAGGGGAGCTTCATGCACTGGATGGATGGTACAGCTCTGCTTTCTTCTGTCCAAAAGGCTTTTCACCAGGGTATTATCCAAGGATCAGGCAAAAAAGCACACAGCCCTCCGGGAAACCTTGTGCACTGTTGGATAACAAATTGGGGTGGGCGATCACAGCAGCTTTATAATCTCTGAAGGTAAAAAATCACCTTATGCACTACAGCAACAACAATCTGTGCTCCATCTCAGTGCTTCTCTGGCTCCCACCTCTTGTCATCTCTTACCAACAACTGCATCCCTACAAACATTTGGGTGAGCATGGACTGCCCAAGTGAGCGGCACGCAGAGCCAGCTGCACCCTGTGCCCATGGAATCTGCATCCCCAGGAGGCTCTGCTTTCTTACCAAGGGGCTGACAAGTGATTGGCAGTGTGCAGCATCCATGTGTGCTGATTTTAGAAAGAAATACAGTGTTTTCTGTCCCTAATGCTCTTGCCTCCTCCTTGGTGCTGGCAGCTGAAGCCAAGGTGTGCAACTGCAACAAATAGGGTCAGGAGGGACTCCCTGGAGTATTATCCCGGGTGCAACTGCACTGGCCACATTCACTTCCAAAACTGCTAGGGGAAAGGCAACAACACACAAATTAACTCATGGTACTCACTGCTACAAGATACGAAGGAAAACAATGAAATCCCTGGGGTGGGACCGTTACAGGAATTCTAAATTTATAAACTGGTATCCCGTCCACTGGGGTAAAGACTATGAGCTCTCAGCCTCCGTGCCACAAAGAGTCATTGAGCACATTTAGTTGTGGAGAAATGTCTCTCTCTCCAGGAAGATATATCTTTCTGTAATCACCCATGATAGGCATTTTGCTCTGCAATACTCACTCCTGGTTTATCTAGTCCAGTAACCTACAGAAGATTTTTTTTATTTTTAATGGTCTCTGTCTATGATTATCCACAATTGTCTCTTTCCTTCCAATCCCATTTGTGGCACCAGCTTTTTATTAGAAACTTAATAAACTTTGTGTATGTTCTAAAGATAATATTGAAAATGTAAAATTGTGTTCTGCATTTTATAATTGGTGTGGAAAAAAAGGGGGAGATCTAATCCTATTGGGCCTTCTCTTTTGCTCTCTCTCTCTTTCCCTTTTCCCTTTTGATGGTAAGCAGCAAATTTTAATTAGCTTCATTTCCACAATTCAGTCATGCATATGTAATCTTTGTTCACACTTTTATAAAGTAAAATTAAGTGAAAGAAATGGGGTAATAATAGAAAGCTTGTCTGAGCAGAACAAATGTGAATTATCAAATGTAAGGAAAGATGACTGGGACTACACAGCTTGAAGTTCTGCAAGGTTTGAGGTGATTTTTTTTGAAACAGAAATACATGAATTATGCACGGAAACAGGTGCTGATTATCCTGTTTTGGGCATCTTTTGTTCATTATGTACTTGGGCTGCTGACGTACAGTGATAACTACTGAATGTGAGGAGACTGCTTAATAACAACTTCCTAATGTTTCTCTTTTATCATGAGCTGCAAGTGTCACATGAGCTTGTCTAGGTAATAAAAATCACTTTGTGAGCCCACTGTTCTTAGATTTGGTATTGGAGCAGATCACTGTGCTGGGCCTCTCTGTATTACAGCTGCAAAAGCTGTACTGCCGTTTTGCATTGTAATTTAAAGGTTTCCTAATCCATATACGCACCCTCTAATTAAATGTTTCCAGGGGTTACCTTGGGAGCCTTCAGTGCTATGGTTTGAAACCAAAACTAAAGACCGCATTAAATTCTTTCCCCCCTGGGTGAGACACAGGAGGGGGAAGAACATTTGCATCCCTGCTAGTCCAGATTATTTGAAAGCATGGGCATGACTGGGATTACTGACTTTGTTATTTCTGCAATCTAAGAAGATGGACTTTTGAAGGGAAACAATCCACGTGTCTAAATTTAGAGCTCATCTTATTTTATAACTTCCAAGAAGCCTCTTTAGAGTCTAATCAGTTATTTAAGAAGCTGCCAGTTCAGCAGCCGCAGCTGAAAACCAGAACCTCCTGTTGATGTAAATCAGTCTGTGACTGCACAGGATCCACAATCAGCACTGCAGATGCCGAGGTCTTCACTAGAGGAAATGTGAAGTAGTGAAGCATGTGGGCAGTAGCACATACAGTAGTGAAGTCTGAAGCCCAGTGAATGTTAAACTTGTGAGGAAATACTTTCTTTGCAGCGCCGTTCACACATTCAGCCTGACAACCAAACCACAGCTTTAGGAGAAACACCTCTTCCTGTGACAGGAAGTGAATTTCAGATATGAGGGGCTTGCTTTTTTTATTTCCCTTCTCTCAAAACCTGCTGTGCTGACAGTGACTAAGGACAGCCAAGATTTTGGTTAATGGTTAACAGAGTAATATAACCACACAGACTCTGACTTCCTTCTGCTGGGGCCAGGACCAAAAGCTGCTTTGCTTGCAGGGGAAGAGGCAAGCTTGGAAAGCAGAGCAGTTCACACCGTGAAGGGCTGGAGAACAGAGGCTTCATCTTGTGGAGAAAGGAGGAGGAAAATCCAAAAAGATTGGATGGTGTTTGCCATAAAGAAAGGTAAGAACTGAAACACTTTCCTGTTCAACTGCCTGACTCAGAGGCTGTTGCTCACAAACCAACAAACCCCGCAGGTGTGGCTGGTTGAGACACACTCGTTATACCCGACTGCTCGGACATGTGCGGCTCGGGGAGAGGGGCAAAGTGAGGAAGGATCTGTTTGCTGTGAACTTGAAAGTTGGAGAGGGCAGGAGAGCACCTCCTCCACCCTGGGACTGCTCATGGCAGGGAATTCACCCTCTTCGGACTGTTCTCACCTCATTGACCACAGCCACGTCTCGGAGTTTGAGGTGGCTCTGTGGATCAAGATCACCTTGGCCTTAATCTACATCTGCATTTTTGTTGCGGGCCTCTTGGGCAACAGCATCACCATCAAGGCCACCAAGATCCTGCAGAGGAAAGGCTACCTGCAGAAGGAGGTCACCGACCACATGGTGAGCCTGGCCTGCTCCGACCTGCTGGTCATCCTGCTGGGCATGCCCGTGGAATTCTACAGTGCCATCTGGAGCCCCTTTTCTACCCCCAATGGCAACATTGCCTGCAAGCTCTACTACTTCCTCTTTGAAGCCTGCAGCTACGCCACCGTGCTGCACGTGGCCACGCTCAGCTTTGAGAGGTACGTGGCCATCTGCCACCCCTTCAAGTTCAAGGCCGTGTCCGGACCCCGCACGGTGAAGCTGCTCATCGCCTTTGTCTGGATCACATCTGTCATAGTGGCTCTGCCCCTGCTCTTTGCCATGGGCACAGAATATCCCCTGGAGACCATCGAGGGCTACCAGAGAATGAGTTCCTGCGTCAAACCTACTCCCAGGCACTACATTCCTGAGCTGAAGCACAACATGACCATCTGCACCAGCCTCTCCTCCAGGTGGTCTCTGTTTCAAGCCAGCATCTTCAGCGCCTTTGCTGTGTACATCATCGTGCTGGGATCTGTCACCTTCATGTGCCACAGCATGATGAAAGCCCTGATGATCCACAAGGAAGGGACTGTGGCAGTGAAGGGTGGACTAAGGCACCAGGAGCAGTACCTAAGGAAAAGTGAAAGTTCAGAGGGCAAGAGCTCCAGGAAACAGATCACTTTATTCCTGGGTAAGAGCCATGTCCTACCCTGCCTCCCCTCCCTCACCTACTCCCTTTCCACATCGGAAGGAAGCCCAGAAACCTCTGTTTGTATCTCCCTGAGCTCTCCCAAAGCAGGAACATGATTTGAAAATTGTACAAAATGAGGGATAATACTTTTGGTTGCAATGATACATTTTAAGAAGCCTGATGTTTCTGTATGTTTTTGGTTCTTTTTGTCATTAGAACAGGTGGGAGGCAAGAAGAAGGAAAAATCCATTTACTGTCTGCTAGTTCTGTTTGATTTTATTACATGCCTACATGCAGCAGTATGGGTGACAGGCTGTTGCAGCTTGACCTTTGGGGTAGCAATAGGCAACAGTTGCCTGGATATAAAGTAGCTCTACTTGGATGTTTTCCCACTAAATTACAAATATGAGTGTTTTTAGTAAGGCTGCTGATGGCAGGGAAGACTGTCTTGCAAGATCTCAAGCTTGTCTCTCTCTGAAGGCATTTCCCTGTTAATTCAGGATGCTCCTTGGAGAGTTCTCGCTTAGCCTCAGCAGTTGTGGCTGTGTTGCATCTGAGCATTAAGGAAGCTGGACTGGAGAGTTTATTTGGTCTCACAAATTGCAGTTGCCCTCTTTGAATTTCTTTTCCCTCTGATTTTATTTGAAGGTCTGTAACGCTGAAATTATGTTTGATTCTGATCTCTCTCGCCACATCTGTCAGACAAAAAACAAATCAAGCTGTCATTTCACCAACTTGGAATCTTCCTGCGCAGTGATCCATGTAGTCTCCACATTTGTTAATAGTCTTACAGGCACCCTGAATCATGCCCTGGCTGCATTACTGTTGGTTCCTGTTTTGTTGGGATGCTTATTATGATGCTGGATATAGTAGTTAACCATCTAGAGTAGGAATGCACAGTAGACCCAGTATTTCTGTGTTGCTTTTCGGTGCTCTGACCGATATGGCAGAGAGGGACTTGAAATTCATGAGTCTGTCCACTTCTACAACTTTAAGTAGATTAGATTTTGTATCACATTTTTTCCTCCTTTTAAATTTTTTTTTCCTGAGGATTCTCTGCTTCTTCACCTAGTCCTGCTTTTGCCGTGGTCTGTGGCAGGCCATGAAGCTGCCATGAAATGAAGAAATCATCTCCTCTCACAAGGTGTCGAGAGGTCCCGTATGTGGTTTATTGAAAGGGCTCTCTGTCCCTCACTGCAGTGACAATACAGATTTCTGGGGTAGAGGCACAGCAGGGTAGCTAAATACATGGAATGCACAAAGCAGAAAGAGATCTGCTCTTGAAGTGCTGCTTGGGGGATCCTCAGGTGTCTGTAGATCTCCCTCCCCTTGTACACTACCGCAGCTGCTTTAAAGCCCAGTCTAAGATCCAAATCCTGGCTGGGTTGAGAGGGGAAGGTAAACTGCCATGACTTTTCTTCCCTTTCTTGATTATTCTTCCTGGTGCTCTAGCATGGACTAGGCAGATGCAGCGCTGCTTGCAAAAGTGCTGAATAAATGAAAGCAACTGGTTTGCCCTTTATGATAAGGGAATTTGCCACCCAGTGTATCTGACACTTCCTCTGTGCTCTCAGCTCTCTGGAGGCAGGAGATACTTGTGTGAATTCCCCAAAATTATTTCAGTGGCAAGATTCTTAATACAAGTCTTGCTAACTTACTTGGCTTGGGGAATAAATTAATAAACTGAGGAGGAAGAAACTCCAGCTTGCATTTCTGAGAACAATGCAAAGCAATTTAATTTGGAGATTTCATAAGAGTGATGCTTTAGGGCAGTTTTAACCCAGAAGAAATGAACATATAAATTGTTTACAAATCGCTGAATTTAAATGCTGTGATTTAGAAGTCCTCTTTGTTTTTCATTTAACAGATGGGTCAAATTAAAACCAATACTTGCACATTCACAGCATATTTCACTTTTAATGTGAAATGTAAATGACAGTATATAGCATCATGTCTTTGTACATCTAACAGCAATAAAAACAATTTAGCATTTTGTTCTGGTTGTTAAAAGTGATAAGTTCTATAAAATGGAGATTAAAATCATAAATCTCCTGACGATGAGAAAAAGCTAAGTAGAGGATGACACAGGGAGGAACTAATGCTTTTTTAGTGTCATGTTATTGTGTGGCACTCGAGCACATTCATGGAAATTAATTGTAAATGTTGAAAGATTGCTGGCCATAGGTGGTATTGATGCTTGCAGGATGGGCTCTGGATGGGGTGACACCACTGCAGAAACTGGGTAGCTGCAATACTTCTGAAAACACTTTGCTGATGGCTCCTAGATGAAATTCAAGCTTTTAACAGTATTTAAAACCTCTTAATATGCTTGGCACACCCTGGCAGGGATCAATTTAATCTTTGTGGCTACTTGATCTTATCTTTCTCCAATGGCTATGAAGGCAGTGACCACCTAAATGGTCACAAGGTGCTACTGGGGATCTCTTGCTGCTCCAACACCTTAGCTGAGGCCCCTGCACTGTAGCAGAGAGCTCTCAAGAAAGGGTGAGTTTGAAGAACTATATGTCTTATTATTATAAACATTGTAAGTGGGTTGTAGCAATCACAGAAAGGGAATGTAAAGGTAGGATTCTGTATAAGAGAGCTCCAACAAGTTCAATAACTATAAATTATAAATATTACCAAAAAAATGTACTCACATAGCTGAAAATAAGCTAAAAATCTTTAGGAAGTGTTAACATGGGAAAAGGGGAGCAGTGTGGGATGAGCCTTCCCACAAGCTGCTGGAGGGAAGGCACCACCAGCAGTGCTTGCTCACTGGCCATGGCTACACACTTCTTAATCTGGTCATTGCACAGAACCACATTTGGACAAAAACAGCTGTGTGGTTTGCCAGCACACTGGATCTGACTCACCCGAACTTGCACTCCACAACAAAGTGAGTTCTGACCTTCCCAGCTGGAAAAGGTGCTGCTTCTAAAGCTCCTGTGATGTTTCCCTTGGCAGCTTCAGTTTGAGCTTCTGCTAAAAGCCTGGATCATTTTGTGTAAAGCAGCCTCAAGCCTACCACAGTAAAGACATTGAAATAAGAGTCTGTTAGTGATACTACATCTTCTTTCTTTGTTTTATACACTTCCAGTTTGCCCTTTGGATCAACACTCCTCTGTTCCCACAGCTCCACTGAGTGGGGCTGCTGGGCACAGTGGGTGCTTTGCCAGTTGACATCTGGGCGGCATTTTTCTGTCTCCTGTCCATGATGAAACATCTGTCATTCCTGAGATCTTCCATCCAGAAAAGAGAAATATCAAAATAATCTGGCTGCTGCGGAAGTGTTGGTGGAGGTGCATTAAAGCACTGCTGTAGCTGCAGCAGTCAGCAGGAGCCAGAGCTGATGCTGTACCTGCCTAACTGGGGCCCTGTTGGCACCAGCCCAGCACCATCAGCTCCCCTGGGACATGTGAGGCAGGAAATTCCCACTTCTCTCTTTTTCCCACCTCTACCAAACTGCAACTTTTCTGCTCTGGGACACCATCTGATGTAGGATGAATTTTGCCAGGACAGCAAATTATCCTGCAGCTCCTTTAATAAACAGGCAAAGGAATTGGTTATAACCCATGGCAGTGCCTCCATCTGAGAAAGGCAGTGTAGTGGTGGTTTTTCAATTTTTTTAATGTGTCAAATACACTGAGTGTCAGCCTGAAGGCAGCAGCAGTGGTGGTTTCCTGTGATGTGGTATGGTACAGGTAGCTTCAGGTCTGGTCTGCTTTACAGGGCAGCAGTAGCCAGAGGCTTTACTGAGACTCTGGTGAGTGCCATGGAATGAAAGAGAGCTCCTGTCTCAAAAAAACCCAAAAAACAAAAAAAAACCAAACAAAAAACGAGAGAGAGAAGGGCTGGAAAAGCTAGGCAGACGGAGGTCAGACCTGACCAAGGCCATGCCACTTTTTTGGTGGCTGTTGTTAAAACAATGCCAGCTTGTCTATAACAACACCAAAGCCTCTGTACACACCATGAACAGCTGAACCGAGCCATAATCTGAATCTAGATAAAACCTTGACTCAGAATTTAAAAGGATCTCTTAGAACTTAAGATGGAGCACCATTTTCTTTCCATACACTACTGCTGGCAATTTAATGCTCTGCTCAGAATAAAGGTAGTGTGTGTAGGAATAGTCTTTCCAAAGATCACTAGAGAAGTGTGTTTTGTAAGGCACTTGGCAAATTTCAGGAGGCAAATTACTTCAGAATACTTCAAGTAGTTGTGAAAAATACGTGGTTGTCATCTGGATATGACTCAGGCACAGTGTAACTTGACAATGGTAGGACTTCTGTTACATGAAAATTAGATGCTTCTTCATAGGCTGGGTTTTTGGCTGGGTTTTTTCCTTACTGAAAAAGGTAAAGGTTAGGGATAGAAAAAAAATGGAAAGAACAACCTAATTTATGGGATTCCAGAACACAGCTCCAGCCCATGTTCTTTAAACTCAGCTTCACTGACTCCTCTTGGTTCATTTTTTAATCATTCCATCGAGCTGCCTTTCTTCAGGCACTTTGTTGGAGATGTGTCTGAAGATAAGTGCACTATAGGCTGGATATGACTTTAATCTCTGTGTTTTTTATGGTGTTTCCATCCATGTGTTTTCCTGAGCAGGGCTTTGAATTGCACAAGACAAGTAGGAGACTCAGGGCACTGAAATGGGTGGCAGGGGCTGAGCAGGGAACATGAAACACTTGACCAACAGACCGGGGCCTGGCCACTCAGCTGTATGGGGCATCCACCCTCTGTAACCAGTAAGTTTTTTGTTTTACGTCCTGCTTCTTGGAAAAGTGATCAAAGCAAGTTTTTTTCCTGCTGGTGTTCGGTAAAATGTGCTTCCTCTTCTCCGCAAAAGCATTGACCTGGTGTCAGCAGCAAAACCAGTCGGTGCTGTTGAATGCTGGTAGCACAAAACTGAAGCTCAGCTATTCAACAGGTGACAATGGAAAGGCTGCATTGAGGGATGATGGCTTCTCAGGGCAATTGTGTACAAATAATCTCCTCTGAAGAGCGGGGGAACTTAGGTCAGTTTAGAAAAAAAAAAACCCACAGTAAAATAGACTCAAGGCAAACTTCCAAAATCCAGACCTCTGTATGTTCAGGTTTCCCACACAGCAATTTAAAAAGGAACACAGGGAGAGCCCAGCATAATTTTCCTCCCTATTGTACAGAAAGCAATTTATCTACTCCTGCTTTTAACTGGACTCATGTAATAGAAGATTGTGCTTTTGACATAAGTAGACAGTCTTCCTTTCCTCCTACACCGAGGGATGGCAAAACAGCACCAAGAGAAATAGAATCGAAGAATAGGGACTAATTGAGGCCAGCACCCCCAAGGTATTTAAGACTTTTGTAGTTTTAATGGAAAAATCAATGTGTGATTACACTTTGCATTAGAGTACTTAAAAATTGCTTCAGCATGAAAAGTCTGCAGCTTTGAAAACAACCTCACCCCACAAATTCTTTAGTCAGAGGACCAGATTGACCACTAATGTAATCCACATAACTCTCCATATGTGATATCTTGGCAGATATGGTCTCTGGGGACACCTGAGTGCTGTTTTTGCATGAGAAGCTCCTGAGGACAATGAGTGCTTTACTTGAGCTTTTTTAAAGCTGTGGCCACACTTCTGTCTTTCACCTGATGCCTGCAAGGAAGCTGGTATTTCACCTGGTCTGTAGGGACCTATAGGTCTTGGTTCTTTGTGTTTCAGCATCTGTGCTGCTCAGAGAATAAGTGCACAGCTAAGATTCCTGGAGTACTTCTGTCCTGGACTTGCAGCTGCCCAAAGTCTTTAAGCCTCATTAAGGACCATTACCTATGTTGGCCTTAATATTGTTAATCTCTCTCTCTCTCTCTCTCTTATAAGCTGTAGATAATAAACCTAGTGGCCCTTGGTTCTTCTGGCACTTCTAGGTGTATGCTAAGAGAAGGAATTAGAGAAGTGCAGCCAACATCCCTCACTGTGGCAGCGTGAGCCAAGGAACAGGCAGGGGAGTGCTGCCTTTGGGAGCTGAGGACTGGCTGTGTCACCTCAGCTTCTGAAAAATACACTCTGTATCATGGCAAACCCTCCACAGGACACGCTCCCTTACAAGTAAAAGCCTTGGAAACTGTCTTTTTCTTCAGAGTGGACAAGAAAGCAGGAAGATTTATTTCTCTCAAAGTGGAGAAACACAGATGTTTCTACAGGTATGAGGTGGATTGAGGGAGACAGCCCTCAGACAAACACAGCAACCCTGCGTTAGGGAACCCTGTCCCATCAATTTTGGTCTCCTGCCCTTATTCTTTGGTCAAGAGACTATTGTCTAAGCATTAATTTTCCAGTTTCCCTCTCTGTTTTCTTGCTATCTCTTCTGAGCAAGGTGCTGTCTCAAATGTAGATTGCTCTTGCAGCTCCTCAGTTTCAATAGGTAGGAGCCATTTGTGGAAAGTTCACAGATGATTTATTGGAATCTTCACCTGTGAAAGCTAAATGCATTATCTAATCCTCTATTGTTTCATATTCAAATTATACCACATTTCCTATAATTAAATCTTTTGTTTTCCTATCTGATGTTGGGTCCATTATCTTTTAACAATGATTGCAAGCCTGTGAATTTTAATGGGGAAGAACTTTAATATCTGTGCATTTGTTAGTGAAGCTTTCAATTTTGTTATTTATTATCTTAATTAATGACACAGAGAGATCGAGTGCACCCTCAGCACACGTGCAGATGGCACCAAGCTGAGTGGTGAGGTTGACACACCTGAAGGACAGGATGCCATCCAAAGGGACTTGGGCAAATGTCCAAGGCCAGGTTGGAGGGTGCTTGGAGCAACCTGGTCTAGTGGAAGGTTTAGCAGGGGCTTGGAGTAAGATCAACCTTATGGTCCCTTCCAACCCAAACCATTCTATGATCATCCTACACAACTTCGTGGTTTGCAACGTTTGTGTAATAAACTGAGAACCCACCAACAGCTTAAAGACTATTTTCTTCCCTTTCATTGTTGCAGATGAGTTCCTAAACCACTGAAGATAAACAGTTTTCAACTTCTATTTGGCACAATGTGCTGTAGCATTTTTTTAGCCCTTTTCAAGGGTATCATAAGCATGCTTATGCTGCTTAGGTGAGAAAGCAGTTATCCTTCTGATCCCTGCTATGCATGGATGAGTAATATCAAGGTCAGAATATTATGGATTAAATGAGTCTGCCAAGAACCTTTTAATTGTATGAATTGTGACTTACAAGGAAAGGTGAAAGTGAGAAAGAGGTCTGGTACCGTGATGAGCTAACTTTTCCTTGTTTCCTCTTAAGCTGTCTGTAAGCTTCTCATTGTTGCATTGATTCCCTCTTAAAAGCACCTAGCATTTTTGTTCTTATGAAGTTTTAGAATAAGGACTTCAAGTTGAAATAATATGAAGTTAGAGTTGGGGATCTGTCAGCAGGTGTATGCTTGTTACAGAAACATGCAGAGAGAGTTCTGTGAGGCTCAGAGAGCACTTGACAACCACCTGCAAACAGAGGCACATGTGTAACAGTTACCAGGAAACTAAACTTTAATCATCAGTACAAAAAAAACAGGCATGCATTAGAGAAGATAACATTTCTTAGCCATCCATCCTTGTCCTCAGTGTAAATGGCTTTCTTTTCCCATGTTTGATTAGGTAGCATCTGAACAGATGTTCAGGATGTTCTGCTCCAATCTCTAGTTGAACCTTGCAGAAGAGCTCAGCCCCTTTCTGAGAGCAGTGTAAATATTTTGTCCCTGTTCATGCAGCATTCCTGCAAATCCACCTTGATTTGCTCCTCCATATATTATTGCCAGCTTGCTTTTTGTTCAGCATTCTGATTGTCTTACACAGCTAAATGAGCAGCCACCTCATGCCCAGTGTTTTATTTTCATGGTATGTCTGGTATGGTGCCGCTGAAGGTGATTTTGATTTGAAGAAATATTAGCAGACTTTCTTGATTGCTCCTCCATAAGCAAATCCCTGGAGTTCCCTACATATGCATGCCTTCTATTAGATTGCTGCAACTGGAATTATTCTAGTCCTTTTACCATAAGGCACAAAATTTAAACTATGAAATGCGCTGTTGTGGAGGTCAGATGTAAAAATGAGCTCCTAAAGAGGTTAAATGTAGCCTTGAAGAATAGTGCTGTCGAGCAAGATGTAATCTCCACTCTAGAAAGTTCTGATACTGCTGGGTGCCAAGACCTCAGTGTGAATAGGACAGGAAAATCCCTCTGTGCTTGTTCCTTTTCCTGCAGGTGTCTATGTGGGACCATCACAGAGAGAAATTAGTGGGCAGATGAGTCCTAGGTCTGTCCCAGTCTGTCTGCTTTTAAGATGAAACTTTCTGTACATGCCAAAACAGGCAGGTAATCTGTCTGCCTTCAGCTAAGTACAGGAACATGAGCTTTTTAAGATGGTAAAACAAATATTTTGAGTAGACAAGAAAAAAAAATTGCTTGAAATGCTCTCCCTCAAATTTTGGTTATTTTTCCCTACACCCCCCTGCCCCAAAAACATAAACTTTTCAAGAAAAAAAAAGGTATTAATTTCTGGGTGTGGTACTTACCTCTGTTGTGTGTGTGCAAAATGTGTCTTGTTTGATAAACTCTAGTACTTGCTGATTTTTTCTTTCCTGTGCCTCACATTGTCTCTCTCTCCAATAAAGACAACTTTTGAGCTCCCTGAGTTTGAAAATAAAGCTGACATTTGTCCCATAAAGGCACTGAGAATGAAGGACCTCAGCAGCTGAATCTCTTAGTAATCCTTAAGGATATCTATAGAAGAGGGTTCTTGGAACTGCAAAGACTGAACCAAAAATCAGAATAAAATTTTTAAGGTCGCTAAAGATTGCAGTACGTCAGCAACAGAGTACACAGATATTCAAACAGTCTTTCTTGTGAACACAACTTTTAACATGCCAGGTTGTAAGCATTAGATAAGAGCCAGCGTTGTGTGGTGAAGGTCAGACAGAAGTCAAAAGCAAGCACGCTGGTGCTTGCCCTAGTCCTTCAGACAGTGAAATTGCTAAAAGCCTTCTGACTTTGTCACAGGCTTACTCAACAGACCTTTCTGATTGTTTGGAAGAAATGCTTGTCTAAAATGGGTGAAATGGGTTGTGTCATAGGTGTTCAAAAGATGGTATTTAAGGGATTGTTTTGTCGTGAAAGCCAAAATACCTAAGCTCTAGTGCTAGTAACGGTGACATCAACTTCTGCCAAAATGTGTAAAAGCATGTATTGGCATTTTCAGACATACACATACTTTTGAAATCTTGGATGATGATTTTAAAAGAGTAACTTAGCTACTGAAGTTTAATGGTTTAGAATATATTTGTTTTCAAACCTGAACTTTTGAAAAAATGCAATGTGTAACTACTCATGTTGAGGTTGGGGGAAAAAAGCTCCTAAGGGGACTGGAGAATGGGAAGACAGATCTTTAACAGGAGCTAAAATGAGGTTGTATTGTTTAATGTGGAAAACTGAAGAATACAGTTAGCTTTATCAGTAAGTACAGTGGGGCAGTGGGTGCCAAGGAAAGAGGAAGATCTGGTTTGTACCCTGGTTTGAAAACCTTGCAAAATAGATTCAGAAACAGCCGTGTGCAGAGTGACTCTGGGCACAATCAGTCTGATCTTACTGTGCAGGGAGTGAAGCCTGGCAGTCTTGCAGTGCATGTTCAGACACTGCCCGAGGAGCCCAGCCTGTTTAAGTCAGGTTATGTCAAGCAGTTTGCAATTGCCTACAGTTGCAGAGCAAGAACGTTCCCTCCAGCCTGCACACATCTTCCTCTTCAGCTTAGAGACTTGAGTCTGAAAGTTGCAGTACCCTGGATTAAGTCAAAATTTAAAGAGCTTTAAATCCATGTTGAGTATAAATTTGCTGTTAAAAAAACACAACCAAAGAACAGCAATAGTAGAGCAAAATGAGAGAGCTCTTCTGAAACTGCTGCTTGCTGGTCTGGTGGGCACAAAGCGCCATCACCCTCAGCTAGAGCACTGTCTGTGCCTGTGGAGGTTTGTGACTGTATCCCTCTTCTTGCCTTCAGTGCTTCTCTTGTGCCCTTTCCTAGAACATTTTCCCCACCTGGTGTGCCTGGAGGCAGCCTTGGGAGTTCATTGTTAAAAGTTAATGTCTGGAGACTGGAGCTTTCCATTGGCTTGATTCCCTTCCCTTTTCCTACCTCCTGCTCGTATACACGTCTACTGAATTCTAAAAAGCTTTTTGATAGTGACTTGGAATTCAAATGTCCCCTTTCTATTTGTCTTCTGGTCCAAGCCAACATTTAAATGCATTCTTTTCTATTACTAAGAACATATTGACAATTTAGGAAACATTGTCCTACAGTGCAAACACTGTGATATTACAAAATATTGCCATGTTCTCTGCATTGATCTAAATGAGAGCATTGGCACGAGAACTAATAGGTCTTTAGGGGCCATGAATGAGCACAGACAGAAATGAGAATATTTCTAATCATGAGAAGGACATGTTCAGGGACAGTTTTCCAAGCAGAGAACTGGACCGAACTCGTTCCGTTTTTGGGGTACAGAATGTGATCATTTCTGCAAGTCTGTGGTGTGGGTGACTGTGCTGGGAGTGGAGATGTGTCTCTGGCCATAAAAACAAGGATTCCTCTGGGCTGGAAGGAAAAGGTCATGTTTATTGCTCCTGGTGTGGCCTGTGTGACTCCATATCCTCCTTCGGACCTTGCAAGGAAGGAGCAGCAAGCCTAAGCAAGCTGAACATTTTCAGACACCTTTCATTTTCAAATACCTTCTGCCAAAAGGAAACTTTGAGAAAGCTCGCCTGGGACCACACAGGTCCCCCTTGGTGCACATCCAGATCCCTGCCTGTAGGTGGGGGATCCATTTCCCACGTGTTTTGGTCTCTGAGTCAAGGGTAAGGTATCCCTGTTCTGCTCCTCCTCTTGCTGCCCAGATCCGCTCTGCCAGCCTGCCCTGGTGCCCTCCTCCAAGCCCACGTGGCTGTCAGCCTCCCTGTGCCTGGCTGTTCAAAACCCTGCCTCTGAGCCCCTATCTCCAAGAGAGAATTGCTTTAACCTTATCAAATGGAGGTGAAATTTAAAATGACTTAATGTTTATTTGCTGACAGGCAGGAATGTCCTCTAAATTGACTGTCACAGCTGGAACACAATGCTGTAGGACCAACTCAAAACCTCTTGCTGGCCTTCAATGAAGCAATGTTAATTTTGGGAAGTGGGGATATTATTGTGGCCCCCCTGGATATATATGGAGAGCATTCTCATTTTGAAGTTTTATACAATGAAGCTATATTTGATATTTGCATAATTCAAATAGATGAAATCCTCAAACAGGCACAGAAGACTTGATTTCATTAACTTGGGATGCAGCCATCCCCATCTTTCATGCAAATGGAAAATACCTTTCCTGTAAGTATGCTTTAAAGATTCATTTCTTTCTCTAATCAAGTGGTGAAATCCTACCCACGGGAACCAGAATTGATTTCTTTTCCCTTCAGACTCGATATCATAGACCTTATTTGGGTTAAGTTCTGTCCTGGAATGTAAGGTTAACCCTTCTGTGTGCTGCCAATCAGCTACATGTGTTCCTGTTTGCTGCTCCAACACGCTGAAAGCGCACGTGGTGCAGCTGTCCTGCAGATGCAGCCGTCAGCTCAGGGAAGCTCTGCCTCTTGTCAGCAAGGATCTATTTCCACTGAATCCCTGACCTTGAGAGCTTGTTTTTAAATTTCCTCCTGGGCCTTGAATGCTGTAATTGATTACGGTTGTTTTGGTTTCAGTCTTTAACAATCAAGGTGAAGAATTGCTCCTGCATTTGTTAAGATGTCAGGAGGAAGGCAGCTTGCCCAACGCTGCATGGACAGTGTCAAGGAGCTGCAGTGGGCTCCTGCAAGCCTTCCATGAAACACTGATGTTTCTGGTCGGGAGTGGAAATCAGACAGGAATGCTCTGCTCTAGGTGCTGGCACTTGTGCCAGGGGCCTCTTGGGGCATGAGACAGCTCCACTGCATTAATTCAATTTAATAGGCATCAGTGAAAAATTAAAGGTATTTCGTGTTGGTGCACGTAGTCTCAGGGAATAGTCCTTTATATTACATAGTCTGAGCCCTGGGACTCCTGTCCATGGCAGTGCTTAGGTGAATCTCCCTCTCTCCTTGATACTGAATTGCCTGCGTATCTTTGTATGCTATTTTCTGGTTCACCTTCTTGGTAATATAGCTCTGCATTTTATTTTCTGTCTTTCAGATATATCACTTTTCACTTGAATTGTCTTATATTAGTTGAAACTGATAGCCTGACCCCTTGGCCACTGTGCTTCATCAAAAGCAGGATGCTCTGCTACATTCTAATGAAGAGCTGCCTTAAAAATAACAAAACCCACCCCCCAAAACCAAATCAAACGAAACCAAACCAACCAACCAAAACTAAACACCCTCCATCCCCCAAATTAAGAGCCACAAAGACAGGAGGAAAATATGTATTTTTCTTGGATGTCTGGGATGCTTAGTTTTCTCATTCTCTTTGCCTTAGAACACAAAGCAGTCGTTGGGAAGGGATTTTTTTCTCACTCTGAAAGTAAATTTATGGTGTGCTCCTTGCCTCTCCTGCCCACTAGACTGCCCTGCAGGAGAAAGCAGTAGGTCAGCTACACTGAATGGTTCAAGAAGCCAAGATGACCTGGGTTTTCCTGTTGTATTGAAGGAATATTTTACTCTCTGGTTGGCACTGATTAGTAAACCCTCCCTGTAGTGTGTACTCATTGTGTGTTTGACCTTGACATGCAATGCCCAGTACCTGGAGCCAGCTCAAAGGAAGCAGCCAGCTGAGAGAAAAGACATCTCTGTTTCCCTCAGGGTTCCTGTGACCACAAAACGTGGCTTTTTGACACCAGGGAATGCTGAAATGGTCTAGGTCTACACCCCCTGTATATGGTGTGTATATAAACATATTTACATGGGAGTATTGACTAATCAGGAGTAGCCATTCTCACCAATCCACGTACCATGTCTCAGGGCATGTTGCTCTAACTGAGCAGCAGGGTGGGTTTTTGGCTTGTTTGGTTTACTCTCTAAGCAGAATCAGGCACATTTTGGGAAAAGACCTGTCCAGCAAAAGCCCCAAGAGCTTGGAGAGTGGGGCAAACACCACACATGTCAGTATTCACTGGCAGTCATCACACTGAATTCGATAGGGCTAAAAGCATTTCAGACTTTGGCTGACAAAAATCTTGCTGACTGAACTCTACTGAACTCTGCTTTCAAGTCATTTCAGGTCAGGAATAATTGCCATCTTTACATCACGATTTTCAAATTCTTTATCCCTTGAAGCAGCACTGAGAAAGCTAAGTGTCCCTAGGGTTCAAATCTTCTTTATTTAATTTTCCTACTATTTTAATGTATCAATGGTTCTGATCATTTTTGCTCAATGTGGTTTTGAGGAGAAAATTCTGAGGCATGAAAAAATCCGTTTAAAGTGAAACATCATGCTTTTGATCCAAGGACTGATGTTCCATGGGAGGAATAGAAACAAAAGTCTCATGATAACCCCTCTGCTTTCCTAAAATAGAAAACCTGCCTAGTTAATGAATATAAATGAATGTACATTCACTTCCTTTTTTTTGAGGTTACTAAAGCTGATTAGCATTAGGGTACCACAATTTATTTAAAGCAGTTGAGTAATTATTCTGCTTTCTATCCTATGAACATGCAACTTATTTATTACTAAAAGTTTAGGGATTTTTTAAGTGTATCCTTGAAATAACATTGGGGACATATCATCTTTGTCATCATCTGAGTTTTAAAATAAGTATTTTACAATAAGTAATTCTGGTATACAGGCAAAGAAGAAAAATTGGTCAATGCTATAGATATTCAATAAACTGTGATGCATCGTCTCACAGGAAAGGACCTAAAATCCTTAGGCACGAAATAATGTATTGACAATTTGTGTTTCCACAAGTAGAATTCAATATTCAGTGTAATTAAATTAGAAATTGATAGCTTGAGCAAAACAAAACAGTTTTTCATATAAAATTTAACACGGGTGAAGCCACTTTGCTTTATTATGACACCAGGTAGATCAGGGTGCTTTGGCTGAGAGTTATTTTCCAGCAGATCATCATAAAGTGACTTGTGTGCATTGGCCTTACCTGTTATGTTGGGCTAATGAGAATTTATTCTCCACTTGCCTGTAGAGGCTGTGTTGTTAGTAAAGCCAAGCAGGTTAAGTTGCTCTCTCTAGGTCAATCCTTGCAAAAATTGCAGCTTCTTTTCTCTCCAACCACCCGTCCTCAGGGTGTGGGAAGACAGGCAGAAAAGTGAAGTGACTCTGGCTGCAGTCAGAGGTGTCCAGGAGCTGTGCAGGTGTGGAGATTTTTCAGGCTTGTTCCTTGTTGTCCCTTTAAACTTTAATAAGCTAGCTGTTGGACAGAAATATCTTTAACCTGGTTAAAAGTTATTCAATCTGTTTACATAATTTAAGATATAATTGGAATCTTCTTTGGAAGCACTTTGATTCCTCATGCTTGGCAGTTGTCCCTACAGGCGTGTAAAATTGTGTGTGGAGGAAAAGAAACAATGAGATTCTCAAACACAACATTATTATTTTAAATGTAGTAGCACCATTTTAGATTAACTATCACTTCAGTGGGAAAATTCTATTTTGGGATTAATGACTAAATCATAGACACCTCTAGCCAAAAGAAATTAAACTGTTGACGTGAGCACCTAGCAGAGCAGTTTCAGTATTAGGTCTGCCTTCCCACAGGAACACACACACAGCCCTCATTAGTATTTGCAAGTTCTGTGTAGGTACCCAGGGAGGAACATACACCACTTGTAAGCTGGGGGAAAATAAAAAAGAATCTGTTCTGGAAGCTTCCCTGCTAAAGCACTTGAACCTCATCTAAGGAGTATTATGGGACAGAAAGAAAATTCTGCAGCTGGTGAACTTTATGGCAAAGTTGCATTTCATCCTCAGACCAGTTGTAAAAAGACAAGCTAAAATAAATCTTCTACACTTTGCAGATGTGCAGACAGTTCATGAATAAAATTTAAATCTGCAAGCAACCTATTATGCTATAATAATGAGTTTAAAAAAATTCAAAGCACCTGTATGCTGCTCATTTAGAACCACCAGTTTCTGAAAACAGTGACATTGGACAGCCTCTCCTGACTTAGCAGAAACAGTACTGAGTTATACAAATGTGGGTACTTCAGTGATGTAACTTGCAGTTTATTTATCACATGGTAGTGTTTTGGAGCCCAGGCTGAGACCAGGGCCCTGTTGTCTATGCACTGTACAGACAAGAACAAATAATTTCTATGTCAAAATGTACAAAATCTACATAGTAGAACCAGAAAGAATGGTGAGAAGGAAATCTGACATATAGAGTTCATCTCCTCTAACTTTTATTAACAGAGCAGTTACATATTAAGTGCATGTACCAAATATTTTGAAACTAGATAAGAAATGTTTATTTACAGAAGAAAAGTGGCCCAGCTGCTTCTGAGAACCACAGGCTCCATGACAACTGTGTAGCAAGTTTTAGGACACTCAGTTTTGCATTTCCTGAAAATGCACATGCAAGAATCTTCATTGTAAAAGCAATTATTTATCTTTGAAGAGCTCATGATTGCCAGGAGCTCCAACACATGTTGCATATTTTAAGATGTTCATCATGGGTTACCAGATGAAAATGAGCTGCAGTAAGCTGTCAAAAGCAGATGGATTTGAGTAGCAAGAATTGCTGCCAGTAGACATTCATTGTCAGCCACCTCTGATGCTGGTGTTGGAAGATGAAGAGGATTATTTGCACCAGCTTGTAGCTGCTCAGAGGAAAAATAACTTCTGTGTATTTGCAGATTAGACTAGACAAAGGCTTTACTTCTCTGAAGAAAACTCCTTAATATAACTTGCACTGAGGCTCTGAAGTGCAGCCTGTTTGTATTTTTCCCTTGGCAGTGTTACAAAACCTCATCTCTCCCTGATCTGCATTTGAAGAGTCTTCATTTTTATCTCTTTTAGATATGAGACTTTTCTGCTTTAAGCACTTCCTCTCCTTCATTTGAGCATGGAGCTGTTGGGAGGCTTTTTTTTTCCATCTTGAGCCTGAGCAATAGTCCAACTATTTGCTTTAGAGAATCCCTGGTTTGTCATTGACGGGCAGTCGTATTTCCAAATGGACTGACTGCAGCTCTCCTGGGCGAGTCTGTTTTGTCTGATTGTGTCTTGGAGTAACACGGGGACAGCCTGCAGCTTTGTCTGTTCTTAGCACTGCACATCCAGACACACTGGTGCATTAAACTTCATGCCTTTAGGAAGGTAAACATCCCATGGCACGTGGAGTGTAGGCCTTGCGGAATCACAGAAGCACAGAACATCTCGAGTTGGATAATTTCTAATATGCAGTTTCATGTGCAAAGGAATTGTTTGGAAGGTGATAAGAGAGCAATGAAACTGCACATTTTAGCTTGGGCACACATCACAGGAACTGCCACTTCTGTGAGTGAGGTGTCACTCTAATGCTTGCTGCACAACCAAGTACTTTGGGCTTTTGAAAGGACCATCATCTGATGCTAATAGTGCAGGTTTTCTGAGCCCATGATATCAAGACGTGAAGAAATGAAGCTGAAACCTCTCTCTCCTTCTTTCTCAATGTCTCCCATCAATATGCCAGTTCTAGGTCAGTCAGCAATGAACAAACATGTGGGGTCTCTAAGTGGGATAAAGGCATACAGTTTACTCATGGCACTTGATTTGAGTCCAAAAATGAGTAATTAAACAATTTTTTCCTTTTTGCCATACCTGCAGTCTCTTTCTCCCCAGCTGGCTGAACAGCAGTGTGTGGGTATGTACCTGCAGATAATACAGGAAATTTCTTTGAAGCCTTCCCTGCCTTTAATTTCATAGTTTGTTTGTGGAAAATGTGATTATATAGGCTGTGATTTCATAGGATCATGGAATGTTTTGGGTTGTAACAGACCTTAAAGACAATCTCTTTTCAAGTGCCTGCTATGGGCACAGCACTAGACCAGGTTACAAAGAACCAAAATCCTTTGATTTTCTGTGTGTTTCTCTGGAATCACTCCAAGAACTCCACGTCCTTCTGATGCTGGGGCCCCAGAGCTGGATGCAGTGTTCCAGGTGGGGTCTCACAGGAGTAGGGTGAGGGGCAGGATCACCTCCATCGCCCTGCTGGTCACATTTCTTCTGATGCAGCCCGGGATCTGGTTTGGGCTTTCTGGGCTGGAAGTCCACATTTTTGGGTCATTTTGGACTTCTCATCAGCCAGCTGACAGCCACCTCAATTTGACAGAGGTTGTTTTCCCCTTGGATGCTCGTAAGACCAAAAGTGATTGCCAAGTGTCCACCACTTTATGCTTCAAAGACAACATCCTCTTTGTAGCTTATAAAATGCTATAAGCCAGGAATGTATTACGTGCATAAAATCTATGGCTCTCTCTTACACCCCAGCCAAAACAGGGTTTTTTATGGCTCTTGTGCTCCTCCTCCAGCAGGCAGGACAGTTGCCTGAAAACAGCCCCAGGTCTGGTGACCAGAGGTGTGTGATTGAAGAAGGGCTAATGTTGTCAGCTCTCTTGTTTTGGAGCCCAGCCTAAGAGGAATTTTTAATTCTCTGGTTAGAGAATTAGAGCTGGTTAGAGGTGGTGCCAGCTTCATAAAGCCATATCACTTCTAAACTGTTACAGATGAAGATAATCTGAAATACAGTAAGTATTAATAACAGAAAGCACTGCACAGGAGAAGATTTTCTCTATGGGAAATTGCCCATCCGCAGCATAGTAAAGATTTTATTCCTTTCATAAGTCTGGATTCTGAGTTCAGCTAAGGCTTTTACAACTTCAGATTTTTATCCTGCTGTCCAGCACCCTCTGTTTCTTTTGGACAACCAGTGAAGATTTTTCTTTTTAAAACACTTTTGCCGTGCCTCAGCACCACACACCAAAGTGTATGCATATATTTTGCTTACAATATGGTCAGGGTTATTTATTTAACCTGCTTGCAATTAGAGTTCTAAAACGACATCTACTTTTACCCCTTCACAGTTATGAAGCAAACAGCAATTTTCTCACTGCTCAGTAGTAGCAAACTCTTTTCCTCCTTCTTCCCCCAAATGAAAAGTAAATAGGATTTAATTTCATTCCCCCAGCCTCTATCTTAAGTGATTCTGTCCCAATGGCACCATCACTATGGTTATATTCAACAAGTTTCGTTCTTTACACCCTGTGAAATAAACATGTTTACTAGCAATAACATTGCTAAATTTGTAGCCTTTACACTCAGGGACTGTGCCCTCAGGTTCTCTGTGGTTTTGCTATAGAAAAATTGGACAAGAACTTCAAATGGTGTAGCTGGAAGAAGAAGTACGTTCCCAGTATCTTTTTCTTTTCTCTTGAAAAGCAGCAGAAATTATTTCAGTGTCACACAAAAAGATTTGTGTTGCAGAATAGCTGGAAAGCAGGTTTCCCTCCATTTGTATTCATGACAGCTTCCATATATTCAACTATCAAAACCTATTATGAAGAGCTGTATTGTAGTGTAGATAGATTTTTATGCTTGTCATAATACAGATCTATAGGTAAATTTGTCAATGATACGTTCACTGTCATATTGCTGTATGTCTTACAGAAAATATTCTTAATGATACCAAGCTGTGCGTCCTCACCATGTAAGACTGAGTTTGTTTGGTTGCTCGGTTTTAAGAAGAATGTTTTAAATTAACAGGGGTTTTTCAGTTTGGAGCAAATTTAGAAACACCACATTTAAACCAAAAGTAATTTGCTAGGCTAGTTACTTTCTACATCCTGTTTTTTTAATAAGGTATGCACGGTCCAACAAGCTTCTTTCCATGACTTCCAGTGCTAGATTTTCCTTCTTCCCATTTATATGGGACTTATACAACCCATGTTCCAGCTTATTCTGGAATGGATTTTAACAGGTTGATTTAAAACCAGGCCTCCTTGATTCCCATTTGAGCTCTAGGTTTGAGCCCAAGGGCTGTCTTTAAAACCTAAACAAGAATAAAATCTCTGTGTTTTTGGTAGAAGATCTCCTGAAGAAAGGAATGGCTTCTTCCATCTCTTCAGTGGTTTAGTTCTCATCCTATCCTCCCTCCTGTGTTTCTCCATTCCCTGTTATTAGCTGCAGTAGGGCTGAGTGTGGGATGACCAAGCAGTTATAGGGAAGGAGCAGGAAGGAATGGGATGGGGAGTGGGGAGGGAGGTCAGTCGTAGTAATTTAAGAACAGAGGTTCAGGGCTTTTTTTTCCTTTTTTTTCCGTTTGTTGGAGGTATTTATACCAACAATTTTGTTGTTTAATGTTTTTGGTCACAGAGATTAAAACAGTTCTTCACTTGGGAAAATGAAGCCTCAAGTATGTCAAGAAGATAAAGCCAAAAGGTGTTTTCTCATCTGCAGAATCAACAGTTGAGGTGTCCCCTGTTCCTCCCACCCCACAGAGAGCAAACCCATCTAGGGCAGAGAGAAGGAAGAACTGAGGGCACAGCCTAGTTTTGGGGCTCTCAGGGTTGTGTCACATCCGAGGTGACACCTCTTATCTCCCACCAATACACAATAACGTCACTTCTCACACACACAAGCCCAGAGGTCAACACCTGTGGGGTACCAGAAATCACTGCTGTTTTATCCTTGAGCTCTGACTAATTTCCTTTCCAAACATAAAAAATGACATCAACCATTGACTGAATGACAAACCTGGTGATGCCTAGAGTGAAAAGAAATTCGAGTTCAAATATGTTACTCCCTCACAAGGAAAAGCCTGTGAGAGTGCTGGGAGTGCTGGGGGTGCCCCAAGCCACACCAGGAAAACCCAGTTCGTGCAAGTGGGACAGCTCAGCCAGCACACACAGTCTTTGGGTGTTGATTTGCCCAGTGGATGGTTGGTGAGCCACCCAGAAAGTGTCTCTGTGCGAGAGGTGAGACAAAGGAGAAGTGCTGCTCCCACCACCTGGGGCTCTCCCTGGGCCAGGAGCTGAGCAGAGTGACCTTTCACTGCAGTGACCTGTAAGACCTGGTTTCAAATCCGCACCTCTTTGTCCCCTTGAACCCCAGGCTCAGTTATGGTCCCTGGGTGCTGCCTGTACCGACAGTAAGGGGGTACCTGTGCGGTGTGGTTTGGCAGTGGTGAGTTGGAGCTGCCCACAGCTCTCAGCCCGCTGTGTGTGACATTTCTGTGAGACCTCTGCATCAGTTTCTGGGCTCATTCTCCCCTCCTGATCACTCCCTGTCTTTGCAGGCTCCATCATTGCTTCTGGTCTAGGCTATGAGCACAGGCAAAAACCAGCAAATTAGCTCATTTCTGAGACACAATCCATAGTTTCCCTGCTGAAGGTCTTGTGGTCTAAAGAAAAAGGTACTAATCTAGTCAGAGGAGCCTTTCTGATTCCATTTATCTGGGATTTTTCTGTGTTTCTTTTCCCAAATTGCCCTGCAGGTTAAACTACTACTCTATGTCCTCTGTTGTTCAGCTGCAAGTGCAGCACATACTACAGCAAAAGCATTCAAGATGAACCCAAATTAGGTCTGTGTCTGCAAGGGAGACAAAATAAAAAGAGCTAACTAGTTTAATTACTCCCCATTCAGATGTAATTCAGTTGCATTGCACTAAGAAAAATAAACGCTGCTGGGATGTTATGAGACAATTAGTAGGGTAATGGAAAATAGTTAATATCCCTCATGTCTGTGAAAGAATGCTCTCCCCTCTGCTTCACAGTAGCCTTGAAAGGGTTTTCTGAATTGTATTTTCAAGTGAGAACATCCTCTCCCTTTGGAAATACTAACAAAATCCTGTCACAGGGCAAAATGGTTATTTACAGTTTGGAAATCATAGAGTTCAAAGAAATCACCTTGGTCCTGAGCCAGCCACAGGATGCAGATGCAGGTGCTGTGAGGACACGCCTCTGTTGGGAATGAGCAGTGATTGCTGCACTTTCTCACCCGGCAGGTTCGATTGTGCCCCGTGTTTCCTTGCAGGCACATCCAAATGAATCCTTGGCCGCAGTAGCCATTCAAAACATTTCACTCAAAATGCTTCACAAGTATCTTCCTTTTTATGTTCAAGATTGAGGACTTTTTCCTCTTCCGCTGTCACAGCAAAGTTAGACCAGCAAGTTTGCCAGTAACTTGCCAGCTTATCTTCCCAGCACATCTTGCCAGCCATAAATGCATTTGCCCTTGGCCGTGGGGTCTGAGACTCAGGCTCTGATCCCAGCTCCTCTGTGGCCCTGCTAAGTGACCTTCTTTAAGCTGTGCACCCTCCCTGTGCCTCGGACACTTCCACACCACAGTGATAATGATTTCTGACTCTTCGTAAGTGTACTTTATTTGCTACAGTAGAGTCAATTACCCTGGATTTTGCCACTGCGTGAATTAACAGCTGCCAGCACCCATGGGCACAGCAGGGTGAGCCCGAGCACTTGTGTGGGCATTAATGCAGATTTCCTCATTTCTCGTGTTTTGAAGTCCTTCCCTTGGGGTTCAGAGTCTGGAGATTTTTTTAGTCTCTTAGATGTGGAATTCCTATTAGAAGTCAACTGCCCTGCGCAACTCAATCAAAAAAAAAATCCCGTTTAATGTGAGATTAGTTTAGGCTTTTGTACTTGGTTTCCTTGGGACTCTAATGGCAGTCTGAAAAAGCAAATCACCCCTGAGAACGTCTGGGTTTCACATAAATGTAATCCAATTACCCCAGTCTAGGCCATGCAGAACTATTTGGTCTGAGGTATACATCAATCTAGGAGAAGTACAATATACTGAGCTGAAAAGAAGGCAGATTGGGCATATTTCTTAATAGCATAACACAATGCAATTGCCAAAGGAAAGGCAGATGCTTCTGTCCCGCATTACGCAGAGCCTGGACTGAGTAATTTTGGGGGGGGAGGAGGGAGAGAGTGAAGTCCTTGCAGGAAGGGATTTTAGAGGTATCTTCCCTGGAGGCCAGTTTTGTAAAGGCATACCATCTGGTGCATTCAAAATGCAAAAAGATTTGTTCTTCAGAAGTCTGAGCCAGGGATAAAAGTCCATCCCTGCCAGGGATGGCTTAGCAGTATCCAGAGAGAGGGATGAGTTTTATCACAAACAACGAGATTCTCCTTTTCCTCCGCCCTTAACCTCTAATTCAAACATCAAATAGACTGATCTGACTGTAGCTGCTGGTTTCTGTAGCGAAAGTTTCTGATGTCCTTGCTTACTGTGAACTGAGCAATGAACTGTTTCATTACTATTTCTGCTTTGCTTCCAGGCACCTTCATTTTACACGGAGGTCAGAAAGGGGTTAAATGCAAACGCTGACATTATCCCAGGCAAAGCCTGAGCTGGGACTCAGAGTGGCTGCTCCTCCCTCACATGCCTTCAGCAGCACCAGCCTGGGTACTGGGCTGCAGGAGCTCGTGGCTGCTCCCAGCATCAGCCTCAAGGCTGGCACCTCTCAGGCCTGAGCTGCAATGACTGAGGCTCCTTGAAGAATTAAGCAGTTTCTGCCCTGCGCCTCGCAGGGTGGATTTCAAATTCCCTGCTAGAGGAACGGGTGGATGTTTAGCTCGCCTTGGAGACAGTGCTGGAGCTGTTGATGGAAGCCCCTCAGTGCATCACTGTCACAGCTGCAGCTCTCTGCAGAGACTGGGGGCCTGCGGGAGGCACCCACCGGCTCATCCCTTCTCCAAGCACGAGCTATTCCCAGCTTCCAGTGCCCTTAGTGCTCCCACTGGGTGGGCTCAGGATGGGCACAAACTGACCAACACAATGTGCTGAATAAGTAGAAGTTAGGATTTTACAACAAAAGATGGTGTAATCACTGAATAAGGAGACATTAGTGGTTCATGCCCGAATACTGGGAATGTGATCACAGTCCACAGCTCCTGGGATATCTCATGGCTGTGCGCTGAGTTTCCCTCTGGAAGCTGGGAGCCATAAGACAGCAATCTTGAATACTGAGAAATTTTGCTAATCTCTAGCTGCTAGTGCCATGTATATATTTGCCTGCATAAAAGCAACAAAACAAGCACTGTGGGCTGCGTGTGCTGCAGCTCAGCGGAGCAGAGTGCTCCTGTGGCTCCCAGGTCCCAGGTATGCTGTGTGCACAGGGCTGTGATCCCCACGGACTACTCACCCATAGCTGGTGTTCTGGCAGCCCTGCTCCTTGCTGTTCATGTCTGCAGAGCTTTGAACTTGTCTTTATTTTGTTAACTTTAACATGCAGCCAGTCGATGTGCTCGTGAGATCCAAGCGCTGTCAAACCTCTTTCAGATGTGGCTTTTTGTTCTAATCAGGTGTAAAAGAAAAACTAACTTTAATCAATTACTTTATTTAAAAACACGGCTTATATTGGCTTTTCTCATACTAGGAGAAAAATGCTGTCTGCCAAGTAGAAGGAGCCTGTACAACCTCATCTTCCACAGGTGCTTCTGCAAGCGAGAAACTCATAGGAAATAACTTCTAGCCTATTCCTTTTAATCTCTCCTGCTCTTCCTCCAGATTTGTGAATAGACTTTCCTGTGTCTTTGAAGCTTAATAGCTTTAACCTCATTCCAGTCTTCCTTCAGTTTGGGCACCTAATGTGTAATGTCATGGACCTCGGAAAGCAATAACTCACTGGAAAGTTATTGGGCATCTTCCTGACGCCCTGTAGTTAATGGGTGCTTCAGCCTTGAAGAAGCAGGCAGAGTCCTAGTGGTGATGCTTTGCTTTGTGTTCCCTTTATTTGTTCCTTATTGATCTCTGAAATGCATTTGCTGCACTATTATTGAGTTCTAACAGCTCCCACATGAAATGTGCTTTTGTCACTAATTTTGTGGTGTTTTTGTGGTTAAGAGCTTACCTGGGTGTAACTACACTTTCTAACACTGGCCACAGCTTCTGCCTTGCCCATCTTATTCCTGTCACTGGAAGGAGAAGAGACAGCACAAGAGCAAAATCTGTTTTGTTACTATGAAAACTTATGTGATCAGGAAAATTAATGCAAAACAAATATATTACAGAGAGGCAGCAATAACAGAGCTCTTGCATTGTCCTTTGTGTGGCCATGGTAGGGCTGGCTGTTATGGATAAATCAAATCATTTAAACTGGGGCTTTCTCCTGGTGAGTCATCCTTTCCTACATTCTCTGTTCTTTCTCTTGCTTGGAGGATCTTTGTGGACTTGATAGAGCTTGAGAGCTGAGGAAAGCTTATTCAAATATAACTTATATGGTCAGGTTAAAGAGTGCTCTTTGCTTTCTCTATGTCTCTGTTCCCCTTCACACCTGCCTCGACTGACAGAGCGCGGTGTCAGCGAGGCCAAAGGAGCGTACTCACTATCACACTTGGAAAAATGTATTAAAGCCTTCTGAAAACCTATTAAAGGTTGGGTTAGAAGCAGTGTTATTCTTCACCTGCCTATTCTTTTTAAGCTGTTTTCTAACCATCCATGTTGTAAATATCTCTGACCCAGAGGAGTGTTTCAGGTGGAAGCCAGAGCAAAACAAAAAATGTGGCTTAATTTAAAAGTCTTCCAGGGAAAAAATGTGTTGACCATTACAGCAAAATGCCAAAGCATCATTAAGTGCTGTAAATGTCCTATTAATAAAACACAGTTATTTAGAGTGGTCAGCCTTCATTTGCCTTGCTCTGGGAAGGACATGTGATTTAAAACTTTCTTTTCCCTCTGTCACCTTGAGTAAGGAGGACCTGGTGGATTAATGGTGAGATGGTGAAGGGGAGAAGAGGAGAGAGAGGCTGTTGCTAGAATAAATTACCCTGAACTTCCCACTTTAGCATTCAGCACTGCTGCTCTTCACCTTCCTTTTGTGTGGCACCCTTTCCTCCTTAGGACTAAGAAACCCTCCAGAGGTTCATGGAGGGCTCAGCACAAGAGTAAGCTGCTTTTTACTCCTTGTTTCCCTCCTTTTGAATAATTTCAGCTGTGAGGGCCACATTTCCCTTTTGTCTCTGAGGGTGCAACACTTCCAGAAGCCACTGAACTGTTGTTGGCAATGAGTAGGAAAGGTGTACGATGCTGTTGTGAGTAAATGCCAAGGCTGTAATGATAAAGCTTCCCTTCTGTCTCATTCCTCCCTGGAAATGCTTGAGACAGGCAGGACATTTCAAGTGCCTGTAATTGAAGGCATTAAGGTTTTACTCGGTTCTGCTTAAATCAGTGGTCTCAAGCATACAGTCTCCTGCAATTATATATTGCTCCATGCTTGATTTTATGGTTCTGCTACCATAAACTTCTGCTGGAGCTTTCTCAGGCATAAGAAAATCTGAAATGTACAGATCATTAGAGGAAGTATTGAACCATTTGCTTGTAGAATAGACATAGATTAACTGGGAATGGATCAGTGCACTTTTATCACATAGCATCAATAGTAAGGCTGAATCTTTGGGATAAAGAAAAAAAAATAATTGTTTGTAGTTGCAAGGAGATGAGGGGCAGCTGGAGAGAGCACGGTGTGAGAGGAACAGCAGCCTGCATCCTCTAAACAGAAGTGAACATTTGAAAGCCTTCAGAAGTGAAAAAACTCATGGAGGTGGTGCACAGGGAAAAGACACTGGCACTGAGCTGCTCTTTCGCCCCTCACCTGCCCGGGCCCTGGTGACTTGCTCTCTGTCACCAAGTCTCTGTGCCCCGGTTTGGTGCAGGGAAGGAGTTTCCCTCCCCTCCTTCCTCCATGCTGCAATGGCAGCAGGGATCAATTCAGAGGGAGAGTCCTCCAGTCTGTGCTTATTGAGCGGGTCAGACCAGGAGATTGTAGTTGTTCATTCTGCCTTTCTAATCTAATAACCTGCTTTTATCCAGTTACCCTCTGGACTTTATTTTGAGCTACTATTCGATCAGAGCACAAACAAATGATAGGAACCCTCAATGACAGCATGCCAGAGGAAATGCTACAAAACCAGAATTAATTGGAAATATATATTCCAAGAGTGAGATATGGACCTTTTTTCTAATAGACTTAGACTTGGATATTATCACTGAAATACTGGCAAATTCACACATCAATGTAAATTGTCTTGCTGCATCTGTCAACAGGCACCTAAAGCAGTAATAAAGGCAGAATAGCTCCTCATAAATATCCAATATCCTAATTATCAGAGCTTGACTTAACCAATGGCAGGGTAATAAAAAATGAGATTTTTTGATCTTTTGCCATGACAAATGCATACTTTATTCTTTGAAGACTGACTGCAGTGTCACAACTTTTGTGGCAAATAGAGCATGAAGCATATTGTCAAAAATATGGTTAGGGAATATGAAGCCACTAAATATTTTATCTTCCTGGCAATGTACTAGGAGAAAAGTATAAACTTTAAATCTATCAGGTTCCTCCTCCCACCTCCGAAACTGTTTTAATAATATAGAAATTGGAGTTCCTAGAGAAAAGCAATAGATCCATTTTCCAGTGCGCTTTGATGTAGTGAGTATCGTGGATTCTGTAGTGTTTGCATTGGGGATTAAAATGCCATCAGTGTATATCTCAGAGAGTTGTTTAGCAGTCGCACTTTATGAACGTCCATTTTTCCCCTCTTTACTGATCAGTCACAATGTGCTGGCTGGATGCAAACCCCTCCTGACTGGGTGTCCCGGGGTGGTGAGAGATGGGGGCCAGGAGGGGTCCCGGGGAGGGACAAGCTGCTGTCAGAAAGTGACATCCCTCAGGGCAGGGTGAGGCCTCTGCACGCTGTCACTGAGTAACAGCATTACACTTTGAAGGGAGATGGATGGAGGGACTCCAGGAGTAGTGGGATCCATCCCATTTTTTTCCCTCACGTGGCCTTTGCTGTGGTTGGGAACCCGTGACTTGCTCAGTAAATTGGTACAGAAAATCAGTACTAAACCACCAAATCTATACTGAGCACCTGGATATATGCTGTAGTTCACATTTTAATTTATTTAATTTATTAAAACAAAGCACCTTTCTACAGTGTAATGAGGATATCATCCTATGTGGCAAGGATGCACTGGGCCCTTAGGACTGAGTGGTGACATTCACCTGACCCTTATGAAAAAGTGATGATGAGAAAGTGTCTGAGTCATAAAATAGTTTTGTGCTGTTTTTTACTATGGCAAGGGAAAAGGGCATGTGTGTGCAGAGTTGTGTCATGTGAGGGCTCCAGTTACACAGCTAAAATCCCAAACTTTCTGCTCTCCAAGGGAATGGGTTTTCTGTTACACCAGTGATGTGGGGACAAATTATTTCTGGGTGTTAAGCCAATTCCTGCTTTATAAGTAGGAATCTTTAGGCATAAATGCTGCCTTTTCTCTCTTTGGTTTCCTTGGAACAGCCAAAAGGAAGTTTCCCAGCCTCACCTGTGGCTGCAGTCACAGCCCGTGCCCGTGTGATGGGGGGGAGGGCTGGCCTTCCTCCTGAGGAGATCATACAGGGCTCACACCCCCCTCGCAGTCTCAGTGCAAGGTGTCAAATCCTGTGCATCCAGTTATTTCTTGAGGAGACTTGGAAGCAGGAATACACCATATACAGATCTTGCTGGTGAACTCTGATCTTCTGGTGGAGAAATTCAAGTGCTTTGTACGATGGTGGTGGCATAAAAATACTGCATTCACTACACTCCACATGGTTTGAAATAAAAAGGACTTGGTAGTAATGTTCTGACAACGGTGCTCTTTGGGAGGCTTCGTAACAGGGAGTGTTGGTTTTTTGATGACAAAAGCTTATAGATGAATGTGCATGAAGTAGGAGAACCCAATTTTTCACAACTTAGGGACAAAAGCCTCCTTCTCCTAACACATCACTCATGCTCCAAGTGCGTTCACCTCCGTGTTTTAAAGCACAGGAATGCACAACAGGCAGGACAGCACTGAGAGTACATCCTTTAGAAAGGATAGTCTATCATCTTGTCTCTGGCTTTATACTCCCCGTTGAACAAATCTGCCAACACGACACTGGATACTGATGAGCAATTTGTATGGTTATAAAAATATTGGCAGTGCTCCATTGTTTTGCTATTTAATTCTTAATTTACATTTTTAATGTGCTGTGTCCTCATTCATATTATAGGTTTTACTCTTCTGTGTACATCTATAATAGAATGACTTTTTTTTCAAAAAATTAATTATGAATACTAAAGAGCTGTTACAATTGCACTGTGTTTGAATTAAGGACGGTGCCTGTCTTTTAAGATATGCTTCCTTGGGAATGGAGTACTTTTGCAAGGGACAGGGGAAAATGGAGTAGGTACAGAAGAGGTGTATTTTCAAGTGTTCTGCCTGAGCTACAGATTGTGTCCAATACTCAGACAGGCAAAAAAGTGTAATAAATGATGAGGACTGAAGGCCCAACCTCTGAACGGCCTGTCTCAATGTATTTATTAGTTTTCCCTCCCTCCCTCCCTCCTTCCTCCTCATCCCCAGTTTTTGATGAGGAGGATGATGTGGATTTTTCCCAGCCCAAGGAAATAAAGGGCTTAGCAACAGTACCTTCACTCTCTGTATCCAAGCAATGTTTTTAAATTGCTGTGTCCAGTAAAACTTTTTTACTGGACTATGATTTGTGCTAGAACTGCACTGCTGGTAAATGGTTTGGTTTCCTCCTCCAGAACAACTTGCCCACAGAAAGCATCCTAATATGTGTGTATTTCTGTGCTGTGCTCCCTGAGCTGTTGGGGAGGCAGGGAAATACCACATCTGCTGGTTGGAACTGGGGCTGAGCAGTAGGAGCTGGGACCACCCTGTCCTGCTCTGTCCTGCCTGTCCTGCACTGGGGGGCTGGGCTGCAGGGGCAGCACCTCCTGCCTGGAAAAGCAGGGGTGTGAGCTGCACAGAGAGAGCTGTCTGCAGGCATTTCATTCCATTGAACAGACTGTCATTCCCAGTGATTAATGGCTTATGGAATAGCAATACAGCGAAATCATTGACAGTGGGTTTAAAGTATAGTTTAAGGACTCTGAACCCAGAGAAATAACAGCAATCAAGTTTATGTGGCACAGGCTGATAAACCTGCTGCTGTGAGAAGCCAGTGCAAAACACAGAAAATGAGTGTGTGTGCACAGAACACCTCAGTGCTCCTCTGCCAGTGTTGTGCTGCCTATGCCCTCAAAAGCAGTGGGAAGGCTTCTTATTCCCAATGCTTTGCTCCAGCAGAAAGCTTTGCAGTTGCCATGAAACCACTTTAGGTCCTCTTTCAGGAGTGCTTTTTTTTCCCCAGTAGGGACTGTGTGTGTGCCTGTGTGAACACAGGCAGCAGCCCAAGAGGGTGCAGCAGAAGCAATTTTTGCTGTGTCATCACAGAGGGACTTGCAGGAACACTTGGAGCAGTTCACCAAGAGTAGAGACTAGACTGGAAAAAGTTTTTACACACGTGTGCAGACCCAGGCATTTTTATGAGGACTCCTAAAGTTGGGGTTGAGATAAAAGGGCTACAGGGAATGGGAACCAAGTTACTCAGTGGAATTAAAACTGCATCCTGGACAACTTTTCTTGGATCACTGGACATCTGTGATGTGTATCTTCGACCCTATATGCTCACTGTTTGGATTTATATTCTTAACTAATTGTTTAATGCTTTTTTTTCTTTTACAATGAGTAGTCACAATACTGCTAAAAATAAAATGTGTGTGTTTTATGTCCAGATTTGGACTTCTCTTAAATCTATCAGTTTTTTGAAGGCATTGGTGAGGAAACAATTGGGGCATCCCCTAACTCATAAGTAAGAGGAGTTTGCCATCTTGATGGCACTTTATTTTTAGGGTTTTGTTCTAAACATCTGTTTATGAAAAGAAAAACCCATTCTCCAAGAGAAATTACCCAAGCCCCAATGGAAGTCTGTTCTCTCCTACGTGATCTCATACAGTCATACTTTTTCAGAAACATTAATAGAGTGTTTTGGAGTTTTTGAAAAGTGCCTCTCTCTGTGGCTTTCCTCTTGAAGGCCGTGTAAGTGCGCAGTGGGAATTGTGAGTGGGAGAAGAGCTGTGTGCAGACCCGGTGCTTTAGGGCATTCCCAGCGCTATTCGGCTGGGATGGGGGGCACTTCCATCCCACACCGTGCCGTGGATCTCCCTCCTTCCCGGCGTGGGAGCTCTCCAAAGGCGGGGAGGGTAAGGAGGCAGAGAAAGCTGGGAAGGCACAGCCCCTCCGAAGGGGGAGGCCCCGGGATGGGCAATTGCCGGCAGCGCTCACAGAGACTCGATGCTCCTCCCCAGGCAGCCTGGAAAGCATCCAGGGCTGAAGGGGGATAAGGTGGGAAGGGTTTATACCTGCTGCTTGTGCTTCCTCCAGGAAAATAGATTGGAAATGCCACCCTCGGCTCCCTGGACAAACACACTTTAGCTTCCTCGGAGCTGCATAGGGTGTAATAAACTGTTACTGCAGGGAGTCTACCCAGTGCTTTAGTTTTAATTCAAAAGATGTCTTTAATCTTCCTGTTGCTTTGTGTAAGTTGTAAATTACACAAGCCTGAAGAAAATTGTATGTAAAGTAGGATTATGATTCTCATTTTTATTTTGAAGCTGGCTCTGCATGGTAAAAACCGATTCTCACGGTCACTTAATTTTTCATTTACTCTCTGATTTGCATTTTGTGTATTAAATTCTTTCAAATCTGGGTGGATTATTGCAATGTGGATATTCCAAATTTATTTATAAGCAAACTAGCTAAACAGATGCTGTAGACATGAACTATAAATGACCATAACTGTTGGGCTGACATGCCAGAGGCTGTTCCTGTGCATGTGCTGTGCACAGCAAGAGCTGCTGCGGGGCACCAGCATGCTCAGTGCTACAGACAGACCACAGCAAGTGGCATCCCCACATCCCTCGGGGATTGGACATGGCTCAGGGAAGGTTAGGAGTCAGAATTTGAAGCAGCACTGCAGACTTTCATGGGAAAGCTGTACCTGGAGTGAAGAGGGCACAGCAACAGAGGAGCATCTCAGAAACTTGAAATTGGCTGTAACACCTGTTGGTGGTGGCAGTGCTGGGACAGGGCAGTGGCTTGATAGTGTTTAAACTTTATTTGAGTTCTTACTGAGCTCTGCATTCCTCTGCATCCTCAGTGTTTACTGCTTTGGAGATTGCAGTGGCTCTGGTGGGGGAAGGAGGATGCGGTGGGTGAGCTGAGGAGCAGAGGGCTTTCCTGAGGGGTGAACTTCAGGTGGGAGTGGGAACAGAACACCAAAAATAGGGGAAGGAAAATTAAAATTCCTGAGAGGACATTGTCCCTGATGCTCCAAGATCCCTGCAGGCAGCAGTGTGTGGTTAGAGTGCTGCACTGGCCAGCAGACACACCCTTCTGGAAAGTTCAGCCTCTCCCTGCTGCTGCTTTCCAGCTACCATTGAGTTACGGCACTAATTGGATCTTTTGTTTAAAATGACAGCACAGAACCCCACCTCTGGGTACCATGCAGTGCCATTCAATTGCCAGCTCTGTGGGACTGCAGACCGAGTGCTGGGGTGCTGCAAGGGAAGGGAGGGGGAAAGGGGAAGTAGGAAGGGCTCAGCGAGGACACAGGGGTAACTCTCAGTGGCAGACTGGAAGGTGAGGGATGCTCTGGGGGAGATTCAGGGAGTTTCAGCACCTACATGCTGTGCCCCAGGATCCTCATCATTTCTGCCTTACACAGAATGCTTCCCTCTGCTCCTCTCTCCTTCCCCATCCTGGACCATAACACGCTCTCCAGTGCCCCAAGGCTTACAGCTGCTGCCTGGAAAGCACAGAAATGAACAACAGGTTTAAGTGATGGAAGAAGTGTAGCTGCAAATCCTGAGTCAGAGGGTCCCAAACACTGCAATGCAGACTCTGACAGGGACCATTCCTGTGGTGGGGATGGATCAGGATGGTTCTGCCTCAGGTGGCAGAGGGAGAGATGACTTCCATATCTGTGTCTCAGGAATATGTAGTGTTATGAATGTCAGGGAGGAAAGGAGGGGATGTAAGGAGGCTCAGTAGGACAGCAGAGCAAGTGGGGGAGATAAAAAGGAAATAACTAATTGCAAGAAGAGGAGAAAATTTAGCATCGCACAATGGGCACTAGCTCAAGTAATGTGAAGATCTTCAAATACTCTCTGAGATTTTAATCTCACAATAATATAAAGTAGTGCATTATTTCACTGCTAATGTTGAGTGCACCTTGAATGTTTCCTAATTGCTACGGATTTCTTTTTTTACTGTCCCCCATAGGTTGAAGGCTTTGTATTTTTTTCCTTTTTTCCTCTCCTTTTCTTTCTTCTTCACCCCTCCTTCCTCTCTCTCTCTCTCTCTCTCAGTCCCTCTTTCTAATTTAAGCTAAATTGGTTCAGCTGTTTTTGATTTATGCAAGCATGGGGAAAATATGTTTTTCCCATAACTTCAGAATAAAATATGTGCACACTCATAAGTCTAAGCTGGCTGGAACTAGCAATGTCAAATTAGCTTGTTTATAGCCCTCACTGGGGAGTTCCAAGTTTTCGGAGAAAATTGGTTCCGTGTTTTTGAGTTCTGAATGCTCTGGAAGTCAGCGTTTTCATGTACACACATTAGGTGGGGTTTGTGTGATTTTTTTTCTCCTTCCCCTAATGCTTTTAACCTGAATCAGCCTTGAGCCTTTAAGCATGCATTGCTAGGAGACTCTTACATTCTGTCGGAGTGCTAAAGCACTTTGGTCACACATGGGTGCAGAGAGTAGCACACTTCTCTTCCTTCTAAATAAACGTGTGTAAGAACCAAAATGCAGTGGGAAATCTTGAATAATGCAAGCCTAGTGTTTCTAATGCAGTGTTAACCATGGGAAATGGTGAGTTTTCAGAACGATTGGACTTGTTTCAAAGACTTCTACCACAGTGTTTACAGCAGCTGCTGAATGTTGTTATGCTCTGTAGCACACGGTATCAAACAGGTGCACAGTAACCTGTAAGTGCTTTAAATGCAGCGATGCGTGCCACCCTGCCGTGCCTGCATGCTTTTGGGGAAGCCCTGTGGGTGCCAGCCTCGTGCCTGTCCCTCGGGCTGAATTTGTCACTGCAGGACCAGCCGTGGCCTCAGCAGCCTGGCCACAGCTCAGACCCTGCTGCTTTGCTTCAGGACCTGGACTCGCTGTTGGTACAGATCCTGCTTTAGACAAGAATTGGTGGATGTTAACTCTGGGAGGGCTAAAAATAACAAGCAAATTAACCTAACCATAAATCCCCCATGCAGCTTTTTAGCAGCTCCTGGCCTACTTGCTTCGAAAGAGCTTTGCTAGGTGAGGACCTGGTTCCTCCCACGGCCGTGCCCTGCCCCTCCCAGCCAGCACTACCTCTTCCAGAGGGATGCTCGGGCTTCAGGACCACAACCTTCTGAATGTTAACATCTCCTTGTTTATGTCTGCACACATTATTTCCTCCCTCCTCAGTTTAAGCTAATCCCTGTCTGTTTTCCAGTGCAAGCAGGTGGTGGTACAAAATTTGAAAGGGACCCTATTGGCACAAAACAATTTAGAGCTGTTTTCACTGGAGAGGCAGCAAGCAAAGGAGTTGAAGGCTCTCTCTCTCTTCCTCACCTCACTACTCTGTGCCAGCCATTGAGTGGAAGCCCTGATGCCTGGCCCTGCCCCTTTCCTCCCCACAGGCACTCAGGAGGGGTGAGGAAAGAGGGGAAAATCACTGCTGGCAGAGGAAAGGAAATGCCAGGCTTGTGGCAGCTGGTGAAAAAATAACCTGTAAGAGCAAAGACAAATCCCAGAGAGGATGGGGTTCAGGATTTGAGGGCACAGAGGGCATGCAATGGATGTTGGGCAGCACAGCATGTCCCTGTCCATGCACACTTCAGTGCCTGCTCCCCATCCCTGGGGAAACACCTTTATGCTGCAGTGTTTAACTCAAGTGACTGCATTTGCATGTCCAGGAAAGTGATCCAGCTCTGTGCTGTGTTAATGTGCTGCATCTCTAATGTAAAATCTGAGAGTTGAATTGTGGCATGGAGAGACATTTCTTGAAGTCATGGGGGGTACATTTGGTGCTTGCACACAACAGCAGTTTTTGGTAGCACATTAACATCACCTGCTCCTGGGCAAAGTGACAAAGGGCAGGTTTATATTAGATATGAGGGAGAAATTCTTCGCTGGGAAGATGATGAGGCACTGGCACAGGTTGCCCAGAGAAGCTGTGGATGCCCCATCCCTGGCTTCAAGGCCACGTTGGATGGGACTTGGAGCGACCTGGTCTAGAGAAAGGTGCCCGTGGCAGGGGACTTGGAACAAGATGATCTTTAAGGTCCTTTCCAACCCAAACCATCCTGTGATTCTATGAAATGCGTCCAAAATCGCTCTCTATCATAGTTAACATTTATCATTGCTAATGAAATTACTTACTTAATCATTTTAACCTTGATGCTACCCTGGATAAAAGACCTACGATGTATCTGAAAGGAATAACTACACATTTGATACAGTTGAAAAGATAGCACTAATTTATTTTAGTCTGATTTATGATTAGTACTGCACTGCATGACGCACTCTGTGCTGCTCTGTACATCATTTAGGGCCCATAGGATAAATAATTGCTGTGCTCACCATCCCAGAAGCTGCGTGTCGGGCGGGCACTGTGTGTGGTGTCATGATTTTAGTTTCAAAAAAATAGGAGTGTGCTCCCACCTTGCAGAGATGCTGAACCACGAAAGTCTGAGAGGGTTCCAGCAGGGTGGGGAGAAGAGACCAAGAGTCTTCTGGAGTGCCAGGTATCAACTTCATCAGAATGACAGAAAAGGCTCAATTAGGATTTTACATAGTTATTTTCTTTTAAGAGAAATCACCTTCAGAATCTTTCCCCTTTGGCCACCAGAATGAGTGTCCAGGGCCCAGATTTCCCCAATAAAGGTGCTCAGGTTTAAAAGCTGCCTTCATAATTGTGCCGGGCAGTGGTAATGGTGAAATGAGATACGCTGCATTATTTTTGGTTCTTAATTTCAATTTAGGATGGCTTTTTCAGCCATACCTTAATCACGCAGTGCATCTCCAATCTACAGAGAGGACTGGATCATTAGGATAATTAGCAGCCATTAAGAGTATAGGATAATATCACTATAAAGCTGTGCAGATGTTCTGTACTCTTCAGGTCTCTGTCAAAGGAGGAAATTTAACATATGTCAGGTCCTGGCAATGATGTCTACTTTATTCCTGTAGCATACAGGAAGCTTGGAGGGATTCATCAAGCTAGACTCAGAATATTTTTTCCTTCCTTGTTTTCGAGTAAAAAAAAGTGTTTTCTTCTGAAAAATCAGTGATTTTTCTCTCACTCCATTACCCCCTTCCAGTATTTGGACTCAGAGGTATAAAACCATGAGCTCATGCCAGTTGTTATTTCTTACTGAATTCCAACTTGCCTTTTTGTCTCTTACATTTATTCAGCCTGTGGTCATCAATTTTGCATTACACAAACCTGTCTAACCTGTCATATTTTACTCCAATAAATGGAAAGGATGGCTCTGTGCAGCTGTTCCCGTGTGTGATGGTTGTGACACTGGGGCTGACCTTGCACACCCACACCTCCAGGCTGGGACGACTGTTCCCACCACATGGTCACATTTTGAATGAGAGTTGTACCTGGGTGACCCCTGATAGTTCTGGATAAACCTAGGTGCTGGTGATTTCATTCAACACCTTCAAAGGATTTTTTGTTGTTATTTTTTTTAAGAGAAGCATGGCTGCTTTGTCATGTCACAGTATATAATTTTAGAATGCACTGTGTAGATTTTGCCTCTTTCTCTCAAAGGTATATTTTAAGGTTGTTGTCATTTTAGACAGCATCTCTGAAACAGATTTCCAGATGATTTGAATGGATACCAAAAGGTATTTTAAGTCTTAATGTTAGATTTAGTTCATATCTTTCACTCACTCTCTCTCTGGCTTGAAAGATGCTTTCAAAATGCAGAGCTCTGGTCCTATATCCGTATGATTGGCACAAAGATTTAATAATCTCTTTTGTCTTTATGGCAGTTCCATTTGTAGCAATTTAAGCATCAGTCTCCAGTGAGCCTGAGAAAAAACTTTATTTAATATGAGCCAGCTAAATATAATTTCCCATTTCTTTGATCTCCACTATTTTAATTTGCTTCTTATCAGGTACCTGTAGGGCTAATAGATACAGTTGATGGTGTGCTGCTTACGGACAGATCTCATTTAAGCTACATGGATTATTGTTGGTGAGATATTGCAATATTCCTCTCATTATGGCTGTGGTGGTATAGGTTAGAGATGTTGTTGCTAACAAACACCCTGCAGGTGTTGTGGGTAAGGGTTTTGCTTCTGAATCTCCTTCCAGAAACTTCTGTAAAATGTAAGGAAAGGATTTGATGAAAAACATCTGGAGCAAGTGCCTGTTGATTGGCACCAAGGGTACCTCAGTCACCTTCATGTGGCTGTGGATGGATGCTGGGTACCCACAGGCAGCCCAAGCTGTCACGATGATGAGGAAGGTGTGAAGATTTGCCTTTTGCCCTGCAGAAGCAGTTGGGATTGCAGGGTCAGGATCAGGCCACCCAGGCTGCCGTGCCCTCTGCCTGGCCCAAGGTGTTGCTGTGCCACTCTGCAGGGCAGACCTGCCCCAGGGTTTTCTCTGGGGATGTTTGTGGTGTGCAGCCTCAGCTGTGAATTACAGACAGAGCATCCCTTCCCGAGTCTCAGAAGTGAGGTAAGAATTGAGTGTGGCCTTCGGGTGTCCCAGCTGCCTGCACTCACCTGCCTGTCTCCTCAGCCAGGGTCACCTTTTGCAAGCAAATTCCACCCTGAGAGTGCCTTCCCTGGAGACAGCTGGAGAAGAGGGGAACACTGAAGCCCCCAGCTTTTCTTTTCTTTTGCTGCATCACTTGTTACTAAGAGCAGCAAGAGGCAAATAGTGCTTCAAAATCCCTGGAGGAAAGCACCTCAGGAGCAAGTGTAAAGAGCAGGATGGAAGAGCCAGGCTCAATCGATGTTTTGTGCTATTGCCAGCACCCACTGGAGATTTAACCTGCTGCCTGCACTCCCCTTTGAAGATGAGTGCTGAGAACTGGTGAGGGTAGCTCAGTGCCTGTCCTCCTCACCCATGCAAACCACCTGAGCATGTATTTGTAGAAGAAAAAAGCAGCAGTTCTTCCATGCTGCGGATTTTGGTGCTTTTGTTCTGTAGTCTGATAAGGACCTCGGCGCTTGTGAAGCAGAGATCAGGTGTGCACATGCACAAGTACATTATACTAATTAGAGCCAATTTGAAAACCAAACTCTTCTGCACTATTTAAAACACAATAAACAGCTTTGCTCCCTAAGTGTTAATCATCTCCTGCTGTTCAGTCTCTGAAGCTAAACCCCTCTATTCACTTCAAAACACTCTCAGTAACCGAGTGTGACATTGCAAAAAGGATTTTGAGGACTTCAGTCTGGGAAATAGCAGATGTGTTTAGGAGAGTGAAATCAGCAAGGTCTTTGGAACTACAAAGAAACTCCAGGCAAGAGGAGAAGAAATGAAAAACCCCAACCCTAGTCAGTGTAAGTGGACGTGCAGTAAAATTAGCAAGAGGGAGGGAGAGGAGGTCTGTGTGTGCTCCAGAGAGCCCCAGCCGTTTGCCTGTGCACTTGGGGAGGGAATTGCTGCTTCTTTTCTTCCAAGTCCCAAGGTGAGAGCAGGCACATCACGCCCTGGGTCAGTCATGTGAAAGCTGTACACTCCCAAGACATTTCATCACTGGGAGGCAATGAATTATCTGCTGTACAGATGTACCCACAGGGAGCAGACTGCAGCTGGGGATGTGGGGTGCTGCTGGGGGCCTTGGACCCTCTGAAGGGTGAGGCTTGCAGGTGGTCTCCAGAGGCAGAGGGAGTCATCCAGTCTCTCCTAGCCTGGCTCCAGCTCTCTCAGCCACTCTGGAGATCAGATTCTGCCACGCCATCAGCGCTGTGAGATGGAGTGTGTTATTAAGCTGAACCTAGACATAAAGAAAGGGTTGAGAAATTGCTACAATCGCTGACCCATGCATTTATTATAATTGAGTCCATTAGCCTTAATTTTATAATTTCTAAATTAGCTTTTCAGATTTACAAATGGCCTTAATTGCTTCATGGAGGGAGTTGGGCTTTAACAAAGCTAAATGCCTGAAAACTGTATCAGTTACATCAGAATCAGTGGGTTTGTTGGTAACATAATGCCACCAATTTAGATCAAGCAAATTGTTTAGAAAATGCATTGTTGAAGCATCAAAGTTACTTAAAGTCATTCTAGCTAGGAAGAAGAAACCCCAAACCTCAACTGGAAGTTTTCCCAGGCAGATTCCTCCCTATGCATGCTAAGCATTGATTTTAAGCAGTATTTTAGTGCTTACAGAAGGTGTTAGCGTGCAAACATCAAACCTGGTATTATCTCTCTTGACTAAGAGTAGCCTCTCTGTATCAATGTTCTCATCCAGAATTTGGGGTCATTCTCTGGGATTTTTGTGCTAGTCTGTGGAGACAGTTCAATATTGATATTACAATCTTCAATGTGGCTTTCTTTTGGACCTGATGGGAGGATGTTTCAGTTTCTATTCCCACATCCTGGTGGGTGAGGGACACCTAGACGGGAGATGTTTAATCTAGAGATGCATATTTGAGGTTTTGGAAAACATGTTCTTAGGGGACAGTGCTGGAAAGTACCAAATCCCTAATCTTTATTTATTTGTGCAGATCTAGAAGAAGGTTTCTCCAGTCCATTAAGAGATGTGAAGTGGTTTCAGAGGGTGATGGGCTCTGCCTAGTGGAGACAGCTGTAAGGAAGTAGACAATGAAACCTCAGTTGCCTTTCAACTTGTATTGTTATTGGGGTTTTTTTGTTTAATGCCTAGAAATGAAAAAAAAACCCCATCACTTTTAAAACCTTACTTTCCTTTTGAGTACACTGCTGAGACTTGAATTCAGTCCAGCTGGCACATTGCCTCAAACGGCTGGTGCTGGTGTCCATCTCCCAACAGGAATCTTTTCCGATTTTTTTCCTCATTATTGAGAAACGCCAGGCTCTGACACTGAAGTGCCTTTGATGTTAATAGCTGCAAGGTGAATATTTTATTGTTTTCCCTGAAATTTTGCTGTTTGGCCTCCTTCACAGGTGGAATTTCCTGAAGGCCCTGTGAAGTGTCACCGACTGTGTGCAGGGTCAGCTACTGTGGTCACAAAACTCCTGCTGTCCTGAACTTCTTAGAGCAAATTGTTAAGGCTGCAATTTTACTTCTGAATGCTTTTATTCAAAGTAGGAAGGGCTATGAATTAGAAGTTGTCGTTGTCTTGTCTTTATCTAGAGGAAGTAAATTGAAGGGAGTAGAAAAACATGGGTTGAAATGTAATTTATTCAAAAGAAAAGAGAATTTTATATATTTGGGGTTATTAATATGCAGCAGTGGTGTCTGTGCTTGAGAAGAAAGTGAACATAGAGATTTCAGCAGACAGCTCTGGTACAACATGTGACATTATGGTATGTTTGATTGTCAGTACTACTCCATGACAGACATCGAATTGGGACAGGCAAGACCAAATTACACATGTTTTTATGTGAATGTTTCTTTTCAGGGTGCTTTGATTGAAGCTTAGAAGCTGAACTCAGCTCTAAAGTGGGCAGCAACAAGAGGTGTAGCTAGATTAAATACCTTTTTCCTTCCACCTTCCATTTCAAAATATCTGTGCTTTTCTCCTCTTCTGCACTAGGATGAGCTCTCTCCACATTTCCCCCCACCCTCACTCCCCCCCTAAAAAACTTCCTCTATGAATAATTTGATGATAGGGGTATTGTTGAAGATAAACAGCAGAGCCAGGGCTGTTACCTAATCTGAACTTCCACATTATTGGCTATTTTGAGGTTGAGTCTCTCTGGCTACATCAGAAATTTCCCCTGTGACAGGACAATCTTTTCTGGGAGAAAGTGTAGTTTAAAACTATACATATAGTTCCATAAAAACTTACATTTAATGCATGCTTTTTCCAAGGTCAGGAGAGGAGAAAACAAATCTCAGATGGAGAATCCTCTGGAGTTCTGGTCCCAGTGGGGCCTAGGTTATTTTCAGAGAATGTGGACCTGTTCAATGTGATTTTTATTTAATGTGATTTTTATTATTATACTCTAAACAACTTATTTTGTTGCTTACTCAGTCAGTTATGAATCTCAAATACCTCTGAGAAAAGGGGGAAAAAAAAAACCAAAAAACCGAACCCAAACCACCTCAGACAACTAATGTGTGAATAGCAGATAATATTTCAGAGAGTGGTGATTTTAAAGGTGTCACCCATGAATTGTAGCTTTCATGTTCAGGTGAGCTCTGGTGCCCTTCACATTTATGGTGCTGCATTACCAATAACAGGAGTCAGAGGGAGTGGAGGAAATCTTCACAGGAGTAGCTGGCTCTGCTGTCACTGTACCAATTTCCACTGTCTAATCCTTCACCTCCATGAGAGGCTACAGCCCCCTTAAGTGCAGGATAGCAACTATTTCCCAGTGTGTGAGGATGTGTCCCAAACCCATTAAATCTTTCAGCTCATTTTTTTCCTGTTTATCTGTTGGCCTGGAGGTTATAGCATAAATTTGTCTTAAGGCCACTGAAGGCCTCTTCAGTTACAAGTACTGGAAGGAGTCTAAGAGTCCATTTAAACTGTGCATGACCCTTTTGTCTTGGTCACTGACTTCATTTGACTTGAGCTTTGCTTTATTTTTGTAAAAGATTGCAATAGTAGAGGCTATAAATATTAAAGGTTTAGAGAAAAGGGAAAGTGGCAGGACACAAAGGATTTTGTTGAGGAGCTGTAAAGACCAGAAAGGCAGTTTCCTCCTTTCTTTTTCCTTTTCTTTGTTTTCCCAGCAGAGAAATGAGCAGTAAGAGATAAATTAGGTGGACTTCTTGAAGTTTTACAGTACTCCTCCACTGAGCAAAAAGCATGTGCAGAATTACAGGAATGTGAGCTCTGTCCTATGGGCACCATCACGTGGAGATGGGAGAGAAATGAATACAGGTGGTAGTCGTGACACAGCTGAGAACAGCCTGTTTGATTTGCAAGCAGCGGCAGTGCAGATGGTAATGCTCAGATTGGATGCTTTGATGGGATGATTTGTGCTGCATCCTTTGATGTCTGATAACAATCAACACCCTTTCATATCTAATAATATAGAAGCATCAGCCACAAGCTGTGATTGAATCCTGGTAAGGTTTGAGCCATAGGGCTAAGCCCATCCTCCTCCTCCTCCCTGCAGCTCTCCTGCCCTGCTGAATCTCACCTGCCTCAGGCCTGGTTTGTGTGGAAACTTGGCGGCTTGGGAGAGCTGGGTGTGTGAGTTTGGTTTCCCCATGGCAGTGCTGTGACCTGGAAACCCCACAATTAAATGAGGGAATTTTGTATGCCAGCCAGTCCTAGAACCACTGCACCACCATGCAGAGGAGAAATGCCTCACAAAACACAGAGCCAGACTTTTCCAAATCTCACTGAAGTTCTAGGTTTTTCCAAGTTCTCTTCAGTGAAAATTGGAAAAATCTGGCACTATGGTTTTTGAGGCACCAGGGTTTAGGTGTTCTTTGGGATTCACCCTAGAGGATTTTGGGGGAAAGGAAGAGCTCCATCCTGGATGCTGAAAGAACTGAGTCCATGGATATGAGCCCAGTTCATTTCAGACTGGGGAGTCAAGGTAAGTCCATGGTGCCCCATGTGCTCCCATGCCTGTGAGGTCTTGTGGTGTCTCACCACACCAGGGTTGGGCAGCTGAGCTTGGAGGGGCTTTGCAGCTCCAGCAAAGCAGCTGGTGCCTTTGTGTGGCACCAGCATTGAGTGTCAGAGGCTTGAGAGGCCTTCACTTTCACTCCCAGGTCTTTTTGGATAAAAGTCTGCCAGCCATAACCTTTGGGAATTAAAATTTTGGACTTCAAATTGAGCACTTGGTTCTCATACTGAGAAAATAGAGGGGTCCAAGACAAGTATTTCTGCCAGACACTAATGACTTTTAGAGGGCAGAGCTGCAGCTGAGCTGCCTACAGCCTCAGGGGCTTCCTTCAGGCTTCTGAGCAATGAGGCAGATGTGATCCAAGACAAGTGTTCCCAAGAACTGGGAAAATGGTCACTTTTTGTAGCAGTGGGGTTTTCTCTGGAGTATGGTGGTGACTTTGGGGGCATTCAAGAAAGCGACCCCCATGGAAATGATGTCAGGGTGAACACAGGGATGGTGGGGTTCAGTTACATCAGAGTATCAGGATTGCCTCCATATTTATCCCAGCATAATGAAAGCAGAGAGGGGATGTGAATTGCTGCCTATAAATACATCGGAGAAGTAAACACCAGGGAGAGAAGAGAAAGGAGCTAGTTCAGCTAGAGGACAGTGCTGGCACGAGAACAAATTGGTAATAAACTGGCCGTGAATAAATTTCAGATGGAAATTAGAAGCAGCTTTCTAATCAGTAAAAAGGTGAGGCTCTGGAAAAGCTATTCACTGGGATTTTGGGGGCAAAACCCTACCTATTTTGCAGATGGATCTTAATCAATTTATTAATGTGATTGTGTGATGTGGTTGTCTCTAATATCAAGGGACTGGGCTCCTTGACCTGTACATCCCTTCAGTGCCGTGTTCCTACATGTTATATTTAGTAATTCCCTCTGAATTGCCGACGTGCACTGAGCACAGAGAAATGCTGTATTCTCGTGATGCAATGCTGTTTTTCAAAAAGCGTATCAGACTGTAAATGCACAGGGATGAGGATAGTGCTGGGCACCTTTTTATTTAACCTACTTTGAAATTAAACCCGGGTGCTAAACGGCTTTAGTCACTCAGAGGATATTGGCCATATCTCTCCACACTCCATTACTAATTTAATTTCTGAAACCTGTGCTTCTGAAAAATATTGGCTGCTTAGGACTGGAAGTGGTAGAGGATATATAATATTCAAGGTTACTCTGTGATTAAGGACAGCAAGCTGCCATCACATACTCCAGGTGTTAGCACAGCCTTGTCCACAAAAAGACCAGACACTAATCATTACTCTTCTACTTCCCATGGTGGTAGACACTTCCAGCAATAGAGAGAGAGCAGTTTCTTACTTAGAAATTATTTTACTGGTTTTGCTTCGAGCATCTGGAACCATCACTCTTGGGTCCCTCCCTTCTGATCAGCTGATTGACAGTTGCAATGGAAAAAGGAGTTGGTGGCTAAAAAAAGCCCCAGACCCCTCTCTTTAGTTTTGTAGTTGGGATTGTGAGTTTTAAAATGAATCCAGTGAGACTGATTGAATGTGATTGGCATCTGCCAGTGGTATAGTGAGGAGAGGAAAGACCTCCATTCCCGACGGGGAGAAAACCGACACCTTGCAAAAAGCTATTCTTTTCCCTTCATTCATCATCTCTCAGACTCCTCAACAATAGCTAAATAACAGGAAACAAATTCCGTATTCCGAGTCTGCTTTCTGAAATGCCAAAAAGCAAATCAGCTGCCTGGCTCTTCCTGGGGTAAGAGGTCTCAGAATTCAAGTCAAGCTATGATGAATATACCATAATGCTGAAATTCCAGCAATGATTACTGTGTAAACATTATAAACAACTAGTCTGAGGGAGTAATTTGTTTTGCATTGAACAGAGTGCTCCAGTTGTGACTGTCAGCAGAGTGTAATACTGATCCCAAACCTCATTTTTATTTTAAAAAAGGTGTAATAAGCAGATCAGAGAATGTGAGAGAAGAAAGAAATCTAAATAGAACCGCACACAGGTTCAGAAAATATCCTCTGCACGGAGGATTTGCAGCCATGAAACGCAATTTGTTTATGTAGGTTTTAAAGGATTCTGTGTGTCTTATTGACTGTTGTGTGTAACAAAGCTTTTTGCATTTGTTCACTGAACTCTGCTTTGCACCCCGGTGTGGTGGGAAGCACGGCGTGGCAGAGAGCTGCCCGTGCTGGCAGGTGTGAAAGAGCAGGGATAACGTTCATACCAGTCAGATCTATTTTGTGTCTCCAGTTGGTAATCGCCTCAAATTTTGACAGAGCTGTGATACATCAGGTTTGTGACATGTCTGCCAATTGCCTCTGCAGCCCACAGAGTGCAACTGCTCTGCTCAGGTGTGGAGGGTGCTGGGGTGGGGCTGTGTTGGCAGTGGATGCTCGCTCAGAGCACTCTGAATTAGCACTTCCATTAGCAGGAAGGAAACAGTAATCTGCTGTCAAAGCACACTGAATCAGTAAATCTCCTGCAATGACTGGGGATTAGCCCCAGATTTCCCTATGTTCTAGTACCTTTAACTGAATTATCACTTTTTGATGCTGGAGTCTGTTTTCCTTCTAGCCATGGGGAAGTGTTAGGAGGGAAAACCCAAATTAAATGCTGTTTTGCGGGACTTGACATTTCCATCTGATGCTCCTATTCTCTGAACTGTATGAATGACTTCATAAAATTTAGTTTGTTGAGCATGGTATGCAAATGCCTTTTTTTTTTTTTTTTAAGTCTCCATTTTTCCAGCAGAAGAAAGGAAGTGCATCCTGATACATACTTAGGGCTCATACTGGAAAGTAATCTCTCAAACTATAAACATATCTTTTAATGTAGGCACGTCTCATTTCATTACCTGCCAGACCAAATTAATGTGTTTGAGCGTTTCTGTTTGGTGATGCTGATACCACACTTGAGTCCTTCATTATCTACTCTGTGCCCTTTGCAGCCTGATGCTCCAGCAACAGTAAACTGAGCTTGTGTAAGAGCCCAGCTGAGGGATTTTGACACAAGAAGTTATTTCTGAAAAACATGATGTTGAACTAATCTACCATGGAGCAGTCTCCTGCTGCAATGAATTTTCCCTGTCCCCTGGCAGAGGCTTGTTAGGAAAAGGGAGAGAGAGGGTTTGAAACCATTGCTTTGAGGGTGCTGTGGGGAGAGGTGCTGCTGCAGGAGGGGGTAGGGAGAGGGACCACAGCTCTGCTCTACCCCACATCTGTAGATTGCCAAGTAAGGAGTCCATCCTGGAAAATCGTATTGGGGTTTTGATTTTCAGAGGGAGAATGAAGAGAAAGGGGCTAAGATTTCAATTGGGCACAGGCCCCTGGAAATGAATGCTCAAGGATGGTCAGCAAATGCTGTAAAGCATCTATCCTTGGAGGCACTGTCCTCTAGGTTGCTGTTGCTCTAGTTAAACCCCACTTCCTTGAAGTACGTGAATTCTGTTTTCATTTCAATGGTAGAAAGTGGCAGTATTACAAATGTGCAGCACTGAAACTCACAGCAGCCCTGGATGTATAACCAGGTGCCATGTTGTAGGTATAATGATGAATTTTAAAAAGGAATGTAAGCAACTGAATACTGCAGGAATTTCTGTAGGGATTTGAAAGATTTCTGGAGTAAGCTGAGTTCGGTTTTGCAGATGGTGAGTGTGAGGAGACACCTGGGACAGAGCGAGAATAACTAATTAAAGCCAAGAAGAGTATAAGGAAGCCTGATGCTTTGGGCAGAGGACATGTGGCCTCCAAGGTCTCATTTGCTACTGAGGAGTCAGTGTTGAGTAGGAACAGACTGCAAACTATGTGCCAGCTTGGCATCCTTTCTCTTACCTGGTGGAAGGGGGAAGCAGAGGGGAGAGGGGCAAGTTGTTCATCTCAGCACCCTGGAGAAAAGGTCTGCTGAGCTCTTGGAATGGATGCACACACAGCAGAGCAACGTTTGCTGAGGCTGAAGAAGAAATGAGCACAGCGTGTGCTGTATAGCGAGAGCTCAGGTCAGTCCCAGGCAATCATTGAGGGTGAAGCCCAGGCTGACCAGCCCTGCTGCAGGCAGGACAGGAGGCTGAGCTACGAGCCAGGGAGATGGGCAGTGAGGCAGCAGGTCTGGAAAAGATCAGGAAAAGAAGTGGTGGTGAGAGAGGGGGAGACTTCAATTTTTGCTCCATTCAAACTGCTCACAAGCTGACAGCTGGACATCCAGGTAGGGATCAGGGAGACAGGCTGAGCCTCTCACTGGGACTTACTGAGACAGGTCGCTATTGGAGAGGCAGATCTGAGTTGTCAGCATGGAAATGGCAGCAAAATTTGTGCTGGCAGCAGAGTGGGGACCAAGCACCAATCTATGCACCAATCTGTGTGGTCCTACAGGAAGGAGAGTCAGGAATTAATTGTTCTGGTGATTAAATGAAGCAGGAAAAAAATCCAAGAGGCTGACCTAATTAGGGGGTGGGGAGTATTTTCCATTTAGCAAAACTGTGTAGGATTGAAAATATTAATTTTGCAATTTTGCATGCTTCAGATAAGCAACAGCCTCACACTTGATAGGAGACAGAATCCAAAAGGAGTGTGATAACCTGAAAATATACCCTGCCACCAAGGAGCTCTTTTCCATCATCAGCAAAAACAATATGGCACAGATAGAAGGGCTGTGAACAGAACTTCAAAACAGAACTGTAGAACGAATGCTTTCAACATGTGGATTTGTTGACACCAGCTCCTGTGACTTTTCATCTTCAGCTCACTCATGCCAGGGTGCCTGCAGCAAGCTTGGTGGGCTGTTTATGCCCTATGGAGATTTTCTTTTCATAAAGTGGGATCTAGTAAAGTGGAGAAGAGGAAAACAGTGTGGTTGGTGAAACTCCCAGCCATTGCTCTACTGCAAATACTGCAGTAAAACATCAAAGCCCATGGATGTATTAACAGGGAGGCAAAGATCACTGAGTGCTGCCAGACCAAATAGCAGCTGCATGCAAGCAGGCAGGCTGCTCCTCTCAAAGCTGTAATGTAAAAACAAGGGAAATGCCCCTGCAATGACAGGAGGTATATTTGTCACCATTCTGTGGTGACATGACGAGGCTTTTAGCAGTGGCATGCTGTGCTTGCAGTCATGCCTTGACTCAGGTTATCTCTCCCCATGTCTGTACCCTGAGATCCCTGTTGTGTTTGGCAAGGGGAATGATGGTGGGGAGCTGGAGTGTGCTGGGCTTCAGTGAAACTTCTGGGTGCTAAACCCTGTGCTCCGCTCTCACAGCAGCTGTCAGGCTTGTGCACTGCAGAGATCTGCAGTGAATGGGTGCACACAGGAAGGAGAGGGCGTGCTCCAGTGTCTGTGCAAAGTCCTGCCAGCATTCCTAGATAAACAGGGCAAATGGGTGGGCAGGCACCCTGGGCTAGCAGGGCTGTGGCAGGATTGCTGGCTGAGCTGTAGCTTCCTGATGCTGAGGTCCCCAAACCTGACGGGCGGAAAACTCCATCAAAGGTGGGACCACAGAGACCAAGACTGGCCAGAGACTGCAAGTGAGTTTCAGGCCAAATCTTATGTCTTTGGAAGCATCATTATGTTCTCAAAGCTATTTCTTAGAGGAAGGCATTCACAGAAACCCAGAAGTTTGCATGCAAATCAGTCTGTCCCAGGAAACCAACAGGAAATAAAAGATTTGTCTAGCATTTTTCCTTCTAACCCTATTTTTCTGTGCTGGCATGATTGCTTGGAAGGGCTTCAGAGTGCTTAGGTCTCCCTTGCCACAAAACCCAGCACGGTTGCCGTATAATTAAACAGAAGTGCAGCAAAAATGTTGCCAAATTACCTTGTGATCGTTTTGTTTACAGGGGAGGGAGCAGAGAAAAACCTGTGTAAAGCAGTCACTTGAGCAGTGGTAAGAATGGTGGGTACGTGCAGAAAATGAATGGAACTGTCATTATTAACCTAATGGCTGCGTGGCTGGAAGATTGCAGGGTTTTTTCCATTACAATGCCGACTGCCGTCTTTATTTACACTATCTTAATTTTTTTATACCTCTTGTTATGTTCTCTTTTATAAAGACACATAGGCTCCCAGCAGCAGTAGCTCAGGGACTGCTTTTTATATTTCCCATATGCAGTTGCAGACTGCCATGGAAACAACTCCTGGTCCAATTGGAGGACTTTTTTTTTTTTTTTTAAATAACTTTCTCCTGGGTCCTCTGTTATTTTTATTTTTAAATATTTTGATGTGTAGGAGAAATTTTTATAGAAAGTAGCAGCAATTGACTTATGGAATGTAGTGTTAATTAAATTGCAGAAACAATATCTTCTGCAGTACTAACAAACTATATTATTAAAGTAATAAAAGTGAAAGAAACAATTTATTGAGGACAAAACAGTGGGAAGAGTGAGCAGGAAGATAGGTAATGAAAGGCAAGTAAGGGTTTGGCAGCCCTCTACAGGGCAGAGTGGAGCTGGCAAAAGTCCAGCTGGAATATGTTCCCTAATTAACCTTAATTCTCCACTTTTAAATTCAGACTGGATGGCAACATGGCATTTCTCTGTCATGTGCGTTCCTCTTGCAGAACGAATCCCGAGAAGGGACTTTGCAATGAATGGCGATCGTATAAATGAACAAACAAATAAATAAATAAACCCAACTGCCACAAACCATTTCGGTTTTCAAGACTACAGGATATACTTTTTAATGCCCCTCTCGGAGCTCGGCGCTCAACTGCGGGAAGTTCATTAACGCGCTCATTAGCGCTATCTGATTCACTGCCGCAGCCTCTCCCGGGGAGCAGCTGCGGGAGCGGAGCAGCCGCGGCTGAGGCAGATGTTAATAACACTAATGCCGGAGCATTTGGTGCTGCTCAAGGAGGGAGACAGTAAAATATCCGTCTCTTGCTACACTTAAAAAGAAAAAAAAAAATATCAGTGCAACATAAAATAAAGCTATCAGCACGGAATGTTTATAGTCAGTATTTATAGATTAGTGCGGTAAGTTGGAAAATCAAACACTACTATGCACACACGAAGACCCATTCAATGAATTATTCAGGAAGATCTATTGTAAAGTGCTCCACTGACCGGGAAAGCAAACTAATGTTTCAGCGACTTGAACTGCGTCTGCCCCTCTGACCTGCCAGCCTGGCACCATCAATAGCCCTGGCTGGCGTGAACTCTGTTTTCCAGGTGCTCTCTGTGCACGCTGCTGGTGGCACGAAGGAGGTGCAGCTGCACCTTGGGGTTGTGCTGGAAATCCTGCGAGGAGTCAGACAAATCGGCACCTTCTCCAACAGCCAGGGGGGAATGAGCCAGGCTGCTCCGCTCCAAAACACACCTGAGCGGCTCCACAGGTGTAGGTGTGGGAAGCATTTGATGCATTTGATGCACGGAAAGAAATGACCAAAGTCAGCAGGAAAAGCAGCGTGTTCATATTTCAGCAGTGCTGGAGGCCTTCTAGGTTTGTGGATGTGTGTTGGCCCTTTTGAATTTTGAATTTGCTGTGAATTTCTGCATTTCCGCCATGAAAGGTGGAATTGGGACCTGAGGTGATAGGGCTTTTTTAAATTTTCACCTACTAGGCTGCTTTGCTTGTGTCCTTCTCCTGTGGCTTTAGGAGGTCCACATGTGGATGACTGGCTGGTGCCTGGTGTCAGAGGAGTTTCTCTGCTCCTGTTTCCCACTCAGTTAATCACATCAGTGTGGCATTAGCGAATTGTGCCTTTGGACAGCTTGTGCGAGCTCTGCCCGCTGTAAATGCTTGTGAAAGGAACAGGACTAACCACGCTGAATAGTTTAAAAAGGTGCGTTGACTTTTAATAAGAAGGTTTTGTATACGGTTCCTTGTAAATGTAACTAAATTCTGGTGTGGAAGGTGATCTCAGTGCCTCTGGACACTCATCAGGGCTCGCATACTGTGTAATGGGCACCTCTCCACTCACAAATAAGTGATGTATTAATTTTGCATGAACTGCTTAAAGGTAAAATAGGTTTTCACTCTCTTTGCCTGATTGCAGTATTACCACCTGGCTCCTCTTACTCACATGGGATAAATCTTCACTTCTGGCCTTCAGAGCGTGCTTGAACTTGTGAATTTTTCATGCTATTTACTGTGGGGTTGTTTTCCTGCTCATGGTCTCTGTTAAATACTGATACATTTTCAATTATTTTTTAATCTGATAAAGCTTTCAGCTAATTTTATTTGAGCTAATAAGCAATTCACCCCTCAAAAGTGTGTTTTCAGATCTTTTATCTGGAATGCCTATTTCCATTGCAAATGCTGCTTTCTGCTCACCCACTGAGGCTTTGCACACCAAGATGATGTACAGCACAGCTGAGTGACTCCATGATTGTAGACTTGAAAAGTGTTTGGTCCAGCACTGGGCAATTTTTTCCCCCTCCATATCTTTATATTTCACATTTGAACATATCATTGTTCTGTGTTGATGTCACAGTGTTACTTTGTACCCACAGTCTTTTATTGCTGTAACTGGAAGATGCCCTTCAGGCTGTGGTGTGGTGACAAAATACAAGGTTCTCTGCAGTACGTGAGGAGGACTGGAGGGAGAGGGGTGTGGAAAGCCTCGGCTCCTTCTTTGTAATAAATTCACTCCTGGTCTGAGCACCACTTTACTTACAAGCTGTGAGGAGAGGGCTTGGCCAGAGGCAACCCTAACTGAGCCAGCAGCAAATTCCCCAGTGACATGGGTATGCTTTTACTGGCGCTGGGTGAATGAGTTTGTTTAATGAAAATCGTGGGGGCTTTCCTGCTTACTTTACCAAGCAAAGTGCTCTGATCTTCCTCATCAGTCTTGCATGGACAGCTCGCCCCGTGCCATAGCTGCAAGCCCAGTTTGTGCACACTGCAGGGGTGGCAGCTCTCTCTTACAAACAGGTGATATTTTTTATTTTCCTTTCTGTGCTCTGTAATTGCCAAGTTAAAGCAAGAGCCAGGACCCATTCCTGTGCCCCTGGTGCAGTGGGAATACTCGTGTCACCAGGGTGTGCATTGTGTGTGCTGACCTTTGCTGTGGAGAAGACCTGTCCAGGGCTTGGGGTGCCAAGGAGGGGCTGGGCTGGGTTCCCTGCCCCGCCCTACACCCACAGCTCTGCCAGTGACACCAGTGTGACTGTCATGGAATGTCAGGAATTACCTGCTGCTTCTGACACGTCCAGGGACCCTGCATTCAAAGCATCATCACGGAGCAGAATTTACTGTTGAATCAAATCCCTTGGAAACTACTTTCTAATGGAAACGATAATGAAACTTTAATTATAACTGTGCTGCTTGGTTCCCTGAGCGTACACATCCCATTAGATGGTTTCTGCTAAGATAGTGACATCTTTCAAGTTAATTTCCAAGCGTATTAAAAAAAAAAACAACGGAAAAGATGCTATTACCTGTGATGTTACAACTGTTGGTATTTTTTTTGGGTTCATTGAAATTTCATTGGCTTTAATCAGAGATGTGACCAGAGAGCAATACAGTCCCTTGGGTTATAGAATTGAACAGAAATATTTGCATGAGCCAGAAACATATTTTTTGATGAAGTTTTATATAATTAAGTTGTAAGGAATTTTTCAGTATAGCAGAAGGGCTTGTACAGATTGTTGTTTGGGCAGCATGCAATCCAGGTTATGTTCAGGTGATTAAGCATATTGGTCCCATGTGACTAGTAAAGGAAAAATACGGTGCAGTCTTTCCTCACTTACATCTGTATCATCACCTTATGCAATAATTTTGCAAAAAAGGATATTTGACATATTTTTAACAGATGAGCCATTCCATTAGCTTCAGTTGCAGGCTGAGTGGGTAGGACAGAGACGTGCAGATGGAACTAGACTACATTGACCTGTTTATGAATGAGATTATTTGTAGGGCAACTACAACCCCCAGCACCTTTCTGCATGAGAAACCAGGCAGTTTAATGGTTTGTGGATTGAGTGAAGATCATTGGGTGTCTCCAGTGACAAATAATACAGGATTATTCCAGGTGTTGGAATCTAGTCTTTTCAAGCTTGTGCTTGGCCGGGGTGTCCTCTCGTGACACCTTCTCCTTGGTGGTTTGGATATTGCAGGGCTGTGAGCATGGAGGCAAGAGCTGGCAGAGACACAAGCAGGTCTTGGGAGGGATTCTTCTCTTCAGCCTCAGCACTTTGGGGTGTAACCAGCTCATGTAATGCGGCCAGCAATGATAAGCAGCTCTCAGACAGACTCCTCTGTGCACTGGTGCTGGGATGCAAACAGGTCTGCTCCCGGCATGTCCGTCCGGGGCAGTGGATGGCAGAGTCCAGGCTTTAGAATCCAAGTCTTTGTCCTTTCCTAGGTGGACTTGAGAAAGAATAATAATAAGAAGAAAAAGATGCACTCTTTCTGATGCTACTAGCTAAGAGGGACAGGAGAGGCCTTTGCAGCATTACAACACTGGAAAGTTAGAGATTTTTCACTGTTGATTTTTGCAAAGGGGAAGAAAAAAGGCACTCCAGTGTGGGAGAGTGTAAGAAAGGATGATGTCCTTAGTTTAAAATAGCCCCAGAAAGCAATTACTCTTGTTGTGGGAAGTGCAGGATTCCTGGGTACTTCTTAAGCCTGTCCTGCAGGGACAAATGTGCCTTTTAAAGTTTAACCTGCTCAGTGAATCCTGCTGGGAACTCCATTTTCTCTCCTTGGCTTTGTTGCTGTATCTGCTGCTTGTCTGTGTGAGCGATGCCAGATTGCAGTAAAGAAAAGTTGACATTACAACTCGGAATAAAGCCTTCTTCCCTGCACAACGCAAGGGGCTTGCTTTTTAGAGATAAGGTTATCACCTTCGGCCCCAGCACTGCCCCTGAGTTAATGATTATCATATCCCAAATACAGAACCAGGGGAGTGAGGATGGTGCCACTAGGAGAAGACACTGGAGGAGTGTGCTGCCTTTGACATGACAGAATACATCAGCTGTGAGCTGAGGGCCAGATCTGTTATTTAGTGCCCAGAGCAACCTCGGTGTTACTTTGGGCATTTTCCCTCTGCTTTCATTTCAGGTTTTTATTCCAGCCATTAATTTATATAAGATGCTGGGATCGGGAGAAACAAGGGAATATAATTCAGCCCAAATACGTTGCTATGGGGTCAGGGTTTTGTTCCTTGCTGCTAAGCAAAGTGACAGAGGATTTCACACATGAGCTGTGGGACAAGGCAGAAGCAGTGTTTCCAGATGTGTATTACCTGTTCAGGGTGTACCAAACCCAGCACATGAACAGTCCAATCTTTCTGTACTTGAAAATTTAAAAAAAAAAAAAATTAAGAAAGAAGAGAAGGAAAAAGAGAGAAAGGAAAAAAGAAAACCCTTGTATATGCTGCTTAGGAGAACATTTTAACATCTGGAATAGCCAACGTGTAGATCATGTTCATCACCTTCCTAATCAGCACTTCCCCTAATGAGCTGATTGGTGGCAACACGAAGTGGCTGTATGAAATTGGTGCAGCAGGTTGCTGTGCAGTGGCTGCCTGAGCACCACGGCTGTAACTGCTGAAATCATCCCACTGCACAGCAGCGCATCCTCTCGTGGTCTCAGAGCCCCTGCTCTGCTCCCTGTCTGTCATCCTGTGTTCCCACAGCTCCATGAGGGCTCTTCTCCTCTGAAGATCACTCAGGGCACCGCTGTGACCTCACTCCTCGCTGCCCCAGGCCCAGAAACAGGCAGCTGTCTCCCCTCAGTGCCTCTCATCTGCACAGGCAGGATAAAAGTCAATGTGATGTCCTTTTAGACAGAAAGAAATATCTCTGTCCCTGGCAGTCCATGCACAGTGGAATTTATGTCTGCACCATCTCAGGAGTGTGGGGTTTTGTCACCTCTGTTGTGCACAGGGAGATCGTGGTGCAAACACCAGGAATTTGGGGAGAAGGGGCAGCTGCAGGCTCGCACTGGGGTGCAGGGAAAGGTGGGTTGGCACACACCAGGTTCCTTGGCATTGCTTGGGCAGAGCCAAACCAGGAGAGGAACCACGTCTAAACAATACCAGGCTGGTCCCGACAGGAGAGACACTAAATCAGAGAGGGGTTCAGAAGGGAAGAGATGCAAATTCCCCCTGCCTGCACGTGGGGAGTTGGTGCAGCAGGGACTGCCCCGTGCACCCAGGGCAGCAAGGACCTCTGCAGTGGGCATGCAGGGCCAGATGGGGATGGAGCAGAAGCTGGAGCACTCTCAGAACTGGTGGCCAGCTCTGTGGGCTCTCTGGGCCCCTGATCCTCCCCTGTCACCCTTGCAGGGATGGCTCTTCACCCTCAGAGCGGTGACAGGATGCAGTGGGGATGTCCCTGTGCAATGCAGTCCCTGGCACAGAGCCTGTCCTTTGCTCTACCACCACACACAGGCTTCCCTCTGGGAACAGAGACTGATCCCGAATGAAAGCACTTTGTTATTTTATATATATTGGAGGACTTATCATCTAATAATTTTGTCCTTAATGTGGTACTGTTCATCTCTATTCATGATCTCTGGATTTCAAATGAACATGCCCTATGGAATTTACATGGAAATTCTTACATATCTGGGGGGAAGTGCACTTCACATCTGCAGTTTGACTTTCTACTCCAGAAACTTCCCTCAAACATCAATCTGTAGAATTCCAGTAAAAAAATTACTACCATGACAGATGAATTTTGTTTTAAATTAGACTCTAAGGCCTAAGTTTTAGGGTAGAGTCAGCTCAAGGTCTTTAAGGTCTCAGTCCCTGATGTTGTGAGCCTAAATCCACATTTACCCCTCTAAACTTTTCTCCATGCCCTGTCCTGCCCCACACAGAGGCACCCACATTAAAAATGCCTTGACACTTTTTAGCAGTGTTCCTCCTCTTCAGGGAGCAGCCTGGAATATAGAAAATCTCTGCAAAACAAAGTGCACATTTTATTATATAACCTCTAAATTGTAATTTGGAAAACAAACAGCTTCTTTTCTGGCTCCCTAAAGCTACTGTGAAGAGAGATATACTTTGTCTTACCAAGGCATCTAATGTTATCTACAGCGTTCGTGTTTTCAATTGCAATGATAATATGGGATTAATGGAGAAGACTTCCATTCTCTAGGTTAGGGAGTAAAGCAGAGCAGACCCACCCAGCTTTCCAGGGAGGCTCCACAGTGCTTGCAGGAACCTGATTTAAGAACTACTGTGAAAGTGAAACCTGATGAACTGGAAGGACAACCAGATTACAGCACAGGCAGGACCAAGATTTTGAATTAAAAGTGTGTATTGGTGCACAAAAAGATAAAAATAACCAAAGGCTCTTCATTTGAGGGCTTGTAGAGGAATAATATCTTTCTAAGGTATGCTTTTACAAGCATTAAACAGTTTTTGGCACTTGTAATAATCACAAGGTCCAAAAAAATGAAGGTAGAAAATTGCCTTTTTCTGGGAAAGAGCACTGTTAATATTGAAATCATTAAAGCAGCCAAACGGTGTGAAGGGCATCTTTATTCCCCTTTGGCACATCATGACTTCACTTCGATCAATGCAAGCTACATCACGGTTTTCTTTGTCTAAACCAGCTTTGATCAACTCAATTGCACAAATTTCTCCAGGCTCCTTCAGTAGTAAGGATGTGTGCACTAGGCTGGTCGCTGGCAACCTGTCCTTATCCACATGACCTTTATGATGAAGAAATAAGATTTAGAAATGAGATTTTTAGATGAAGAAATAGCATTCAGATCTCAGTGGATCAGCAAAAGGACATGGCTGCGAATTGCTGCCTGTCACTGGAGCTGCTGGGTTTATTCCTGCTGGAGGCACAGGCTCCTTCATGTGGCCACTGGCAAAATGTGGGAGCTTCATCCCTTTTGGAGAGGAGATCCATAAAGAAGGGACTGATGGAAGTTCTTTCTGTGACTGTGGGCTGAGCAGGCTGGGTCCAGCCAGGTTGGGCAGCCCAGGGAAGGAGGGGAGGTGTCAGAGGCTGCTGTTAGTTGGGAGGAGCACCAGGGAAGGGAGAGATGGGTTTGTAATGGGGACAAGAGGGGGATTCAACAGGCACAAAACCCCACCTGCTTTTAAGGGATGGGTAGAGAGGAGCTTCAGCTTGGTTTTAATCTCCTCCTTGAACTGCTGACTCTTCATCTCCCTCCTTCACTCCTCTCCCCAGCGGGAGCAGGGTGCCTCGTGTCTGGGTGGCTGCGCCTTTCCCTCGCACCTGCCCTGGGCAAAGCAGGGAAGGACACAGGAGACATGAAAACACTCTGGCATGCACATAGAGTAAATCAGGGTGTTAAACAAAACCTCTGCTCTCAGCTGGCTAATGCTTCAAAAGAAAGCATTTCAAACGCTGGGAGAGATTGTGCAGTTAGCCGGTGATGCAATTACATGGCTGTAAGCTGTAGAAACTCTTTCAATGTGGCACATATTAAACCTTTCAGAGGTAGTGCTTTGATTTTTAATTTTACGCTGTTGGCAGGCAATCAGGATCTTTAATAGTATGGGGGCCAGAGGGAAAATGTTTCAAAACAGCAAGGATCTTATCATAGTGTGCAATTAATGAATAATTATTAAAAACCAGAAATAGCTGGAAGAGCAGGCAAGAGCTGGCAATGCAATTCTCTGGTTTCAGGCCTATAATGAAATCTCAAGAGAGGGAAGTATGATATGCAGCTTTGTGCAATTAAAGCTGGGATTTTTTCCCCCCTAGTTAAAAGATCAGTGATCTTGAAAAATATACCTGTCACTTGGGTTTGTTTTCCAGTCTTTGAATTGCCGTGGTAAAGCATTAACATATAACAAATATGGATACATTCTTGTGCAAACTATGGATTTTTGGGGTTCTTTCTTTTGAACAGTAAGATTTTGATTATTTAAAAAAAGAAAAGTTTGAAAAGAAGATTGTCAGCATAGTCTGAATGTGTTAATCATGGGAAAGGGCTGAAGTAATGCTCTACCATTGCTCTGGCTGGTAAATTTGTCCAGAAAGACAGCAGAGATGAGAAAAAAAAGATTCCATGAGGACATCCACATCTGTTTGATGCTCTACCACAGGACAGTGCTTTCTCTGTGATGCTGAGGAAATTTCTTAACATCTGTGGTATTTTCCTATTTCAAATCCATTTTATAAAGAGCAACCAAAAGGTGCAGCTATCACTGTGTGTTACCACTGGTCTTGTTTTTCCAATCAAAAGTGAGCGTAGAGTTTGCATTTTTGCTTGAGGAGTATAAGATCTTCCTGCTTGGAAGTGGGAACAACTGCTTTGCTTTTAAAGCTGCATAACAAATCTAATAGTTAAATGTGCAACACTCATGTTTTGCCACTGGAATCCATTAGCTTGGGGCACAGCAAGAGGGCTCTGCCATGCAGGCTTGAAGATGCATTTGCTTGAGCAGCCCCCTCTTTTGAGTACTGAACTGCATTTGCTCACTGCTGTTTCATTATACATGAATTAAATGCAGAAAAAGTTATTTACAGCTATCAGGCATTTCTACACACAAAGCTGAGAGGGGTTTTTCCATTAGCTGTGAGCTAGAGCAGCCTGAGTTGTGTGTTCATGTGTATGTGTGAGTGTGTGTGTGCTTCCCGGCTGCTCTCATCCTGAGTTCCTGTCCCCAGTGTCACCCCGTGGGACTGGCACCCCGCAGGGGTGTAAGACGTGGCACCCTCCTGAGCAGTGCCTGTGCTCTGGTGCCTGACTGCTATTGACAAAAACAGACTGTGAACGACTCCAAGCCATGCTGAAAGGGGGAAAAAACTCTCTTGGTTGCTTGGAAGGCTTACTGGCTTGAGCACACTTTTGCATATTTATTTAGACACTTTGATTGCCACGGAGCATGGCAGCTCTAAAGAACTTCACGAGCTAGGAAGTGCTTCTTGAGGAACAATTAGATTTCCCAGACACATTGCACTGGAAACCAATGGCACTCTGTCAGGGGGGACGCCAAGTTGGCTGGTGGAGGCAAGTGAAACCTGGCACAAACGAGAGGTGGCATTTTCTTGAAGCTGTTTCTGCGAGACAGAAGTCGATCCTCAGCAATGAGCCTGGTTTCTTTGTGCTGGTGTTTTGTTTTCTGGCCCCGGGGTTTTATTCTGCTTTAGTTTTCTCCCAACTCTGATGCCCCCTTGTTTCTCCAGAATGTTGTTGATGTAGTGTAAGTGTGTGAGAGAGACACCCCAGACCCCTGTCCTGGCTGGGGGACAGGAGCTTCCCCCAGGAGATGTGGGAGAGGGGATCCTTGCTGAGCTTTGCCAGCCAGCAGTGCAGGAAGCTGCTCCTCTGAATGGACAACTGCGGACATTAGAAAATGGTTCTTTCTTTGGGCAGAGATTTTACAGTTCCTGTCCCTGTTCCCAGGCAGGGTGGGTGGGTGCAGCAGGGTTCCAGCCAGTGCTGGGTGCCCATCAGGGCTCAGGTACAGAATGGGAGCCGTGTGTGCTCCTGTCCTCACATCACGCTGGTTTTGGGAACAGGACCTGCAATGCCAGCAGCTCCTCCTCATCCCAGGGAAGTGCACCGAGTCCTTTTGGTCCTGAGCCACCTCCTGAAGGCAGCAGCTTTATTTGCTCCTTCTCCCTTTAAAGCATGGAGGCAGAATGTGCACCAGTGGAGTTTGTTACGGCGTTGTATCTGCCTGCAGCTCCTGTTGTCAATGGATAATCCTGCCGGATCTCCTGTAATGCAGTGCCAGCTCAGCAAGCTCCAAGGAGCTCTTGGGTAAAGTGCTCTCCATTTTGGGACCGTTGTTGGCAGCTTATCACTTGATTTATCTCCTATTTCCAGGTGTGGAACTAAAGGTAAACTGTCACTGTAAATCAGTAATTCAAGCAGAGTGAGTGAGCAGCGCACAGTTTGCATATTTCAATACCACTTAATTAGAAAAAAAAAATTCCCTTGTTCTGTACAAATGTACAATGCAAATCCTTTCTCTTAGTGCTTCAGATGGGTAAAATGTTCTTTTGAGTCCCACATGTCTAACACTGCTGCTCATCTTGTTACAACAGATTTTTAATTTTGTCCCTGGGACCAGATTGGGAAGGAGCTTTTTTTAAAGCCCAACCCAGTATGTGTCTCAGTCTGGGAAAGAATCTCTGCCTGCTGCTGGCACATACACCAACACTGACACCTCTTAAACCCAGCTTTGAGCCTGCTGACCATACTTACTTATTTTTTAATTAAAAGAGGCCTTTTGTTCTTGGTAATTGTGTAACTGCTCTTTTATGTTCCAGTAGTCCCAGATGAGGTTGAGCTGTGTGTCTTCCCTAAAGGTGTTCTCATTTGACTCTTGTTCAAAACCCCCTTCCAACTGCAAATTGTGCTTTTGCATGACTAGACTTTCTCCTCTACCCACCCCTGATTTCCTTAAGCCACCTCCATGAAAAACAGACTCATTTACTGGATCAGTGGGAATAACATTTTCTTGTGGCATGCCGCTTCGAAAGAATAAGAGATTCTTGATACGATCACTGCCTTCAACCCTCCTCTCTCACCATCCCCTCTTCCCTTCTTCCATTACCCTTTATGCTCCTGCTGCACTGCTGGATGGCTGCACATCCAGCATTTGCATTGTGTCCCTCCCTCTGCTCTTCATCTTGCCAGCCTAAATTGCTCCAGCAACCTCATAATTTTGATCTGCAATCATTTTGCTCCACTAGCTCATGGCAGTGCACAAACCAAACACTCCCTTTCTTTTCAGCCGGGGCTGGCTCCTGGTGTGCTGATCTCAGAGTAACTCTGGAGCTGAGAGGTTTGTGAGGAGCCAGGTGCACCAAAAGGCAGATTAAAAATTAAAGCTGGAAGAGAGAACATCCCTCTTAAGACACCATCCAGTGTTTTTTTCTTTCAGCACTAGCCAGTTGCTATTTAAACACAAAATTATAAAACCACTATCCCATTAGAAAAAGAAATACCCTTTAGAAAAACAAACAAATCAACAAACAATAACACCATCTTTTTATTTATTGGTGTGATTTTTTTTCCAAACATGATTTCTAGCAGGCCTTTCTAGTGTGGCTAAGAAGAATTGCATTGAACAGAAGATTTTCTCGTTCAGATCAATTTGCTAAATTTTCATTTAGTTTCAAAATGGTTCATTTTGTTGAGGCTTCATTTTGTTCAGACCAGCAACTCAAGAGGTTTCCTGTAGCTTAGAGAGATTGCTTTTGAATTGGTACATTATTCAGCCATGAATTGTTTCTTTAGTATATGAACAGCTGAGTGGGGCTTTTATTACAAATATGAATTTCAGTGCAGAACAACTACTATTTTTGCCAAATAAAGAATGTAAAATTAAGCACAGGTCTTCATACTATGCTAAGAAGCTTTTCCACACTGTGTGCATTGGGTGTTCTTTTAAGTACTTAGCAAAAAACTCCTATAGGACATGGTAATATGATTGACTGCAAACAGGATTTTAAAAATAATACAGTTTAATGTAGAAATGTGGCTACAGCAATAAGAACTGAAACCATTTTCTTATTATCTCGAGGGGCAAGTAAGTACATTTTGGTTTTTGTGATCAGCTACTAATTAAACAGGTTTTGAGCTGCATTCAGCACCTGATCCTGTTGTGAAGTTCCAAGTGAGTGTAGCAGGATTTCTGCAATCACTGAGGTAATGAGGTGGCTCAGGGCAGCAGAGCAAGTGCAATCCCAGTGTTATGCACCAGCCTTTTAAAATACGGTTTTCCTCCATGTTGTTTCTTGTTGTTTACCAGTGTACATGATTGCTTTTACCTACCTGGAATTAGTTTCCATCTCTGCAGGATTTTTTGTCCGATAAATTAACTTGGATGTATGGAAAGCAGTAGGAAAGAAGTGCCTGGGTTTTGAAGATGCTGTCTCTGGATTTAGGGAGATGCTGTAGATGGAATAATTTTGTAGCAAATCAGGTGACATTTACTTGGTGCTTGGGGTAAATTAGAGGCCCCTGTGTGTTCCAGCTGCCTTGGTAGAGAGATGGGGGATCCCATCAGTGCCCCAAAGCAGATCTCCTGCTCTCTTTTGCTCTAACAGGCTTTAATGGTGCAGCCATTAAAGAGTTTTCCCTGACTTCAGAGGTGGGAGGCAGGGTTTGGAGGGGCATCCTGCCACCCCCCTCACAGCTGCCCAGCGGTCACTGGAGCACCAAGTCCTGGCTCTTGGCTCTCTGACTTCAAGAAGAGTCCATTTTGCTCTGACATCATGGGAAAGAGCTGCTTCTCCTCTGCTCTGTGACTTACTGGTCAAAGAAGTTTATTGCCATATGGGAAGATGAATTTGACTTTTTGGTTTAATCTCTTGAATACTTTAAGGAAAATTAGCTCTATTACCTTTTGGGAGTTAGAGTTTCACTCATTAGTAGGTAGAAACCTTACAAAATTCAAAAGAAGGTATTCAAAAATCTCTTCCCAAAATGTCTTAGTTGATAGGTCTGAGTAGAAAAACTTATTTCAAAGGAAGAGACCATTCTGGAAAGAGGATGGGAAATGAAAGTCCAGTGGATGTGGCTATGTTAACAGGGGCAGAACAGCTACTGAATTATGTAGCAATGTCAGAAGCAATAGGATTATCTGTTTCTGTCATGGTCTGGGTCAAACTGAAGACCAAGAGTTGAACTTAAAGTGCTATATAAATGCACAGGAAAGTTCCCAAATGCTTATAATTGCCCTCTCAGTTGCTGTGAATTCTGATATTTAATGATCTTCTTTCTCTCTTTCACAGTCATATTTTTATTATATGTGAAAGGGTTATTGTAAAAGTCTTTTCTCTTCACAGTGGTCCTGTGTGCCCACAGTTGGAACCACTGCATGAGGCTGGAGAAAGAAATTTATTTTGTAATTTACAGTAGGGTCCTTGCTAAAATCCTCTGCATCTTCAATGTTTTCCAGAAAACACCACATTTATCACTGGATTCCAGAATTTACATTAAAAATTCCATAATGGAATACATTGCTACATCTTGAATCTTCCTCTTTGTTTATAGGATTTCCTCCAAAAAGCACTGTTTTGTTCCTTCATTTTGTTGAAGAAAGGGGTAGAGCAAGCTGCTGGGTACTTAGAGCTCAAGCTTAATTAGTTTTCTCAGGTCTGCAGTAATATCTTATAATTCTTAGTGTTTCTTGGAAAGGTGCTACAAAAGATAGAGAGAGTTACATGCTCCAATTCCACCTGGAACACTCTGTTTAGCTGTGGATTCACCTCCAGGAAATCAAAGAGAGTTAAAAGGCCAGCAAAATGTACCCTGTACAGCTTGGATAAAGAAAGGAGCATGCACTGTTTTTTTCCACAGTTAAAAATCCATATAAAGGAGATTATTTCAAATAAATTATGTGCACCAAACTGAGCTGACATCTTTTGCTGTAACTGAGATACAAGGCTGAGATTGCATTTGTGGAGGAGAGGGCGAAGGGCTGGCTGATGTTTGCTGTGAGCTGCCCACCTGAGACGCTTTGGAGGTCCCCAGCAGCTTCTGGAAGCAAAGTGCAAATATCACAGCACAGACAGCAGGCTCCCAAACCAAATGGTGTCCGTGTGCTGGGCGAATCCATGCCCAGGTGTTCACCTGAATGCCATTTGCAGAGCACATTCGCCTTTTAACCTGGTGCGGGAGACTTTGAATTAGGCTGCTGCCAAGGCTGCGGTGAGGGGGAAGAACGCTCTTTATCTTGTGTGTGTATTCCTTGAGAAGGCTTGAGAAAGGAGGTTTTGACAGGTTTGCACTCATTACAATTCTCTGGACAGCTCCAAAATGTAAATAAAAGGAGATTCAGGTGTTAGCAGAGAAGAAACTTCGCTGCAATCGAAATACTACAGCTCCCTGAATAGCCTTCTTGGAGGGAAGCTGCAAACAAGCCTTGTTTGCCCGGGACATTTTTCAAGGAGCTTTGCCACTTCCCAGGGGTTTGATCCAAATAATCAAAGGTTAGGCCTAATTTAGAAAATAAAGCTGCCTTGTTGCTTAGCATTTACTTTATACTTCCCCCATCAACATGATAGCCAGGATACAATTCACAGAGTCAGACTGGGATTCAGCCTTCATTCATCTGCAGGGCTGGGATTGTCACAGGAGATGCCTGAATGAGAGATTCCTCCTCTCCCCACCCTTTCCAAAAGGTACCTGTCTGCCACCACCAAACACCTCATTGCTCACCCTCCTGCAGGTTATGACAGTCACCGTTCTCAGGGACAGAGAACAAAGAAGTGGCCTTCAGTATCAGAGCTGAGCCACTGAGCTGTCAGCCTCATGCCAGCGGTGCCACAGCTGCCTTGTGAGTTTCTGCTCTTCCATTCCCTGGCTCCGGCTTCCTGTTGCAGATTTTGGTTGGTGGAATTTGGACAACTACTCATAATTTTGATGGCAATTTGCTTTGGTTTCTCTTCTCACTTAGGCTGCTGAACATAAACTCCAATTGCATTTGTTTTTTAAAGCAGCTGGCAAGCATGATTGTGCTACCATTTGTGCATCAATAATTCCATTTTCATCTCACTTGCTAAAATACAGCAAGTTTTATTCATTTGCAGGTTTTTCATAAAAAAATCTGACTTGTATCTTGATAATGCATCTCTCATTTAGGAAGAGCTTTGCTGATCCCCCCACGATCATCAGTTCCGTATAACATATAGTTAAAGCTTGTCTTTCTGGCAGAGCTCACAAGTATCTGATGTATCTGCCGAGCTAATACAGTGTCGTTCTGTATTTGTATTCTGCAGTTGATTGTTCAATGATTTCTCCTGCTGAATTGCAATAGATGAGCTGTTTAATGTTGCAACGGCTCATTTTGTAATGTAAAAACAAAAAAACCTCTCAATTCCAAATTGTGTTTGCTAGTTAGAATGCAGAATTTAAATGAGATTTATATGGAAGATGTATTTTTCCCATTGTTTCGCCAATGCAGAAGGAAAACAGGTCTTCACTCTTTCTAAAAGAAAATCAAAGCAGCCATGGTAAGAATTTGTTTTGCAAGGAAGAAACATCAATAAAAACTAAACCTCTTCCTTTCTACACATTTCAGTCCATATTAGTGATTTTTAAAAATACTTTCTCAATTCAGAAATAACAATTTCCAATAAGCATGTCTTTCCTGACAGCTGGAATGTTAAAATTCTAAAAAGGAGTACTCCAAAATATATTTATTTTACCCTGGTATGTCTTCTGGTGCTGAGTCTATGAATATTTCCACAACATTCTTGATCTTCTTTTCACCAAAGTAGCCCTGATTTTAAAGGGGCTTTTATGTTTTCCTGGAGAATTGTGCTCGTGAATGGCAGTGAATGGCTCAAAAGCAGATGCTGGATTTTGTCTGTTATTGACAAAGTGCACGAGATGGGCACCTGAATGAACAGTCAGCCCTTGCTTCAAATGCCAAGTTGGTATTTATTGTACGTTCATGACTGTTTACCCACCTCTGTGAGGGAAGGCACCCGAGAGGACAAGGGAGCATAGGGAATTCTGCTGGCTTTTATGTTTGGGGGCAGCCTTGGCTCTGTCCAGAGAGTTGGGGTCCCAGGCAAAGTGCTGTGGTGTGTTGGTGAGTGACCTGAAAGACAAACCCACACTTGGGGGCTCCCCATGTGGCAGGGTGCAGCCTCGGCACTGAATTATCCTGTTTCAGTATCACAGATTAATCATCATCTCTGTGCACAGTTGTGCACATTTAGGACTGAATTACATCTGATGTAGAGTGCTGAGATGGAGTTTGATATTGTAAGATTAATACTGAAGAGCAAGATAAATGTCCAGTGCTGGGTTCCTCCTGGAGCTGCTGGCATTGGCTCCACTGGACATGGGGGAACCTTCTGGCAGCTTCTGTAGCCCCCCACTACCAAGCCCTTGACATGCAAACCCAACACAGAGTATTAAAACTAACACAATTCCTTCTGGTGCTCTATGAGCATGTCTGGTTTTTAAAAGTCTATCACATCTTTAATCACTGTTTCACAAAACGTCTGCTGATGTTCAGCAAGGATACTCCTGTCATGAAACTTTTTCGAGTGTTTTTAGGTTTTTTTCTAGTGTTTGTACTGCAGAATGACAGTATTTAAAAATATTTCAGAAGCAAAACTTGACCCTGCTAGGCACTGAAGATAATTGTCAGACATTTTAAATTGCTAAGAAGTAAAACTGTTAACACTTGTGTCCTCACTAATTATGTTCTGCATATCTATGTTCCCCTGGCAACTTCTGGTGCCTCTGGTACCACTCTAACTAATGGCTATGGGCTGTTAGATGATGGTGCAAAGTAAAAATAGCTTATTCTTCTGAAGAGCAGTGCTTGCCATTGCTTGTGGAGAAATGTGATGGGATCCCCCTAAGTTGTTATGTTTTAATGCTGCAGAGTCAGAAAAGATTTTTCTGTAGTGCCCTGTAAGTCCCAGATGTGTGGATCAATGATACACAGACCTGAAACTTTGTTTCAGCTCCATGTAAATCTCTCATAATATTCTTTAAGGGCAGTGTTTGTGTTTCTCAACCCAATGTGCTGTTATCAGCTGTAGAGGACTGTAGTACTATGGACACTGAAGCATCATCACTCTGGAAGGAAGCTCAGGTGTTCTTCTGGGCATGTTCCTTCAGCACTGGTTTCTATTAAAGGTCAGGTGGCTGGAAACACAAAATTGGCCTCACTCTTTGCCACTGAGTCACTGATGGGATATTGCTGTGCTTCAGCCAGCCCAGAGCAGCTCTGTGTTGCCAGTCAAGAGAAAAAATGTGTGTGGCAGGGCAGGGAGGATCTGAATGGAGCAAACCCTTGGGTGATGCTGGGGTTTCATCCAGAGAGAGGGATTGTGGGCATGCTTTTGTATCCCTGGTTTGACTCAGTGACACCACACTTGGCCAGGAGCTCTGAGAAGCCAGTTTGGTCTCAGTGATCTCACAGCACCCTTAGGGGTATCTGAGGCAAGGGAGTTAGTCAAATCCGAATGAGATGTACATATTGGATTCTGCAGCGTCTGCTGAGCCTCAGTGATGATTTACATAGTCACCTGTGAAATGAAGTGTCAAAAGCAGCAGCAGGTGATTTTCTGTTGCCATGGGGCAAATACTTGTGTGAAATTCTTCTTCATGCGCCTGACAACTCCAGTTATCTACAGAAGATTTAAATAAAATAAAAAATAAACTCCCAGTGTTGTCACTGCCCCACACTTGAACACATTGCTGTTTAGAGCAGAGAATGGCCACTAACGGGAGGAATTCGTGCATCACTTTAGCATTTGGGACTTAGTGAGGCTCTTAATGGTGGCTTCAGTTGGAAGAAAGACAACTTTATGTGCAACAGAACAGCAATATATTTATTAAGATCATGCAGGTTTGGTTCATTTATTGCCCCAAGAGGCAGCTTGTTTTTTCTCGGTGCTTTTCATTTATTGCACCAGTTCATGGGACAGCTCTGTCCTGTCACCCAAGCGTGCTCGCTAATGAGACGCTGCCTCGCTGCACAGCACCCTTGAAGCTGTGAGGGGCATAATGAGCATGAGATGGACCCAAATGCCTCTGGAGGCCGTGGGAATTGCTGGTCCATTGTTTTTTTGCTGGAAGCTGTTGATGGGATGTACATGGAGCTGGTTTCAGCCGTTTGTCCCAGGCCATATGTGTAATCCTTCCAGCAGTATTTACAGCGATAACGAGTTTGTTGCTGGCTTCTGTTCAGTTCAAACCCATTCTGAGAAGGGCTGTGGGATGTTTGCCAGAGCCTCTCTGTGAACACTTGGAGATTTTCCTGCCTGTGCTGGTGACAAAAATGTTGTCACCATCTCTCCTTTGCCCCTGGTTTCCCTGCAGTACCAGCAGAGGCAGGGGCAGGGACTTGAGCTCAGTTTTGCTTTGCCAGTGGCACCCGTGTATGTGGTCTGTAAGTGAGGTGGCTCCGCAGCAAAGGCAGCGAGTTGTTGATGTGCAGCCATGAGGAAACTCCTGTTCTCTGAGGAGGCTGCACACAGCAGCCAGCCCAGATCCAGTGTCAGAGCCCAAAGGGAGCCTGAGGGTCTCCCTGCTGGTTAGAAAAACTGAACAGGAAATCCCTGGGCGATAGACACTGGCCATATCTTCTCATTTTTTCTCCCTGTAGTTACTGCCTGACTAGGGCTAGTTTGCTTATTGCCTTCTTCCCTTACAGAGAAGCATTTTTGAGAGGCAAATCTGTGATTCTGAAAGTTGAGGACAAAAAGAAGAGAATTGCTGAATAACTTGAGCTTATACAAAATGCATGTAGCAATGCATGTATTGACTTGTTTCAGTGAATATCAAAATTTACTGTCCCTTGAACTAAATATTGACACGGACAAAGCAATATCAATATTTATCTCTCAGGTTAATACATCTTATATTTGCCTCAATGTACATCAATATGTGCTTATTATTACTATAATGTTTGTCCTTCAGCAGAGGAAACTTGCATGTGGTTGAGAAGGGCAAGGGAGAAGTTTGTATTAGTATTCTTTTCCTGCTTTTAATCTTCATCAGAAGTTTATCCTGCCCATGGAGCACAGTGCAGCCCTCATTCAAGCAAAACCCTTACTGATGGTTGCGACATTGTGCACTGAATACAGATTGAGTGATGGGGTTTTGGGAAATGGGAGATTAATGCTCGCGAGTGAATGCATAAGGGCAATGAAACCACCTCTTCTGTTTGACAGACTTGGTGGTGCTCCCTGCAGTGACTCTGTACCCAGGAGCTGCTTCACTGCCCACGCAAACAGGGGCACAGAGTGTGGGAGATGAGGGATGAGACTTTGATCTGAGATCCAGCTGTGAATCACTGCCTACAAAAGGATGCTGTGAGTGCTGGACAGGGGCACACAGGTAGATCTGATAGGAAGCCTGTGGTAGGCTCATCTCACGCCTGTGTGACATGTGGCACTGTGTCTGTGTGCCAGCTGGAGCTGGATTTGTGGGCACTCTGCTGCCGTGGAGAACCCAGCAGCCTGCTTGGGCCTTCTGCACTCGTGTGTGGGCAAGCAGAGTGTGGCCACTTCTCTGTGTCTGGAGGATTCTCCCTCTTATCTGTCCCACTGCTTTTTTTTCATTTTTCTGGATCTTAAAGAGCAAGGCAGAGGTTTCCTAGAGAGATGATGACAGGCTGCACAAAAAGGATGCAGGCATGACAGCACTGAATATCTCAAGACTAAGTTAGGATATACAAAGGCTTTTTAGCACATGATTTGTGCTATACAGATCCTTTTATGTGGAGATACCAACTCTGGCAGAAAAGCTGCAATTTCCACAGAAGTTTTGAAGAGACACTGCAGTTCCTCTGTGGATCTTGCTTTAAAACCTCCTGACCTTAAACCCAAGGGAGACGATGGGGGAGGCAATGATGAGACTGGGAGTAGAATAAAAGGTGTGTTCCCATCTCCCACCCTCTGCACACCCTTCTGCTCATCAACAGCTCATTGCTGTTGGTCAGAGATAGAGAGGGGGTCGAGTCACTTTTTGGACAGTGGCTGACACCAGATACTCACCAGGAGCTGTTAAAAGCTGCAGGCTTGGATCTGAAATTCTACCCAGGTGCTTGAGGACCAGAGAAACTGTTCCAGACTCTTACCTGTCGTAAGAAGAACCAGCAGGAGATCCTTGAGGCTGAAGTCCGTGGAAAGCAGTCCCCTCCTTGAGCTGGTGCTCCAGCCTCCCTCAGTTTCCCGTGCTGAGGCAGAGCACCTGCAGTGCCGAGGGGCGGCAGCCATTCAGGCATCACTCTGCCTGGGTTCTTTGCTGCATTAGAAGCCAGACTTGCAGCAATGAAAGTTAACAGCTGTTTGTAAACTGACATTTCAATGACAATTGTCAGGAGACAACAAGCATATGGCAGCTGACTCCTCACATGCAGGGAGCTGCAGCAGCAGAGGCACGGAGCAGCTGCAGATGCTGGAAGACAGCACTGCATTGATCTGCAGTTGGGAAGGTCATCTCAGCCATTGAAGACTGCCTTTCATGCCTTGACTCTTCTTGGAAGCTAGAAAGACAATAAGCTAGTGCCTTACGTCCTTATTTCTAGCAAAAAGCAAGATTTATGTCCTGGTTAAAATAATAAATGTAACACAAATACAGGCCAAAACCCCACCTCCTGAAAGTAACATTCTTAATTAGTACTTAAGTCTTTGCTTTTTTTTTCCTTCTCCTGAGTTAGTAGTGGCTGATATTGAGACCATGGAGACCCTGGTGAGTGGGAAGGTTTCTTTGCTCATGTTTTCAAAGCCGTTTGTAGCAGAATCCAATAGGGACCAAGTGCTTTCCTCATGATTAGCATTGCTTTATGATGATAAACTTAATAATTAAAGGTGGGCTTATTTTCCTCTGTTGGGACTCCTTGGCACTTTTGATGCACTGCTTGAAGACTTTGTGACTAAGCATTAGTGTCATGTTGTGCCTTTGAGTATAGTCAGGCCAAGTACACAGAAGTGAAATGAACGTTAAAAAAAGCTCTTCCTCTGGACCAACTGCATTTCTGCCTGCACTTGACTCACAGCTCAGTAACCATATGCTTATATTCCACTGACAATTGCCATTTAAATGTCAGTTTGCAAGCAGATGCTGAGAGCCCGCCTTTGTGTCATTGATTTAATCACAGAGAGGCAAAGTTTGAGGTCTAGCCCTGCTTTGGGCTGACTGGGACAGAGCAGCAGCAGAGTCTGGCAGACCTTGACCCACCAGGTTGGTCAGGGTTAAGTGCACTGGCAAAGGACTGTGTACCTGAGGTCACTGACAGCCTCGGCTAAGGGGCTGTGGCAGCCAAAGGAAAGCTGTTCTTGGCATTGTCTGGAGGCAATTATGATCTTGTTGACAATTTCAGGCTTTTTGGGACTGCTGGCAGTGGCCAGGATAGAGGCAAAACATTGGATTATCAAAGGAGAGATTTAAGTGCTCAGGTGCAGAAAAAAGGGGCAAAAGTCTATTCAGTAGAAGAACAAGGGGGAGGGTGGAGAAGGAAGCCCTCTCTTCCAGACATCTGCACATATTTAAAATCCTTCCCAATAAAGTTCATAATGAATTTAATTCAGTCCCCTATGGCCCAGAGGAATGTTCTGAGTAATAAAAAAGTATTGCTAAGGGACAGATGACTGCCAAACTCCTATTCTCTGCCAGCAATGAATATTTATACTATTGGCACTTAAATGCTGGGTTTATTTTACTACATAAATGATCCTTTGTCACATATTAAGAATTAATACTGTGAGATTGACTTTTGGGAAGTTAGAATAATGATTCCCAAATTTAAAGTGTTGTTAAATTTGTATGCTTTATTTGTAAAGAGTCTTGGGCTGGTTTTTTTTTCAGATTAAAATAGTAGTTTGATGTAGTAATTCCTATTTTAGGGTAAACTCTTTTGTGGCTTGTTTATGGCTTAGCTTTTTAATGTAGTTTTAGTCAAGGATCTTTTCATGTCTTTTGTTTTGTTTGTTACCTTCAAATATCTAAATCAATGTTAAATGAATTCTAAGCTCCTGCCCTTACTTAAAGGTTGAGATGTACTCACTTACAGAAGATAACACAAAGGCTCCTGGCTTCTGCTGGCATTTTTCTAATGCCCTTCTGATGCTTAAACTGGAATGATTCAAATATGAGTTGGAAATTTCAAGCACCAGTGATGGAGATTGTAAAACCACAGCATATCTTTGTTTATAAACATTGTTATTCCGTGGAAGATAAAGCTCTGCTCTGTGTCACTTCCATGCAGTGGTCAGGAAAACGGGGGAAAAAAAGAGCAGAGCTACTGATCCTTTTCCCTTTAATAAGAAGGAGTGGAAGGCAAAGTTGGATATGAGCTGAAATGTGAAGAATGATTCCTATGAGGCAGCAAGCTCAAGGGAAAAATACATCAGTGCTGGTGTAAGATGCAGTGTGGTTCACATTCAAGCTGGTTAAGGCTGCTTAAGCACCTTTGGCACACTGCAGTACAACACAAACTGCTCGAGCCCGTGCCCAAGCTCACACTGACAGCAGCAGTGTGAGCACAGAGGCTTCCCGAGGTGCTCTGCTGCTGCTCTTCCGTTTACTCCGCGCTGCCATGCCAAGTGTGAAAGTTGGAAAAAATATTGTGAGTCTGTCAGCATGTTTATTTGCATGGTGCATCTCCTTTGAGTCAACAAACATCTTTTCAAAGTGTGAAAATGAACAATTAGTCATCCCCAGAAAACAACAGTTCTGCAGACGTCTCCTCCCGCCCCCCGAAAGACAAACCTCACTGCGCTGCACAAGGGCACAAGCAGCTCATTTTTCACTCGCTGTACACACTACCAAATATTCAGTTCTCCAGAACAAAAGTGTCTGAAGAATATAAGGGGGCATCTTAAGCACTTGGCAGTTTGAATTAAAAAGAAAGGTCAATGCCAAGGAATTCAGACAGAAGCAAAAAAACCCCAGACATCTCAAAGCACTGCAGTTGGGATTTAAAACTGAATGCACGCATTGTTTGCTCACAGTTTTTCGCAGCAGCATTCATAATTTAGGAAACTATTAATCAGTGTGATGAAGTATCCTGTTTCTAACCAAGAACAACAAAAAAAATTTACACAATACAGATAATTTTCTTCTCACTTGATAGAGATCTTCTGGTAAAATTTGATGACAATTCCACGGATTTGGACTTGAGAATCTTGTGTTTAAGTTGCACCAGAGAAAAAGCCCCAGCGAAGCAACAGAATTCTTCCACTACCTTTCTATGAAGCTCATCACAAGTCACTGCTCAGGGGGCCTTATTTTCTTTTGGCCCATGCCAGGACTCCTACCCTATAGTTGTTAAGCTGACAGCAGGAAAAAAGCACTGAAAGCTACAAACATTTGCAGGATTAATACAAAATTCAGTTCAACTTTTGGCAGAGGCACAGCAGGTACTGAAAATTGAGGCAGGGGAAAAGCAGGCCAGCAAGCAAAGGGGCAGGGAGGGGACTGTGAGACTGAGAGCAAGGAGACAGTGGCTGAGGAGAGTTCTGGTCGGCAAAGAACTGAAAATGGCAAAGGTAACACATTTACTGCTGGCCTGCCAACAACAGCCCTCCAGGGCTCTTAATCCAGTGCTGTAGGTTTAAGGCCTGGTACTTCCCCATCCGAACAAAGTTACCGTGACATCAAGTGATTACAGAAGCAAGGGGTCCAAAGGACAGCTTTTATTTGGTAGCTCATTCAGGGAGATAATAAATTCGTTAAAGTAATTATCCCTTTCATGAAAAAAATTAATTTTTTTTTTTTTTAATAAAAGTAATTTCTTAACTTTTCTTTGCTTGGGGGTACTGGTGGCGAGCACTTGGACATACCCTGATGAAGTTTCAAAGTTATGAAAAATCTTTCTTCTATTTTCTGCCTCCCTTCCCTGCTACATTCACATCTTCCCTCTAGTGAAGTATCATTTTCCTGGCTTCAAAAACCCGTGTGCGCTATTTCAGAACGGCATTGCTACAGTGACCTGTTCAGTGGGGGCAGGCTGGCTCAGCCTAGAGGGGTGAGAATTAAACAGCTTCTGAGCTGCTGTGGGGAGCAGAGGTCAGGCAGTGGATGGGGTTAACAAGGTAACACAGAGCGAGAACTGCCCCACCAGGACGCTCCCTGCCGCAGGGAAGCAGCCAGACTTCAACTTCGGCTCCCTCCAAGCGTTCGTGTAAGGCACGGCTCCTGCAAAGAGAGAAGCACAGAGGGCACACTAAACTGGAGGCTGCGCTGTGTGCCAGCACTGCTTGTGGCTGGGCGCGGGGAGCAGCAGCAGCAGTGACTCTGCGTACCTGGGATGTCACACGAGGTGTCAGGATTTCCAGCGCTGACACACGGCAGCAGCAGAGGATGCCGCTGAGGAGCCGGGTGCCTTGCTCCTGCTCCATCTGCTGCCTGGGAACAGCCAGCTGAAGGCACTGACACGTCCCTGCAGGGCTGCTGCTCCGGCCACGGCATCACCGCTGCACCCTGCTCAACGCGCTCCACGCGGGCAGAATGTTCAGACATCCAACACTTCAGCCACCCCTTTTTAATGCCATTAGTGATGCAGCAACATGTATTTATATTTACATATAAATACAAAATGGTCAGATACCACATTTTAAAGCATAATTTACAATCTGAAACTGCTTACATTTTCAAGACTAGGCTTGGGTTTTTCTCATTTACATTCATCATTTAATTCCACTGGAATTTGATTTTTAAGAAAGCCCAACATATCTTAATTACCATAAAAAGATCCATACACATTTTACTTAAAAATAGCTTCTGTAAGAGGAAATCTACCAAAAATAACACGAAATATATTATTATGCATACATTTTCTTTTTTGTAAAGTACAAACAAGAATCTGATCTCTTCTGGGTATTGCCTGATCTAATATGGCTATAAGGTTCTATTTATTTTGTTTGTTTTTCAAAGTAAAGGGAAAGACAGAAGAAATGTAAGAGCACAAACCAAAATAAAAACGCATTCTTTCCAAAGACACAGATGATCAGAGAAAGAACACTTTGAAAAGTAATAAATGACAACAGGTACAAAGAAACACCATCCAAGCGCTATGCAGTGTTTTGTCTGAGCATGTGCTGCAATGACCTTGTAACAGTTATTAAAAACAACAACCAAAAAATAATGCTACTGGCAGAAAAAGCTGTCAAGCAAAACACTGAAAAATTGGTACCATTTCCTAGCAAGTAAGTGCAGAACTGATCGTATTTTATGTGTCTTCCCCCACGTATGCAGACCTCTTTCTTGCTCTCTCTGCCCGCAGGACTGATCATTGCGACTCTGGCGATTTGCTGGATGCCAAACCAGGTCAGAAGGATCATGGCTGCTGCTAAACCGAAGCAGGACTGGACCGTCCCCTACTTCAGAGCCTACATCACCCTCCTTCCCATCGCCGACATCTTCTTCTACCTCAGCTCGGTGGTGAACCCGCTGCTGTACAACATCTCCTCTCAGCAGTTCCGCAGCGTGTTCCTGCAGGTCCTGTGCTGCCGCCTCACCCTCCAGCACGCCAACAGGGAGAGGTTCCTCAGGGCCAACCAGAGCTCCGGGGTGAGGAGCACCCGCTCCCTGCGCCCGCTGCTCTTCATGTCCTCCAGGCGCGGTTCTTCCACCAAGGGCAACGCCAAAGTTTTCCTGAGCACCTTCCAGAAGGAGCCCACGCCCGGCTCCAGCCCACGGGAGCCGGGTCCTGCACCAGCAGACCCCAGCCTGGAAGCGGTGCCCCTCGAGACTGGCTCAGAGCCCGGTCCGGGCACACAGAACGGCCTCTGTGAACATCAAGTGTGACTTCATAAGGCAAAGTTAATGCTTAGCAATGAGCTTAAAAACGCGGAAACTAAAATGACCGAGGAAAGTGACTGCATCGCAAAAGGAATAACACAGATGGATTTGTTTCCAGTTATGCAAAAGGAACAGGAGTTTTGTATCCTGCTGGGACTCTTAAGTGCACACTGGAAATTCAATCTGGTAACTGAACTCATTAGCTGACAAAAATATCAGCCCCTCTTCTCCACACAACCACTGAACTTTCCTTGCTGTTGTGAGGGATTTGGAAACAAACAGAAAATAATTGCAGTGTCTTTGAAGAAAGGAGGATGCAGGACAAATTGTGTCAGGGCAAAAAAAACCAAAACAACTTGCTTGAAGTTTAGCAGTACAAAAACAACAGAGCAAATTTAAGAAGCAGAAGAGTGGTTGTCACGTGTGCCCTCGGCACCACGGCGGAATTCCCCCTCTTCTTGGGCCGGGGTCCATTGCAGAGTGGGGTGTTGCAGCAGCTGATGCAGACAGAGTTCACCTTGCCAGGAGAGCAGAAGGACTGGTAGCCAGCTGAGGCGATCAGACACGCTGCCGAGGAGGCGCAGGACTTGCGGTACATGATTCCTGTGACACAGAACAAGGGTTACTCCGTTTGATGGGAACACTTACGGCAGGATTCATGCTCAAAACCTGCTGCAAACCCAGTCTGCATCCCCAAAGCGCTGCTGGTGCTTAGGGCAGACACCTCAGCAGTGACAGGACCAACAGCCCTGCCCTGCAGGAGCACCACAGTCGCTCTGCTTTGGATTTCTCTGTAGTTCGATTCTGGTTGGAACCAAAAATATTATAGACTTAATTTGCATAATGTATATCAAATGATGCATTTTAGAACTGAAATTCTTCATCTTTCAGAATAAACTGTTTGAATAGCTATAACTGAAATGCAATTAGTGAGAAAATTAGTTTTGTTTCTATTGCTGAACATGTCTGAGTTAAGGTGTCTAAGTAATTACAGCTTTCTATGCTCTTAATTTGTCTTTTGAAATTTTTTTTTTTTTGCTCCATTGCCACACACAGACAAGTAACCAAGAGTAAAAAGAGGATGATTATCAGCAAAACTTTCATCCTGTTCCCTCCCCCTCTTTTTTTTTTTAAAGAAGAACTAGAAGTACTTTCCCAGGTAATCTCAGTTCTTGCGCGTCTTTGAAGTTTAATACCCTCAATAACAAAAATTTCCATTTCTATAGAAGTGTTTTTCTTGAGTTGAAAGTCTTCCCTTTTTGAATGTAATTTAATTTTAATTAATGAGCTAATTTATAATTTCTCAAATTGTTTCTAACTGAAAAAAGTACACTCTGATGCACACAGCTGTTATTTTAACAGGGTTTATAAAGGCTTTAAAATACACAGTTGTATTTTCTTCTGTCGCAGAGGAAAATGGTTATGGCAGTTCCCCCCTCATTACTCCAAAATTTTCCTGCAAGTGATACAGTCAAAATCGTGTCTTAGAAAAACATACACATAATAGAAATAGATAATGGAGGCCTGCTTGCTTGTAGTTACAAAAAGAGATAGGGGTATTCCTAAGGATGATAAAATCACTGTTCCTTTTGAATATGGGATTTTCAAAAAGTTTTAGTTTTTTTCCTCCTGAAAAGCAAGGGAACGGGATTCCCTTGGAGAATGGTGCCTCTGCATCCTGTGGCATAGTCTCGGCATGTTTTTAAATGCACAGTGATTGAGACTGTTTTTGGAGGGAGTGAGGTGGGAATATGACCCACAGGTTCTGGACTTACAGTACCTGCAGATACTTGTCCAGTCCCCAAGGACTTAATAACCACTACAGCACCTCCATGGTCCAGGAGAAACCTCTGCAAAATGGCATCAGCCACCGCACCTCTGAGTGCTGAGAGTAGCAGCAGAACACCCTTTGTTTGGGCTGTGCTCAGAAAGAAGGATTTCCTGTCTTCAGAGACTTTTAATTAAAGCAATTCTTCTATACTGTCACAACACTGCTGCCATCCCAACAATGGAGGGGTTTCCTTGTTTTGTGCTCTCCCTCTGCAAATCTGAACTCTGAAACGTGTTTTTAGGCTATCTATCTCGTTAAACTTATAAAGAGAAGCCCTCAAGTGAGTGTTAAATCTTCCTCAGTCTCAACTGAGCTTCAATCAATCAACACAGCAGGTAGAGCCTTTTCTCAAGAAGGAAGAGGAGCTGTGGGCTGTTCTCCCTGTAACAGCAAAGGCACACAGATCAAGCAATGCAATCTTTATTACTACAGTTTGCAAAAAGAAGGGAGTTCTGTCTCTGCTGACAAACCACCGCTGTCAAGGAGCCTCGGTGGTGCTGCCACTGATCGGCTTTACAATATTGAAATCTCAGCTTCTTCCCCAAAAAGACCTGGTGCTTTGTCCGTGTTCCTCCTGCAGTCTTCCCAGAGCAGAGGCAGATACAACCCTTCCCACGGCTACAATTAATGCTTTTCCTTCCCCTTCCCTCTTGAGAAAGGACTCCTGTATTCAACTAAACCTGTCACAATGACTGTTCTCTGTTCCCTAATCCCTCATCTCCCCATCACAGATTATTTCTCTGAGCTACAAACACCCACCAAACTCAGCCACTCCTCAGTCTTCCATATGAACAGCAGTGAATTTGACTTTTCCCTCAAAGACCAAGCCTCTAAAAAGCTTTTACACTGACACTGGCAGATTTCCTATTCCCATCATTTTATAGATTACTCTCTTCCTGCTGTTTCCTTTTCACAGGTTTCCTGCAAAGCCCTGTTCACAATTTGAACCAGTGATTTATTAGTTTGGGTTCCTGAAATATCACACTTTGCACTTCTGCCATAGATGAGGAGACTAGAATTGTTCACTGCTGTGAACAATTAGATTATGCCCTTTGAGGCATGGTTTTCACCAGGCAGCTCTAAGAAAACTCTCCGGCAAAAAATCAAAGTTCTGCAGCTTAACTCCATGTGTTTACAACAGCCCTGTTCTCCAGGATCAATTCCATAGAACAACCCTGAGCTCCTTTTGGAGTCAAAACCCAGTATTCCTGCATGGACCGAAATTTTACTACTCTAAGTTTGAAGAACAGATGGACCACGTTCACACCTAAATAGGGAGAATAATCTGACTAGTAGCAAAATCCCCTTCTAACACTTCTCCAGTGGCTTTTCTGTAAATGCCTTACAATAGGAAATTCCACGCCCAAATGATTGTTTATTCCCATTCCTTGTTCTAGTGATCTAAATTTTAGAAAGATTTTTTACGTAATAAACTCAGCATTTCCATCAGGTTTTCAACAGCTCCTTTGCTAACGACATGCCCTTCACATCCAAGTTTTTTTTCTTTAAGTACAGATAAATTCTCTTGATCTCACAAACCAGCTGCTATCACACTAAGTGCTTTTTACAAAGCATCAGGTATGAACCAAGCTTGATCAGCACAGAAAGGCTGTGCTCTCTCGCTGGTTCTGCAGTCTCTTGACAGGAAGACACAATGCAAACAGGCACAGAAGTTGGTGGAAAGAGAGGGAATGTTAGCACTGCAGGAGTGACATTTTTAAAACACTTGTGCTGTGACTTCATTTACTTTTAAACCTCCTTCCTGTCATAATTCTGGTAGGAAATACATTAGTGCAACTGACTCTCATGATCTGATGGCAGGGACACCATCTCCTCACTCCAGCAAACAGGATAATGGACCCCAGTAACTTCAGCTCACCCCCTGAGTTCAGCCAGGACCGCTGCCTCCTCTCTGGGTTACATCCAGAGATCTCTCCTCAAACTCCTCCTTTGCAGCACTGCTGAGCCAGTTCCAAAACGATGCCCGAGATCTCCCTGAATCATTTGCCACCAGCAGCCTGAACTGCAGACAGTTCTTCAAAGTGGTTATCTGCCTCACAAGACTCATACCACAGACATAACTGCTAATTACTGGGTATTCTTGCCTGAGCAATCAGCTTGATGCATTCATTAACATATCACCCACAAAAATAATTGCAAACCTTTCTGGAAGCTTTTCTTCTACCTCAGATTGTTCTGAGTTGCTGGCTAGGCAAGGAGACTTCACATTTTATGCTCTGCTTTTACTGGGATGGGGTCATTCCCAGCTACCCACCCTCACCAATTGACAGTAGTGATCAATTAGCATATTTACTACTACTCAATTAGTATATTTGTTGCCCAGTTACTTGATGGATGAGAACAGAATAACTTGTCCTTTTTCAAGGATTCAGCAGTCCCCAAACAGCAGTTTACATACCATAAGGATGTACGGTACTGTGAAGCACCTGCTACTGACCAACAGATTGTTCCTTCCTTTTGGCTTCAAGGTTTGTGGGATGCAGTTCAAGTACTTTCAAGAACAGAGGGGAGTACACAGAACTATAAAAGCTGGGTGATAACATGCTAATATCCCACACCCTCTCCTGTCACATATACCTACTACAGCTATGTTTGTTTTCAGGGTTTTTTTTTAAAGCAGATTTGGTCTTAAATTTGGCATTGAAAATTTATTTCTAGGCTAAGAAACTTGCCCATTGCTACACCTCTCTCTGCCCCACAAGACACTGTCAAGGCCCAAACTACTATTTCTGCCTTATTCCTTGCAATGAAGGAATGGGTGTGAATCTTAAGGCTTTTCTATAATTCCTGCTTGCAATATTTATTTCCTCAGCGAGATCCAGTCTAGTCCTGTGCATCTGCACCCTGGCACTGTTTTGGCCACACGCAGGTGCATTCTGTCTTGATTGTAACAAACAATTCAAGCAACAATTTATTCAAACCTAAAAGTGAATGTTCTTCCCTCTACCCTGTCTGCACAGCCCAGTGCAGTTCTCTTGAAAAACAGCTGAACTTGTTACTAGGACAACCAAAAAAAGGTGACATCACACCTATTCCTTACACTGGGTTTATGCAGAAGGCACCAGAAGATCCAAGGTTTTTCTCTTACTGATTGAAAATGATTTTATTAGACACCTCTGGTTCTTCTGTTCTAGGAGATACAGACAAAAAAGATGCTGTGTAAGCATGACTCTCCAACTTTTAAGAGCCAACCACAATCCAAGCAGCGTGCAGCTTCAGTTTGCACCTGTACTCTCAGGAGTGCCCTTCAGCAAAACGCAGAGGGTCTCTGAAGCCAAAATAGGCAACCAGGATATCACCTCTGAGAGATCAGTGACCTAATTTCTAAAAAAAAGTCACCTTCCCACTCCTATGACCCAGCTGCTCTGAAACTGCTGTCTGCAATGGCACAGCTCAGCAGGAAATCACAGCCCTGTCCTTCACCTCAGGACCTCATAGCCACAAAACTCTCCTCTCTAACTTTGACTCTGTCTAGTGGACACTGCCACTTTGCCCAACACCAAGTTTTCCAAGCCAGATGTTCTCTCATCTTGTGGGCTGTGACTGACACTCCACTTTTATAACTAAAGCTTTTTCTACACCATTTTGTACATAACCAATTTCGCAGGCACGTGGGAAGTCAGTCTTGTGCAGCTCACTCCACAAACAGTGCTTTAGCAAAATCCCCTGTGTGTGCTTTGAGTAAACCCGCCACATAAATCTTCTGGAGCACAGAAAGAAGTCTATGTCCAACTAAGGCCCAGCAGTGAGGCATCCTCGAGCCTTTTCAAGACTGCACCAGGTGCTGGAAGCAAAGAAAGAGCTGGAGAAAAGTTTGTATCCTCAAGTAAGTAACTGAGCAAGCCAGCAGGCAGATCAAGGCATGTTTGAGGCGTACATTTACAATTTTGACAGAACCTTCACTCAACTCCTTTAGATTAGGTGTTAAAATCTTGCCCATTTCTTCTAAGCAAAGGGTGGAAAATTGGCCAACAATGGCCCATTCATAGTGCAGCACACAGAACTCAGGAGATGCCCCTCAAGCTTGTCCTTTAGCATGATTTCATGATTTGTACAGGATTTGTTTTGGGTGTCCTCTTAATGTTGCTGCTCATAAAGACAAGCTGAGAACTGTGCTTATGTACCAATACTCCTTCCTTTTAATGTCCTGCATAGTTCCAACTGTCTTATTTCACCAGAACTTTTAGTTTTCTGGTCTTGGTGAACCTGCAAGTTTTCTCTCTCATTGTGCATAGACTCGATGTCTGCTCTGCCTAGCCATGCTTGCTTTGTGATTTCATTCATATATTTCATTCTTTATTTTTTGCCCTAAACTGTCACTAGCTTACCCCACACTCACGTCAAATTCAGCACCCAGCTTCTTCCTGATGTCTCCCAAAAAATAAAATGAAAATTTATACTAGTGCAAGAATAACATGTGAACATCACTTTCTAAGGAACATAAAATATAAAGGTGACTATTTCTACATTTTACTGTGTCAGTAATGCTCAAAATTGTGTTCATACTATACACAAATAGGTTTGTAAATTATGTTTTTTAATTTCCATATTGGGTTTTATGCCCATCCTTTTATGGCTTCAGTGGTTTTGCTATGATAATTATTTGTTCCTCAGCTAGTACCTGTTCACATACATCATACAGTGACAGACTCCAGAGGTCCTGTTGTGATGTGCTGTTTTCTAGAGAAAGTGATTATAAATATTTTATCTAATAAGGTCCTAAATATCTTAGAAAGTGACTGAATATTGAAAAGCAATCAATCATTCTTCTGAAGTTGCGCTTCCCCAAACAATTGTTGTTTTAGTCAGATTACGTTTTTACTGGTTTAAAATATGAATTAAGCTTCCTCAACACACAGCCTTTCAGCTGTGGCTGTAAATGCATTGTTACAAAAAAACCCCAAAACCACAAAAACCCCAAATTCCAAACAATTTAAGCAAGTGTAAAATATAATCATATCCAACCATGTCCTGTGCATTTCACTTCACACTAACTCCTTTTATCCTTGTGAACTCCAGAGAGAAGGTTGAGGAGACAAGTGGTTTAAATAATTTGTACCTTGCCAGAAATTTTATCATGAAATTTTCTAATGACCTTGTAAACAGCTACTTAAACACTGTGAACTACCATGACTGGTGTTTTCCAGACAAAAAACCCCCCAAGGCACTAAAAATGTGTGACTTGAAATCTATTGCAACACTATGCACACACTTCCTGATTTTTAATCTTGTGTTTTAGGACTGCAGCTATTTCATCCTGGTCCTCCCTTTGATGCATTCTGTAGACAAGATAAAAGCATATTCATGCCATTAGGCTCTTACAGAGTACAAAATTCTATTAAAAATAAAACAAACCCCAAAACACCCCAAATGAAAATAAAACACCCCCCACCAAATCCTACCTGGTTCACTTAGCATATTTTCACCACAATTTTCTATGAAAACTTAATATCATCACAAATCCTCCATACCTTTGGCACTTTTAAAAAGTTGCACATTTTTTTCAGAAACTAATAGGAAGCTTTTGACAATGAAAGTCTGGCCTCCTCACTCTCCTTCTGACCCTGACATGACACCTTGCAGAAATTAAATCAGCTCAGGAGAAAACTGGACAATTGTCAGCCAACAGAGGACAAGGGTTTAGATTACCCTGATACCTTTTCCTAAGTTGTGCCTTCTAATTTTGGTGCTGGAAATGTGACTCACAACGGTGTTGTTAACAACAACAACCACCACAAAATAGTCTTTGTCACTGCTCGTAAAGCTGAAGCGTAGCATTAAAACGGTCAAAAATGCACAGGCTGGGAAAGTGAAGCACAACTGCTAATGGTGGTGTTATTAAATATTTTTTAAAGCCTCAGGGGGCTACAAATGAGAGGTCAAAGCTCAGCTTTCACCTGCATATCCGATAATTCTTTTGTTTCCTGCTGTTCTTATTTGTTTCTCTGCTCACTAATGTGGATGTCCAGTCAAGCACTAAAACAACATTTCCAGCAAAGCTGGTTCACAGCCTTCCATCCTCTCCTCTTACCTGATACAAAGGTATCAAGATCTAAATGTCCTTTGCTATCAAGACCTAAATATACTTGATCTTGGAGAGAGAAAGGTGAAATTGGACTCAGTTTTCAGAATCTTGTATGAGCATTTTTCTTGACAATCCTTAAGTGCTGAGATGAAGGGAAGCCACAGCCTTCATGCCTTTACAAAAGTTAAAATGCTACATCCTTGCAAGAAGTCACATAAATAATTTTACACATGAATAGTCTTGCTGCATCCTTAATGAATGTCCTTACCAATTTCAGTGGAATGGCTCAGATGTCGGCACTTGCCAAAACTTTGGAAATTCACTTCTCTTTTATATCTTTAGCTATTTTTATGCTCAGTTTTACAGTCTGTTCAGCTTAAGAGTAGGATTTTCCTGGGTTTTATAGGGCTTTTTCCAGTTTGAAAGACTTATTGGTAAGTTGGCAAAAACCAGCTTTGTCAACTTTTCAAAAAAACCCATCCAGACTACAAAGGAAAAATGGAAATGAAAACAGTTTGGATCAATTAAAGCTTGCTTGCCAATGTTTTGCTAAGGTCACTGAGAACGAAGATGAGTGACAGGGTCAGACTTTAAAAAGGTTTGGAAACACAAACTCATTTGTGTGTGAAATGCAACAGGAAACTCTTAAGGGAGGTTTAAGAGACACCAGGCTGTGGGCACTGTATCATCACAAAATTCATTTGTATATCTTTCATACAAGCCTGAGAAATAAAATAACATAAAAAGCTATTGTCCATGTCCTGTGAAAAATGAAATTCGCTGGACCAGATACCCCATCTTCCTTAAAATAATGCAGCCTTCATCACTTCTGCACTTGGATCTTTGTCATGACTTTCAAGTCATAAACTGCTTGAACTGTTAACTCCACTGCTGCTTTTCTTTATTGAAAGGCAGTCAGAACAGCAGCTGCTGCACACTGTCACAATTTCTCCTTAGCTGACACACTTAGGTCAGTTCATTCCATAAGTGGCTGGAAGTTTTCTGAGAAACCCAAAGATTGGAAAAAATTTACAAGTAAGGAAATGGCTTTGACATTTGAGAAAAAGTGTTTCTGAATGGTAATGTATCCACAGCTCCAAGTTTTCAGTGTACAGTGCAAATTAACAACATCCATTTTAAGTCTTTTATTCAATACTGAAAGTGAACTGTGTTCCCAATATTGGTATTATGTCTTCATTTCGTTGGGCACCTGGTAGCACAATATGTGATGTTATAGGTACCAATTGTCCTCTGCAAAACTGCAAAATTTTTATTTATTTTTTAAAATCGTTAATAAAGATTTATTATACTGTGCTTTGCTTTCATTAAAAAAACCAAACCAAACCAAAAAACCCAACAAAACCCCAACAGATTCTGTTAATTTATGTTGATGTTTTGACCAAAAAGTGTAGAAGAAAATAATAATAATAATAATAATAAAAATCACCACAAATTTAGTGGATGTTTCTTACTAAATGGATACTGGGGATGCAACAACCTCCTATAAAGCTTTAATGCCTACAGTAATTCTGGCAACATTAAACTTTGTTTGCTGTTTTAATCACTTTGTCAATAAAAGCACACCAGAGCATAATTTTCCCTTGATATAAACATGCAATTAATATTAGTACTAATGGATTCTACACATGAACACAGAAAAAAAGCACATGGTTCTGCAATCCTTGACAGGCACACATGAAGCAACTCAGTCATGGCAGAACCAAGTAATAATCACAGGTAAAGAATTTACCACAGCCCAACTCATCATACAAAACCAATGATAAAACAAATGACTGGAAAACCAATACTGGAAAGAGTTCAAAGAAATAGATAAAATAAAGTTATAATTCAACACTGAGATGATGATCCTGCTCATGGTGTTCCCATGCACTACTTCTAAGCACACAATCACAGCAATTGCTTTAACTACACTGCAGAGTTATATACTAATTAAATACATTAAAAGGGCCATTGTACCCCAAAAAAATAAGCAAAGTTTTTTATTGCAGGTTAATAGAATGATTGGCTTGTTTCCCAATTCACCTGCGAAAGGGAAAAGTTCTTGATATGTTAAAGTATTGGCATTGGTACTGTGGATCATTTTTTCTCCCTTGCAAAAGTCAGTAGAAGTATGTTCCCAACTACATTAGAACAGACAGTGTATTGCTCAAAACATGCACATGGGCAGGTTTACTTGCAGAGTTCCAAGAAATTTAGACTGGCTACCTTTCTGGGCTGTCGCATCCTTCCTGCTTTATCTCTCTCTGATGTATTCACACTGCAGGTTTCATTTTGCCTTAAGTAGGTTTTAGATCAGCCTTTATGCTCAGATAGCTCTTCCCCTCAGTAAAAGGCAAGACTATCATTACCAGCATGTTTTCTATGATATATAATATATATAAAAGCATATTCACATTATATACTCGTCTATACATCACCAAGATGTTTCATTTGATCCCAATATACTGTGGGATCTCTTTGTTCCTACATATGTTCTAAAAATGAAGGAGCACTGACATTTCTAATTTGAAAGTCCATAGACTGGAAAGAGAGAGGCAAGTGGGAGCAGGGAATCTGCCACGGGTATTTCCACAAGGTATCTGCAAGTAGAATTATTGTAAGAACTTTGATCCTTTGTCAAACATTCAATTTACACAATTTTCAAACACCTGCTTATCCAGTTGGAGAATGCACTAGAAAATTATCCTTTACATTAATTTCTGTGGGATAAAAAATTTCTTGGTACTGTCTTGAGTGCAACTTTTATTCTCATCACTCCTCCCTCTAAAGGAAGGCTTTCTCTTTTTTTTTTTTCCGAGATTTAATTAACAAATTAGTTTGTAAGATTCTTTATCACAGGGAAAATACTGTCTTGTCCTGTATCTCCCACTGGAACAAAACGCAAACACACATAAAACTTTTTCTGGCAAAATTCTTAAATACAGCTCAGTCTTAAGTGAGAAAAATATTTTGCCATTTACTGTGCAATTCTCAATTCACTTTAAGTTGTCCAAAGGAGCAAATGTCTGCCTGATACAACAAACAGCTGAGATCAGATGCCTGATGATCTAATTCAAAATAAAAGTTACTAACACCTGCTTTCTTAGCTGCTCACATCAGAGGCTGCCACGGGAACAGCTGCTTTTTCAGCTCTGGGTTAGGAACATGCCTGAGCTGTTATTTCTCACCTGAAGCTGTTTCTCCAGAAGCTGAGATAATGTTCTGAGAGAACCCAGCGACATCTGAAGCACTAATTTTAGAGGAACTGAGGAGGAGTGGTTTGTTTAACTACGATCAGGCACAAAGAACGTCTTACAACCTAAACGGGGAGAACTGCACAGAGTTGTAATTTGCCGCCGCGCTGCTTCTACTACAGGGAGTTTAATCCAGAAATGAGGCTGAGCCACAGAGCTGCCACGGCACAACTCCATGGACACCAACAAACACTCATGGAAAAGAGTCACTGGCCACGTGCTGGGGACTGCGCTCTGGGCACAGCACAGAATGTGAGCCAGGACCCCCTGGACAGCAAAACACCCAGATGAAAGCCTCCTGCAGGGGAAGGGTGGCCCCATCCATAGCGTGGTTACCCACTCACACCGTGAGCTTCACCTCAGAACGCTGCGTTTAACTTTTAAACAAGGTTTGAGAGAACTTGCAGCACTTTGCTCACTGACACAGCTGTGTTTTATTAATGACAAAAATGGGTTAATCTACAGAAATTGCACGCCTTTGACTGCATTTAGTCAAGAGGAAAAAACTCTAATTATGAGATTGCGCTGTCAAATAAATGCAAATTCGCATCTTTCATATTCTGGGTTAAAAGCTCAAACTCAAGTCTATTATAAATTAAAATCAATACTTGAAGCATTTCAGCTTTCAGTAATACGCAACAACCAAAAGAATCAGGTTATGAAATATACTGGTAGAAGTAGAATGAATTATTAAATAAAACTTGGGAGAGTAAGGCATTTATATTGCACACATTTAAATATCAATTAGGAAAAAAACCAATAAAGGATGATGAACTGAATCATCTCTGTTTTACAACCAACCCACTCTAAAATTGACTGAGGGTAACAGAGAAATGAAGCCTGCAAATGTAAATTTCATTCAGTTTGAATTAGGTTAAAAATTTTAATTTATTAACCAGCTGAAATTTACAATCTCTGAGCTTAAAATTAATAAGAACTGCATTTTTAGAAGTAAATTAATAGAACCATAGTACCTGCTATGCACAGCATGCTAGCAACCTCCTAAAGGAAAAATCCAAGGATCTGCTCAGAGAAAACATAAAATTGCACAGAAAAAAAACCACCAAGAAGTTTAAGAGCTGCTTATTTACTGTATTGCACACCATTTCTTCATAGGAGTAATGGCAAGTTATGCATCAATGAAAAGAGTTCAAATCTGACATTTTTGTCTGTGTCTACTACCACATCTAGAGCCCTCCAAATCACCACAGCATCCTTTCTAACCCTATGAAAGTACTAGAGAAGTTGTAATGTGGAGGTAGCAAAGCCTTCAAGCAGTCATTTAGAGATACTCAAGATTTTAAAAGTACCTTGCAAGCTGTAACTATCTCACATCCCCACCACCCTTTTCAAGTAAACTTGAAATAAAATACTCCAGTAAAAAATAACTTAAGAGAGACTAATCTTCCTTTAAACAGCTTAAAAACAGCTTTTTTTTCCCCTACACTGGAGAGGTTCTAAGTATTTCACAGCACTAGTTACTGTGGATGGTGTTACCCAGGATGAAAGAGTGTCAGCAGTTCAGCTACTTTTGATGCGTAACAACAACTGTAATTATTTATCCAGGACTGATTACACAGTGACCTGAAATTACCAGCACACCTGGAGCCAGCTGACTGACAAGCACTTGGAAGAGGAGTCTGCTAAACCCAAGAACCATTGCTGCTGTTCAGGACGGATGACTGCACACATTTGCTGGGTGGAGAGGCATCCTGCTGCTCCTGGAGGACTTGCTGGGAAAGGACAGACTGTGGCTTGATCTCTGTTAGCAGTGTAACATCACAAAACTCCAAAGCTGCAAGGTGGGCAGTCCCAGACAGCAGCTTCCCCTAAAACCAGGGTTCTGAAGCCCCAAGCTGCCCTCTGCTCCCCAGGCTTGGCACAGGGGACACGTCCAGGCTGGGACTCCCCAGTGAGTGACTGCTCCTTGTCCATTCCAGTGCCCGACACCCTCACAGCAGCCTGCAGTCGGAGCAGGAGGCTCCATGAGCTCCAACTCCCTTCCTGCCATCCCACACTGCCCCAGAGCCCCTAACAAAGTTCTTGTCTTCTACTCACGTAGAGAGACAGAGCTACACAGTAGTGTAAGACCTGACAGTTCTCTCTAAATCTCAAATGCCTTCCACGGTGCTGAATAAAACCCAGCCATTTATAACAGCTCACAAGACAACAGAGGCAAGATGCAGAATCACAGCTCATTTCCTCTTGGACACATTGATGTCCTAATACGTTAACTTTAATATTAATTGCAGTAAGGGAAAAAAATCTTATAAAATTGGTATGGCAAATAAATCTATTTGTGCCCTTCTCTTCCCCCTAAATTCCTCTTTTTTTTTTTTTTAATCCCTTTCTCCCTTTTGCTTGATGGTTTCTCTAATGGATTAAAGCAAAGATCCCTACGCTTTCCTTCCCTTAAGATGAACCTTCAGAGTATATAAATTGCCTGAGTAAATAAAAGAAAGGAGGGAATTATTAATTTAATGCTCTTCTATCTCTTGGGGAAAAAGCCCATGTAATTAACTGTAATGAGATTAAACTAACTTGTTGTTATTAATTTCCCAGTGCTGGGAAACTATATCGGAGACCCATAAGGCTGTGTATTAACCAGCTTTATCAACATTTGGCTTGCATCCTTCAGTTTTCACACCAGTTTTAAAGGAAAATGTTTAACTTCATCGAGTTGCAAAGCCACTCACAAGTAAAAGACGTTGAATCTGGTCCCTTCAGGTAGGGACACGAAATTCCTCTCTAGCTGAACACCATGAATGGGTGGAGCCAAAAGCAACAAATGCTACCTAAACCAAGTAAACAGAAGGATAATTTTTAAATTCTTACCAAAACTTTTTTCCATTACTTCTTTCTGACACATATCTTGAACATTCACTGTACAATTCACGATGAACTCTGGAGAAGAGCAGTCATTATTTAGCTGGAACTCCTCACACTGGTAACACTGTATTTGCAAACCCAAACCTGGAACAGATAAGAGATTTGTTCAAAATCATAGAATGCTTTCTGTTGGAAAGGACCTTATAGATCATCTCATTCCAAGCCCCTGCTAGACCGGGTTGCTCAAAACCCCATCCAACCTGGCCTTAATAATAGCAATTGTATGTAAATAAACCAAAACAAAGCAAACAAAAACCAAACACCGAAGAAAACCAAACAACCAACACGTGCCAGAAATCTTCCTTATCTTTCCCCCTTCGCATTTTACTGTTCCTAGCTACTCAACAGCTCAGCCGAAGTATCCCTTTGACAAGTATAAAGTAAAACCAGCGTGCCCCCTGCTCAGCTGAGGCCGAGCGCTGCGGGCTCTGCTGATGCTCCTTTCCGCGGGGCGGCCGCTCCGGCGCTGGAGACGCCGCCGCCAGGAGGCGACGGGCACCGGTACCGGCACCAGCATCGGCATCGGCACCGGCATCGTCACCGGCACCGGCACAGCCCCGCAGCCGCTGCCCATCGCCCGCCCCGCGGCGCGGCTGAAAGCCGCCCGCGCCCCGCAGAGAGCAGCCGGGCTCATAGATACGCTCCGGCTCTTATCTGTGCCGACGGGTTTACTTAGCTACTAATTAATTACAAATGATTTAATTACTATTTTGCCATGCACAATTAAAGCGGCGGAGCATCCTTCGCCAGTCGCCTTTATCATGCAAACGAGGCGCTTCGCGTGGCTCGCCAGCAGCGTTCCGCCGGCTGCTCCCGCACCCCTCGTCCCGCGGCGGGGATCCCCGGCCCGTGCCCGCCCTCCGCTGGGAGCGCTGCGGCGGCGGGAGCGCCCCGCTGGCACCGACCCATCGCCCGCGGAGGCAGCGGGCGGCACCCGCGAAGAGGCACCGGCTGCTGCGCCTCGCCCCGCGGGCAGCCAGCGCTGGGAATACCGGCAGGAGCTCTGCGAGCAGTGGGCAGGATGGGGGCTCCGCTGCCCCGGTCCTTTTAGCGCCCGGTAGCAGCTCCGTCGAGGGGCTACGAGGGGACGGAGGCTCCCAGCGCCGGGCTGGCCGCGGGCGCCTCCGGGCGAGCGGCGCGGAGCCCCTTACCTGGCGCCAGGCACAATCCCCAGAAAGTTGCAGCGAGGAGGAAGAGCCGCATCCTCCCGGAGCCGCGGCCGCCGGGCTGGCGTGCAGTCGCGAAGGGGCATCAGAAGCAGAGATGCAGCGGAGGCGCCGCGCACTTGTGCCGCTTCCCCGCCGCCTCCGCTGCGGAGCGGTGCTCCGGGAGCAGGCGGCGGAGCCCGCCCTGCCCAGCCCCGCGCCGCGCTCCAGCCTCGCCGGAGTTGAGCGCTGAGACTGGAAGAAACTGTAGGAGAAGAGAGAGCTGGGGGGCGGCTCCCCCCTCCCTCCCCCAGCACCATGTGATGCCGGCGAAGCGGGGCGGGGATCCCCGCCAGCCGCCCCGCACCTCGCCGGGCGCGCCGCGGGGACGGGCGAAGTTCAGCGAGGGAGGGGAGCCTCCGCACCGCCGGCTCCGGCTCCGGCTCGGGCTCCGTCTCACCCGGCGCTGTCGAGGGACCCCGGCACCCTCTGCCCGCCGGGGCCGCTCATCACATCCCCGCACTCCTCCTCCGCTCCGGCCGCGGGGCTCGGGCACAGACCCCGCGCCCTGGCGCGACTCGCCCCGGTCGCTTTCGTGTCCCCACCCGGCCGAAGCCCACAGGTGGCAGCCGGAGCGCGTCTGTGGGGACTGACAGACCGGGCCCCGCTGCGAGGCGTCGCTCGCCTCCCACAAACGCCCCGCAGCACCCGCGCTCCCGGGAGGGACTGAGGGGAGGCGCGGCCCCGCCATTCCCTCCTCCCAGCCCCCTAAAAGGGAATTCAAGCATAACAAAACAGGGGGAAAGGGCGCGGTGTTCGCTACGTGCCGGAGCGGCGGTCAGACCCTGCCTCCTCCGCGGACACACGGCGGGATGGGCGGGCGGCGGCTCCGGAGGCGGGGGAAGGGGGATGAGACAGGGGGATGGGATGGGATGGGATGAGGAGGGATGAGGCAGCAGGAGCTGGTGGCGGGATGGGATGAGGCGGTGGGAGCGGCGAGGAGCTGTCTGGGGCTGGGCAGCGCCCGCCCCTGGGGAGGGAAGGGCAGGGGCAGCCCGGGGTGCTGCGCCCACGTCGTCCCTGCTGGGACCGTCTCTGTGGCTCGCCTCCTCTCGGGATAACCACGTTATATCCCAGTGACCGTTTCACAGCTCTACTCCAATGAAGAGTTAATTAAGCTTAAATCGCTGTTTAAAATCCCCGTGTCACGAATTCCCCGAGCGCTGCCTGCCCGTGTGCTGTCCCGGAGCGGGGGCGGCACGGTGGGTATCCCCTGATCCCAGCCCCACACGCCGAAGCTGTCAGAGCATCCCCTTCCCAAAACCCCTCCACAGGCACAGGTAGGCAAGAGAAGTTTTATTTACGAAAGGTGTTTCAATGAAAATTTCTTAAAAGTTGAAAAAGACGATGCAAGTTTATGGCAGAAATGACTTAAAATATAACAAATTGCACAAAATATTAACACTGATCATACAATATTTCAAAGATTAACAAGCATGTGCTAAAGAAACTGTAGAGTCTAGAAATACCCCAAATATATCTAGTTTACAATTGCTGTACAAAAAGCAGTTATAAATACTTCACATCTAGAAAAAATACACAGAACCTTTGAAATAGACTTTCCCTTACATATAAACAACCTTTGTAGAAAAAAACCCAAAAACACCCAATACAGGCCAATCCCCCCGCTCCAAGATATGTTTGAACTAGTACTGGTTAGCACCAACATCTTAGTGTGTAACAAACAGGAGTTGTTTCATTTTTTAAAAAATAATTTTAGTGTTTAGAATTTACTTAAGACCAGACAGAGACTAGAAAACATAACACAGTATGGTACATTCATAATTTGATGGGAAATGAGTACAGAGGAGGTGGAAGTTGAAAAGCCATGTTGCAGTCAGAAGTACAGTGCAGTTTATGTGGTTCTCATTCCTACAAGACTCCTGTTTGTGTCAGCAGTGAATTGCTTTGACCCTGATCTTTCAAACAGTTATGTGCATGATTGATGAAGCCAATGCCAGCCGTATCAGGCCTTTTAATCTATTCATTTTCTTACCATGTCAAAAGTCAAAACCCTTCTGAAATAAGACAGCTGCTGTGAAGTTATAATAAGTGAAATGCATGTTTCCCTAGAATACCTGCATGGAATTGCACTAAAAGTAAAAAATAAAGTATGTTTTCTAAAAGGGAGTCCATCAAAGTTTATTAGAGACAATCTGGCAGGCTCAGGTTTATGGTAATGCAGTGTTTCTACATACAGTTTGAAGACTAGAACAATTATAACTCTTTTTAAAAAAACTACTAGCTTTTCTTGTTAATATTAACACCAATTTCTTAAGTTAGTAATCTGCCATTACAGGAGCATAGCACCAATTTAATATTTATTGCTGTTGTGTATCCCTACAAATATATTTTCCCAAGGTATTTACAACTGTACAAATATTCACAAAAGTGCAAAATTAAGACTTTATTCTGTGTCTTCGTTGTGTAGGGTGTTGAGTCCCACACACCACTGTGACACTGTCCTGCCTTATTGCTGTGTGCTGGGCGCTCAGAACACCCTGGTGTGAGCACAGCGAGCCCCAGGGGGAATTTTCAAGCACAGTCTCCTCTCCCCCCTCACTCCACCCTTGCCTTCAGCTCCATTCCGTGCTGCAGCCCACTGGGAAGTGTCCCTAAACGTCGTTGGAGCCTTGGCTGGCACAAGAGGAGAAGCTGTCATACAGGGAATCACTCAAGGATTCCAAATTGTCCACATCCTGCCGACCCGAGCTATTCAAGGAAGCTGCTTCTTTCTTACCATTTTCTTCCTTTTGTCCTTCAACCTTGTTCAGACAGTTCTTCTCTTTCTCTAATAAAAGTACATTATTGCTGTTAAATTTATTGAGAGACTCCAGGGAAATTTTAGATACTCTGTTCTGGGAATCTTCTTTTCTTTCTTCAGTTTGCTTCAATTTCTGTAAAAGTGAAGGAAATGTTAGAAGCAAATTCCTCAAAAAGTTATCCCATTGTACACCATTAATTACCATATTTCCAAAGTTCAGAGGGTGAAAGGAAATAGATTGTTAGATGCTTAAATAACTGTTATGATTAAATAGAACATTAGTGTCCATTCTAGGATAAATCATAACTTTAATGATTCTGCTGAGACAAATAGGACTCCATTTATGTAACACTCAAGTACTATGAACATCCTAAGTGGCAGACCCTGGCTATGCACGTGTTAAACATCTCCATCATCCTCACAGTAATTTACACCTTCTCCTGTATGACTACTTTTGGGGGTATGGTTAAACAGGTATTTGTTTAAGTAGAGTTTAAAAAAAAAAGAAGTGCAGAGGAGAAAATAGCATTTTCCATAAATTAAGGATGCAAATGAAACTTGCTAGGGAATAACCTCACATTTTGCATGTATAAGCCTATTGATTTCCACAAACCCAAACCCTCTCTAATAGACAAGAAAGCAACAAGACAGGAAATTACACTGAACTGGGCCGATCCCCACAGACCAGAATCAATCAGATATTGGCCAGGCCTTCTTGGAGAAGTGGTGTAATTCTGTGGCAACACTGGACGATGTATTAGCACATTATATTAAAAACACACAGTAGGATTGTACCAGAGTAATTTTATCCCTTTGTGAGCTACTGGTATTTTCAATCAGAGATCTGACCAAGGACTCATTAGGGAGCTGTGTAGGGAGCAGCTCAATAGAAATGAGCTGCTGTTCATATACACAGTGTTTCAAAATCTGAGTAACTAACTCCTCTTACAGATCATATTACCAGAGAAATAGGGGATAGCATTCAACATTTTACAATCAACATCCAATAAACTCCTGGACAGATAACATTCAAGGATTCTGAGGTATGTCATCAGAGTGCAAAGCCATTCCTCATTTTTGGTACTGCCATCAGATGGCAAAGACAGAATCAGTAAATTACTGTAAATCCAAGGCATCAACATTTTTGTTTAGGTAGAAAATGAGATGGCATTTTAAGCACATTGAAGATATAGCTTGGGCAGATGTGTGGATGCTGTGGGTCATTACATGTGCAGTTGTAAAGGGTCCTTAGAACTTTCTGAGGAATTCAAGCTTCAAGTCAGTCAAATGTTGTACATGCTGTGCCACTTCTCCTTGGAAATCTTTGGCAAGAGGAAGATAAATTGTTACATAGTTTGATTGCTTGTTTTGATGGCTAGTTAGATAAAAATTGAAATGCCAGTCCAATGACTGTTTTGCTCTGGTCTTGTCACATTTCATAAGCTGACAATGCATAGATTAGATTACTATTTTTGGAAAATGTTTCAAACAAACTTGAGCAAAGCAACAGGAGATCCTAAAGTCTTAGTAAATGAACATTTCCTGTTTGGTGCATTAATTAATCTTGAGTCTAAAAGGTTTTAGGGAATGTTGTGTTGGATTCTAATTTTGGACGACAGTTAAAACTAAGGTCTTCAATATCTGCAATTAAAATGTTTTCTGAGATAGAGGAATATAACCCTTGGTAATGGGAATGAACACAAATTTAGGATGCTACAATAGAGATTTTTCCCATTTTCACCTTAAAATGTTCTTCCCTTTGCCCTCATTTAAAATACTGAAAAAGTTGTTTCACTTCTCTGTAGGCCCGATGAGAAAATTCTCAGCCATGGCATCAATAACACACGTTAGCACTTTTTGCTTTTCAGAGTGCTAAACCTAAAATACTTTATTATATGACAGACTAAATGATGTTTCTTTGTCTGTAATTTTCCCACTTCACAGCTTTTCTTTAGATAAATTGAATGTGACTACTTAGCACAGACTTGGGACTGCAGGACTCAATACTGGAGTTAGTAAGGCCTGTGATAAAACTCTTATTGATTCAAATAGAGCCAATTTCAACTCCTGGGCAGAAGGAGCATAGACTCCTGGAGAATTTGCAGGACAGAGCAGTCTGGGTGAAGCATCACAATCAGAGAAGGATTTTGGCTGTCCTACTGAAGGATGGATTTACCCCACAGGACAGACTGGACTGAATTCATTGGTGTATTCTGCATATATGCAGTATCAATCATTTTTTATCCCCTTCAAGCACAACCTAGGCTACAATCCTACTTTAATCACACCCTAGATTCTCATTTATTTTATACAGCATATTAGAGAAACAGCAGGGAATAAAAGTGCTCTACAAATTTTAAGCAAAAACATTGAATCACGTGAAACTGAAGCGAACCGAAGCTCATCAGTGAAACCTGTTGGCAAAAAATACACTGAGTAGTGAACAGTACATCTGTGATACATCAGAGATTAAAGGGAAAACTAATTCCAAAAGTGGTAGCAAAATTTCTTACTAAAACAAGAATCAACTCAGAAATGAGTTATGGACATTTTTTGGACATACACTTTCCTTTTTAGGTGTCCTAGTGCCTAGTTACATCCTCTGTAAAAAAACCTGAAACTTTTCCTTTCTTTAATAGGTAGAAGAAAGCTCAAGAGCAAAAAGAAAACTTTAGGCAGAGATATTAATGTAGGAATCTGCATAATCAACAAATCATTTTCTCCCACAGTAACACAATTATGTACATTCCTAGAGTTGAAAAGTCGATGGTCATTTCTTTAACCTTGGTGTGTGTTAGAACAAATGTTAATCCAAGTTAAGATTTTTTTCTCTAGTTACTATAGATAAAATTTGTAAAAAATTACCAGAGAGTGTTTATTTAGATTCATCCTTAAATAGGTTTCTTATTATTCATGGCAGTCACAAAAGCTGCTGGATGAATCAAAAGGCAAAAGCAAAACAACTATTGTTAGAATTTGATTGATAAATTGTGTATGTGGTTATGTAGTATTTTGGGTTTTTTATGTAGATTTGCTGTTGACTGCAGCAGAGTCACAGCTATAACAAAGAACAAGGGTTAGCCCAAAGACATTAACATTGTGTATTTTAAAGTAATTAGTTCATTAATGCATTTGAGAGTCACTCTAATGTGACTCAGCAGCTGCTTCTGCAGAGTGGAACGTTGGGTGGATGTGTTCCACATCCACGAGAACTGGGTGAGATTCGGTAAGAAGTGTAGAGAGCCCCTAACCTCCTAAGTCATGGGCCCCAGTCAAATCTCTCCTACCTCAGGAGTGGCTTTCTGCATAGTGAACAGGTGGTTTCATCACCTCAGCAAAAAGAAAGGGTCCATGATTTTGCTCAGTGCAGCTACAAGAGCTAAGATGGGACCAAGAGCCCGTGCTTGCTCTCACACAGGATCCTTCCCAGCAGTAATGCTTAAACCCATTTCAGCCTGAAAGTGTTGGCTTTGCTGTTGACTATTCTGATCTGTTCTGTGAATAAGGTGAGTGCTGCATTTGGTGTGGACACTATATGTTTTCCTAAATATTAATTAGGGGAAAAGACAAAAACATGTATGTAGTCAGAGACTTTGGTCTACAAGAGAAAGATAACAGAAAAAAAGAAAAAAAAGGCTCAGTGCAGACAAGAACTGAGATTTTCACAGTGCCTCTGTAACAGCTCTGGCCCATCACCCCAAAGCAGATCAATGGTCAGCTTGTTTTACTTATCCCAAGTTATTTTTGTATGGGAAACCTGTACCATTATGGCCATAGGGTATGGGGAGCATTTGTTGTTCTACTCCATAGTGTAGGTGGAGAGCTTCCCATGGCTGGAGTTTCTCAGCTGCCCAGTATGGAGTGCCTTGTACTCCCTGAGAACAGTGACCAGTTGTCAGAAGAGGAGAAACTCTTCCTGACCTACACAGACATTCATCACAAGTCACATCACTTTGAAATAAACCCACGAGTCACGAATCAGAATAATGTCTCCTCGTTGGTGACATCCTAAAGGGAATAACTAAAACCCATTAGTGATGTAATAAAATGTGGCATGTCACTTCAAGCACAGCAAATCATGAAAACAAAACTAGCCTGCAGTTACACTGATACATTATAAATAGGTGTTATTTCTGCATTAATGCATCAAATTAAGTTTTCTGCAAACTGTAAAAATGAGAGGTTACATGTGGGTAGAATGCCTTTCCAGAGCTGTGTGATGCAGGACCAGGAACAGCTGCAGCCCTTCTGAATGGCACAAAGATTGCTCAGGTGTAGTGGGAAGGAGAAGCAGGGAGGGGTGGGCTGGTTCACAGGCACAAAGGACCCCACACTCGTGTGCAGGAAGGAAAGCAGCAGCAGGGCCATTTCTTGCATGTGGTAACACTCAGAAGCTCTGATTAGCTGGAGGTCAGGTGATGCTTATAAGTCCCGCCAGAGCCCAGAAACAGCAATGAACCATTCTGCAGGATAAATGTATTTTCCAGCTGTCTAAGTTTAGTTAACCAGCACTTTAAAGGGCTCAGAATCAGTTACAAAAAAGAATAAAACGAACTTTATTTATGTCTCTCATGCATTGGGCAATTTAGTTTTTAGATTAACACAAAAGCAAGAAGGGCATTGCTTCAAGTGAAGTATAACTGCAAAACACTATTGGGTAAAAACAACAAAATTGCTATGAGAATTAAATATAGATCAACAAAATCAATACTTAATTGTATAACTCAAGGTCTTTCATTTCAGGTCTGATCTCTAATAGAAGATACAAACTATGTTCCCTTTTGTTTTGTTAGTTATTGCTCATAACTTTATTGTGAGGGAAAACAATTTTCTAGATTTTTACTTCTTAAAAATTGGTTGTTACTTTGTCTGCATATGCTCAGGGTAAACTTGATCCCAGGAGCCACTGTTTCTTATTTGAAATTCAGAGTTCTACCAATTTAGATATCCTCTAAGTCCTGTAACTGCTTTGTATTTATGACACAATGGGTCTAAGTGGGATATGCTGTTGTAGCATTACACAGCCTCATACATAACCTGTTTAGTGGGACAATTTTAATATGACCACAGCTTGTTGTGGAGCAGGTGCAGGGAGATACAGGGCAGTTTTCTGACCAGAGATGTACTGGTGTATTCAGAAGTAACTTCTCACTGAATTCTGTGGTGTCACACGACCGTTTGCAGTAGAAGGTGCCACGTGAAAAGGGTTGGGCTTGAGCTGCCAGGCAGTGGCTGTCTGTCACCCAGCCAGGACAGAATGCCATGCAGGCTGCCTTGCAAAGTGAACAATCTCCAGATCTCATTTAACATCAGGTGAACAAGTAACACTCTGCAGTGAAAGCAGTTGTACAGCCACATCCAGAACACTACAAAGGTGAAAGCTGTAACTGCATGACCTCTGCTGCATTACAGCTGAGCTAAAAATGTGATGTTTGAACTTCTTTCTCTTTAAAGCATAACTTTAAATAATAAGATAAGCCTTGCTCTCCATTGTACATTGTCAGAAGCTTTCATCTATTTTCTAGACTGGCAGTAAAATAATTTCTGAAATAATGAATCATTTTTCTTTTTTCTACTTGAGCAGAAGTCCCAAAATTATTTTGCTGTAGCAGACAATGACATTCTCAGAGACACACCATCAGAGTTTCATGATAAACAATAAGTGCCAGTTTCTTTTCTGGGAAAAAATGCATTGCTAGGAAGCATTTTTAAGTTAATTAGTCTGTTGAGCAGTTGATAGGAAAGCCAGATATGCATAGGTATGTATCATCCCCTGATGGCATTATGGCTAATGTAACAATGACAATGTAGTCAAAGTTTACCTACTGTATTTCAGAGCATAAAAACCTACAAATATATTTTAGTATCACAAGGAAAGCACTCCTCATGATCCTAAATTGTTAAGTGAATTACCTTAGAGGAAAAAAAGCTGATTAGCACAAACTGTGTACAAATCATAGCTGCAGTTCTGGACAAAACAGCTATTGCCTAATGAACAGGTGGCTGAGGAGTTGAGACTTATGTTGTCTACAGCTTGAATTCTTGTGTGGTTTAGGACATAAAAGACAGTTTAGTGAATTGGGCCTTATGCTTTCAAAAGCATAATTTTCAAAAAACTACCAGATGACTCAGTACATTCAGCACTCTAATGCCAGGATTACCATCCTCACACACGAATATTTTCTTGACATGACAAGACCGTTTGACCTGATCAGGTTTATACCAACCCTCTTTGAACTTTTGCATAATTTAATAAACCAGGATGTTGAGGTCTGAGCTTCCAGGCTTTTTGCCTTCTGTTCAGGTATGAACTGAGTGGCACAAATGTGTTTGTTTTCTCATAGTGCCTCAGAATGGCCACTGGCTGCATCAGCTCTGCATGGACAAAGTTTATTTAAAAAGGGATAAGAAAATACAATTCTAAGCGGCAATACCTTGGAAAATGATAACAGTGCTGGTGCTCAGCCAAGTGTGTTGAGGGGATGTATTAAAAAGAAAAGCAATTAAACACCAGCGCTTTCTCCAGAAGGCAAAGCACAGCTTCACTCTGTTCACATTGGCAGAATCACCAATTTTCCTTCTCACAGAGGGAATCTACCCACTAAAAGCAATGCTTAGTGCAATCAGAAGCTCACCACAAGGCATTAAGGAAGAAATATCCATGGTGAGAAAGGAAGCTGTTACTCAATTTTCAGAACCTGATGGACTGAAAATGAACAAGCGATGTATAGGATTCACTATACTTCTCAGAGATCCTTTTAGCTTTACTTGTAGAGGGACTTAAATAGCAAATTTTTTCTGATTTTCTAGTGATTTAAAAAAATGGCGGTGAAAAAAAGTCATACTGAAAGGTAAGATTGGTGACAAAGTTACTGAACTTGACTTAACCATTTGAAGGTCAATACTCTTCCTTGACAGAATTATATGAAGGGTTATATTGCCAATGATAACCAAAGGGTACTGGAACTATGCAGTCCTAAATAATTTCACTGTTTCAGTCTTCATCAGACTGTATTTCACCTCACAGAATTTAAATATACAGAGGTTTGTCCTACTGAACGAACATAGTTATCCTTACCTTGATTAAAGTGTGGCTGATTGTTTCAATAAAGAAAGGGCTTTAAACAAAAAAGGAGCTACAATTTTATCCTAGACTAGAGGTTTGGATGATTTTTTTTTTAATTGGGAAACTTACACAGAACTGAATCAAGCAGGGGAAAAAAGTATAGTTAAAATTTTTTTTTTTAAATCCAGTACCAAGTGCAGTTCTTAAAGAGATAGATTCTCTCTCCCATTTGACTGAAGAGAAAAAAATCCTCTCTAACTTGGTAAATGCAGGATTGTACTCATACAATCTCACAGACATTTTCAGTAATCAGAGTAATTTTTTCTGTGTGGCTGAACTATTCTCAGACTACTGTTCCTGAGTATTAGCTATGTTCTTACCTGTCTTCATCCTCCACCTTTGGCTTTTTTGAATAAAACCATTTAATTTGGTAGTTACAAAGACACTTATCCCCTCTCTCTCTAGTGATGCCTCAGTTCCTGGCCTGTAGTGTCTGTATGTCAGTCACCCGGAATACTAGAACTGGGAAAATGGAATTGCACTCCAAGAATGTAATGTATTGTATTGTGTTGTATTGTAAAAGGTAATTGGAAGTGGGTAATGATTTTCCTCACTAGCATTCCTGTCTTTTGTGTCCTGGACTAGATTCATAGCCTGTGACCATCCAGCTGACCTGTGGATAAAAAGATAGAAGCAGTAGAAAGAGAATCACGGAATAACAGAACTGTTTAGGTTGGAAAAGACCTTTCAGATCATTGAGTCCAACCACTGAAGAAGCAAGATTATATGGCAGGATCAAGAGCAAATCAGCAGTATGACAAAAACATGTAGAACTAATTCTCCCAGCTATGAAGACTGGCTTGTTTCATGCATTAAGAGGGCTGTGCTGTCTGGGGGAAGAGTTCAATGAGCGTGAATCTCTGCTGGGAGACCTGCAGAGGAAGGAAAGGGAATGTCCCTTCTTGCAAGTTCTCAAAATGATTCAGAGAGGTACCTTAAACAAAGGAGTGAGTTCCACAGCAAAAGGGCTTTTTTATTTTTAGCCTCTGAGGAGGAAGGAAATTTGGGAAGAGACAATCTTCCCAGACCCATCAGTTCCCCTCTGTGTGACTGCAAGGCTCAGCTGCTGCAGAGGGAGCCTTCATGTCCATGGCACACACACATCAGAACTAAAGCTCTTCCAAGCTCTCACCAGGGATATAAAGGTCAAAATTTTAGAATTTGGAAACAGAGTCTTCTTCATTGTTAAAAAAATTCTGAATTAGCTTGCTTAAACCCCAGTCAAACAACATAGTTTATTTTAGGAGCCTGAAGCTGACATTTCCCTTTCCACTACAGGGTTTAATCAAGTCTCTACATATCAGAGATTTTACCTCTAATGATTCTAACCAAAACCCACTGCCCTTTCTTTTCCCTTCTGTGACACTTGGCCTCTGAAAGGCACTAATGGAACCCACTGGGTGTGCCCACCTCTGCACCTTCCCTAAGTGAGGATTAGGGGCTGGGGCTGGGCAGTCCCGCACTGGTAAGTGCTCCTGGAGGAGCAGGGGAAGAGGGTAGAGCCCAGGCCACCTTCCCAGCAAATCTGTAGCAGCCTGAGCCACATGCATACCGTTTTCTGACTCTGCAATGGGACTAGAGAAGTTCCTTTGTAATCAGAGAAAACTGGGACAGGATGGATGCAGATAATGATGGTGGTTACATGACCGTGCCTGCCACCTCTCCAGCTGACGTTATGAGCTGCAAAGCTTTCAGCAGTGATTCGAGCAAAACACGAACTGCAGAAGGAAACCTATGTTTTAAGTTCATCTGCTATCAAATCCAACATAACAGTACAGTTACTTACATGAACTTTCTAAATTTATGCAAACAATTTATCTCTGCTGTAGGGCAGAGTATTTCAGGGACAGCAGCACAACACGCACAAAAATCCAAGACAGGGTTTCAGGCATAGGCTGCAGAACCAAATTAAAGTAGAAGGATAAATCCTCTCTTGCAATTTTTAGTTCATTTCAGTACAGCAAGTTGTATCAATAAAAAGCCTATAGTATAAGTCAGCTAGAAAATAAATGCTATGAAGGATGTTTCATTTTATGTTGTTTGAATTTGATTAGTGATTAGTCCTGGCAGTTAAACCACATGGGAACAGTAATCAAGGTTTCTCTACTGCGGTTCTGTAACAACTGGAAAACACTGTTGGCTCATGTCCTATTCCATGATGGGATATTAACCTAAAATCTAATTAATATATGAATGAATTACGTTTCTAGAAACATACTATATTATAATCAATTTTAAGTGAGTTCCTAACAGGAGATAAGATGAAGAAAAAGCTGCAGAATTACCAGAGGCTGATAAATTCTGTTTACTGTGACTGATGATTTTTATGGAGGATAATTTTACAATCCGTCAAACTTTTGTCAGTTCAAGAATCATGCTGCCAAACGTATGCAGTAAATTAATTTTTAAATTTACATATTTATTAAAAATCTTATTGAAAACAGCAGGAAGTAAGCCTTGTTTGAATAATAAAATAACTTGTTATTCTACTGGAAAGAAAACAAAAAAACCCCAACCTTCTATTAAGATGATTTTATAGCAAGGCAATAATTATAAACAACTACATGAATTGTTTAACCAAACACTGTATTAAATAGCCAACCCAAAATTAATCAAGAATTTAGAAAACCTGTTGGAAGATAATCAAGTAAAAAATGCAATTTAAAAGCTAAGAAATTCATGGCTGAGTTTCAGATGTGCTGGAGGACAGGTTTGCTAACCCAAGCCTGTTGGCTGGAGCTCCTGGATTCCTGGGGAAACCACGGGGAGCTGCAGGTGTCTGCCTGTGGCTGGAGGTGCTGAGGAGGAAGGGGTGTCAGCAATGTTCCCATGCACGTGCCCACTGGGATGTGGGATCTTTGTTCCCTTCCCTGCAGTTTTCTTTGGCTACTCCTGGTACTGGGAACAGCCATTCTTAAAACACCGACTTTGTGTGTGCAAAATGCACACTGGGGTATGTGCAGGGAACAGGCAACTCATGTCCTAAAGGCTGATGGCAGGCAATAGTCCTTTTTTTAACTCTGAAGGATGCTCAAAAAGAAACACTGTTTCTCTATTATTAAGAGAATTAAGAATTAGAATTGCTAGAAATAAGAATTTAGAATTAAGCAGAGCAATGCTGGGCACCAAGATGACCACTGCTGGAGATGCAGCTGGAAGCTCCTACAGACAGGAGATTTATAAGTGTTGAACTTGCCTCCTCACTGAATTAAAGCAGTGATATCCACTTTGATTAACATGCATATCATCTGGCTGTGATCCGAGGGGAATTTTAGTTAATTTATGGATTTAGATGTGTTTTCTTCATCTTTTAGAAACGAGTACATCTGTTTCTGGTCATGAGAAGCTCTATCCTACTTTGTGGCTCAGCCAGGCATACAGAATGTCTCCCACTGGGATCTGGCTGGAGGCATCAGTGCTTGCAGACTCTCGGTGAGGGGCACAGCCTCGAAACAGAAAACTCAAGGAAAGGTTGAGGGCAGACCTTTGCCTTTCCACCTTCAGCTTCCCTGGATACCAGCAAAGTTCAGGTTAAGCATTTAACAGGACCTCAAAGGCCGGTAACTGTGCCGAGCCCACCTGGGCTGTGAAAGGCCCTTCCTAGGTTGTGAGGGGGTATTTTGGAAAGGCTTTCGAGGCTTTTTCAGACAAAGGAGGCACAGTGAAAATACATATTGGGAATCCTGATTCTGTGGGGTCTGACCCCCCTTCCTGGCTTTCTCAAAGGTGAGAAAACCTTCGTTGGGAATGATTGAAGAAGGAATTTGGTGTGAAGAACCAGCATAGGCTCCTGCTCCCACAGTGGGCTTCCTGCAGGGACAGAATAACACAGTGGTTTTTTGCATTGATTTCACTGCAATTTGTGTATAAAAAGAGAAATGTATGAAGTGAGAGCTGCCACATGACTGGATTTGCTGGACAAATGCTTTAAGAGATTTATTGACCTTAGCAATGCAGAAATGTTACTGCAGTATCAATGCTGCAAAGTGCAGTGAGATACTGGTGATACAGAACATATTCCTATGCCTAAACCACAGATTGTAATATTGTTAATATAACAGGCCACTAGGAGGACTAAAATACAACTGGAATTCATGCAGACACACTGTACAGCTAATACACACTCACTTTTTGAATGCCCAAAGACAATACAAACAGAAAATCTGGATGAAAACACAGAATAAAGAAGTTGCCAGGCCCTTCTAGTGAATGAATAATTTGAAAAAATGCTGCTGAAAATGAGCAGGCATTTAATGTTTATTGGAATACAGAAAAAAAAATTCTTTTAAGTGTTGATTTCTTCAGTATCTTAGATAATTCAGGATTCAAATATTCATAACAATGGAATAAAAATTTCCTCCATGCACAGACATGGTTAGGAGCCCTGTAGGGACAGCAGGACTGCTAAAGGTGGTAGAGTTCTGTCCATGCAAAACTCTTTGCAGGATCAGGGTGTGAATCTGCTTCTGACATCCCAAAAATTCCCCATCAGAGGAGTGATGTGTTTATGGGTAGCCCTTGTAATGCAAGATCCCATCTTGAGCAAGAATGCTTGATGAGAATATTAAGTGATAATGATTATTTGCTTAGCGCTGCTATGGGGCCTTCAAAGCTCTCAAAGCAGCCTGCTAACAGTACTAGATTAAATTCGAAATGCAGCTGGAAGGTATTATTTATATTCTTTATTTAAAAAATGGGGAATTTAATAGCAAGAGAGGTTTAGCAATTTGGACATTCAACCAGAACGTCATCCCTATCTCTACAGTCCTGCAGTCTTGTCTGCTAAGCTTTTTGTCAGTATTTGAATATTTTTTTTATTTACAGGCAAAAATTTCTCCATGGAAAGACAGAGGCCTATTGTTCTCACTAGGGAGCATCTGAAATACTCTTCAACATACAGGACCTGGCATTTAATCCACTGAACGTGGTAGTTAATCAAATGTTTTGCACTGACTTCAGTAGAGTTTGGATCAGACTCTTGATGCATTAGAGAAATAAATTATTTAACTTACTGAGTTCCCCTAGAAACAAAATATTGAGCTGCAAACAAAGCTAACAAACACCAAATGGGATGCCATCTGCTGCAATGAACAGAACATGACCAGTTCCCCCCATGCTTGAGATTTCTCCAAAATACAATTTGAAATACGTTTGTTAAACTCCCAACTGTCTCACAAAATTGGCTTAGCACAGGTTAGCAAATGCTAATGCCACCAGCAGCAGCAAGGCAGGCTATGATGTATCAATTGGAGTTGCTGATGATTTCATTCCTATTGGACTGCCCTGTGCAAACTCCCAGGGTTTTGTGCTGTCCAGAGCCTATGGAGATGTTTGTCTTTGTGCCCTGTGTCCTAGGGCCTATGGACACTGAGTGCTTCCTTCCCCTGAGTAAACACGAAAGGTGATTATCCATGTAATGCTGCATTCATAAATCTGCATTTTTCTATCCTTTGACATCCAGACTCCATGCCTACTGAAGAAACAGGATATGGAGGCAAAAGTTCTACTTCCCACAGATCTCTTCCCTAGGAACGGCACGAGATATCTGAAATCCCAAGTCTGGAGCATTCCCTGCTTTGTAGGAAAGTTTTTGGCTGTGGAGGAGAGAGAGTGGGCTCCCCAGCACTTTCACAGGAACAGAAGGACAGCGCTGAGCTAAATGCAGAGCGTGTGACGCCTGTGGGTGACATCAGCGTTAGCCCCCTTTCCGCTTCCCAAGCACACTAATTGGGCAGCCAGGCAGCTTTTATGTAAGGGGAGGAGAAACCCAGCAGGATTTGCCTTGTAGAACAAGACAGGAAGATAAATGTCTTCATACCTAAATTTCCTGCCCAGCCAGACACTTCATCTTCTTGGATCACCACGACAAGTGATGAAACTGCCACAAACTAGCAGACCCTCCAAACACAATTCAGTCTTCAGCAGTCAGCCAGGAAGGCTCCAGCCCTCACATGACACAGCTTCTAGGTGGTGGCTGCTGTCCTTGGCTTGCTCTGCTGCCCCTGTTTTCAACACCATGCCACTAACGATGTCATAACACAGCTTCCATGCTTTCACAATGGATTTTATTTAGAAATGCTGTATCAGAAATGTCGACCTCTCCCTACCCTGGCTTGCCACAGTGGTTCTAGGAAACATTAATAGATAGGATGATGTTCCTATAATAGTGATAGTAAAAATATTCTGTAAAATGATACAAATTAAGCTTTTTCCAGTTGCTCATACACTAATGTTATGGAAAAGGCAATAAAAAATGGATTTAAAAATATGAAGAATTTCATTACGATATGATCTTAATGGGAACACAGTAGGACCAGATAAAAACATGCACAGTATTTGGCCTTCCTTTAAACCTGAGGGAAATGTCTGCTGATGTTCCATGTCATTGCCCACAGAGCCAATGTCCAGAAGCAGGATGCTACAGACCAAAATCCTGCCAGTTAGAGGGAGAATATCTAAACCAATTTTCAAGCACCTATATAAACTCCATGATTTTCACAGGATCCAAATAACGTGAATCAGTCAGAGACATCAGCAAAAGCTACAGATTTGTAGCACCTTTGAAAACTGGGCAGCTGAAATGTCTAAAAATCAGTTTAGGCATAGCCATTAAGGAAAGAAGCTTCAAAAAACCCTGACCTTTATTTTTACTGATTAGAGGCCATAAACAAGTCTCCTCTTAGTCTATGCAGAGGAAAATAATTCTTGCAAGAGCAATCAGGAAGCATGTGCTGCCTGCTTTGCTACTTCTGCTCCTCAGTTTCAGGCATTGTCTGAAATTCTTGTACATTTCAAATCTGCTTTTCATCGTGTTATATGCGTTACCAACGAGTTTCTCAATCCGGTAACTTTTTTGGTTAGAAGAAATATCATAAACTATTACTGCATAGTTAACATTTTAATTTTATAATCCACAGCAACATACCCTATTCATATTTAATTTCTTCTTTTCCACCCACTTCTGCTTTCCTCTTCATCCTCCCAAACCCATCTGAGGCCTTGTTTTACAGTTTGCTTTACAGAGCACTCAGTAACCCATAGGATATGTGCATATGTAATAGAGTGTCAGAAAAATCACTTTAAAGTGTTTGACTGGCAATTTTTCAGATAATAATCACTTGGGATTTGATTTGCTGGGAATAACACCAGACTAGCTAAGGGAAGTTCTTCAGGCTACAATTTTTTACAGTATGTAAAATTTTTAGTGACCTCTATTAATGAAGAAGCAAAGAATGGAGAAATTGAGAGAAGGTGGCACTAATGGGAGCAGAGCCATCAGGCTGTGTCTCAGTCATTGAGGGACTGACGAGCAGCTCAGGCTGGGAGGACTCTGACATGTGCTATGAAAACTTATGTCACTCTTCTTAGCCTTTGTGAAAGATAATTAGACATTTAAATTATGTAACTACATCTTAAGAACTTCCCAAAGTTCCCTGTGTCAGTTATTGCTGCTAAATCTGCTAAATACCATGTTTGTTTCTCCTATCAAATACATACATTACTTTTCATTAAATTAATATGAATGCTGCAAAAGCCTGAAATTCACGTATTGAGGCCTAAAAATATAGTAAGAGATAAAATATTACACTTTGGGACTTGCGATAAAGTAGAATGTTTTAATTTGCAAAAATATTTGCCAATATTTTTCTTAAGGTTTTAGAGAATCTGTGTGTCATACTGCACAAACTCTAGTATAACTTCTTAATTCAATAAAAGGCAAATCACTTTTGGGAGAGGAAAACAGCTAGTGGAACAAACTATAAACACCAACAAATTGTTTCAATATGGTTTTTGTCAATATTTGACATAAAATTTGCCTTCTTTTCAAAGACCATGTTGATTAGGATATTATTGTCATATGCATATGGAAAGAAAAAGCGTCCTCTTAAAAATAGAAATAATTTGTTAACATATTCTCAGTACATTGCCACAGTTCGTGCTACCATCAGCTGTGTAACTTACTCCTCATGTATTCTCCTTGGTACAGAACTCTCACGCTAAAAGATCAGTCATTTCCCACCCTTCTCTGCATGATGCTTGAGTGCTTTATGCAAAACATATCGCTGTTACAAATGGGGAAGGCAAGTTTCAGCTGGAAAAACAATTCACAAAAATATTACAGCGTTATTCATCTCATTTAACTCTGCTAATCACATGCTCCTCTTGGAGTCAAAATATTTTCCAGCTTCAGAAAACAAACAGCTCATTGAATACACCTCTGTGCCCTACTGCTCGTATCTTGATTGAGTCAATCCAATGTTTATTGGATCCAATCTATTTTTTAGCTTTTTCTTTTATTACTAATATAATTTCTACCATTACAACAATTACACTATCTCACATGCTTACTCATATTTATCAATTTTTGCTGTTAATGTGCCCTGAATTCCATTTTGGCCCACAATATTATTATAATATTCCAATTCGACAGCGAGAGAAACGAAACCTGCAGCTTTATTACCAAAGATGGGGGACTGGAGAGCGCCTGGTTACAAATGGCAGAAACACGAGTGCACTTTGGGCCGTGCTGCAAATCACATCAGCTCCATCTGTCAAACCTCTGAAAAACAGCCCGGAACATTTTCCACTCGGGGAAATCACTAGCAAATGATACTTTTATTCTGTATGTACTTTTGGTTCTTAGTAGACTAAAGGATCTTCCTACTTACATCTAAGAGCCCCTGTGCCTATTAAGTCCACATGTAATCTCCAGTTATAAAGGTAAATAGCCATTGGAGTGCTGGGGATGTGTCTGCAGTGAGCAAGGGGGGTGGGCAGGGACCGAATGCATCGGGGTCTTACCCACACCCGGCTTACTGCAGCTACTCAGCTCTGCTGAGAAATGACCTGGGCTACCCAGGCCAGCAGGGCTGTGCTAACGCCGTGCCAGGGCAGGCTCCCTGCAAATGAGCTGGACTGAGCTCTGCACAGCTCTGTGCTGCCCTGTGCTGCTCTGTGCTGCCCTGGGCACTCGCACACGAGCAGTTCTGGGCCGACCCTCAGGGGCTCTGGCAAATGAACTGCAGGGCTTTTTGTGACACCTGGGCCCGTGTGTAATGTGGTTGTGCAGCTCCCACATGCTGAAAAGAAAAGCCTCTCTCTGTAATTTGAAATTACTTGCTGAGATGGTGGGATATGAGGTTTCTGCTTCAGTGATCAAGTTTTTCCACTCAGAAAGGGCAAAGTTCTCCCCTCCTTACAGTGCCAAAGGGGTTCAGTGAGCGTAACGCTCCAGCTGTGGCCACAGGACATCTTGGTGTGCTGCTTTAAATCAGACAAGCCCAGATATCTGCATGTGGCACTTGACAAGCCACACAGGCACAGTTCACTGGGTGCTGGGAGCGATTGGGGCGTTTAGCACTCGGTGACACTGTGCCAGAGGCACTGGAACTGCACCTACATGCCCAGCCATGCCTGGGGTCCTCGGCTTTCCTGCTTTCCATTCCTCCACGTCTTCTCTCAGACTCACATCCAAGCCATTCTCCTGCTAGCCTTGCACACCATGTGTTTTAAATGCCACACTGCCTGCTCTACTATGCCAAAGACTTTCTGTCCCTCGCTGATACCCAAATGCTCTTAAAACTATGTGCTAAAAGATATTTGAGTTAAAATGTCGCCACCTACCCATCCCCATAAATACACTAACCAAACATAAAATAGCCTTTATACCAGCTGGAGGCCTAGTCAGAATGGAGTTTGGTGGCACAGTACTGAAACTACTGAGGCCATTAATGCTAGAAGCAAAACTGCTTCAGCAGATAACAGCTTCCAGGGTTTTTTTAGGGTTATGTTTTCCCTAAAAATGTCCCTTGCATACCATTAAAAAAGTTATTTTCTCTGGTGGACACTGCGTTCCAAATGTTGTTTTGCCTTTTAAAAAGTCAAGAAAGTTATGGAGAATGCTATCATCCTCCTTGCTGAGCCACTCTCCATTGCAAAATTTTTTACTGAAACTCTCAGCAGCATAAGAAACCTCAGCAGTTTCACCTAGAAGGCACAGGGAGAGAAATGAGTCTCCATATAACTGCAGCTTTTTACTGTTGCCAAGCCAGTTCCTCAGGCTGGCTGTAAGGATGTTCTTCCACACCACACAACATTTCTCCTAAGTGATGTGCGTCAAGTGAGACTTTGGTCCCAGAAGACTGCCTAGCTAGGCTTCAAATTGGTTGTTTTGCTGTCTCTTCACTTTACTTTTTGGGGGCAACTTTGACGGCAAGGTATTAGAAACAACAAAGACCTCATTGGGAATGTAAGGCTTGGAAGCAGATCTTAGAATGTGAACTTGTCCTGTGGAGGGGAAAAAACATGCAGATACGAGTGATTTGTTGATGTCTGCAGATATCTTAGCCTATTTCTAATTTCACATTTCCCCACATGAGCTGGATCAGACTTTAGGCTAAAAAAAAGTATGTTTAATTCTGTATTATTCCCATGGGTGGCATGGTCAAATCTGTTTTGTTATCAGACCATGCTCCTGTGGTTTTTGTCATTTACGTTGTCAAATGCTCCTATATAATTCCCCTGACAATGGGTTTTACATCAACTCGGGCAATTACTCAGACAGTCCCTGCTTTGATGGCACAAGTATTGCATCACTCATCTGAGAATCAAACCCCTTTGATTACACAGAAAGGAAATCTTGCAGCCCCAAGCTGTCAGCGGGAAAATCCTATTGAGGCAGTTTTGACAAATGGAAATGTGCAGCTCAAAGGTCCCTACGAGGCCATGCTCAGGGATCACATGGTGGTGCTGAGTATTAGTATCACCAAATGTTTACATTACTAGGTCACCTCCCTAAACATATGTAATGATTTGTTATATTCATTCCTTACTTGAAAGAAAAGCAATGATCTTAAAACACCAAAGATGGGTGAATGAGACTGCAGGCTTATTCCCCACCTACAGATTGTACAATGGCAGTTTCTTCCTTAATATCTTAGGTTCATCAGGGCTAGGAAAGCAAATAAAGTTGATTCCCTCATCACCTCATCATCTTGCTCTCTCTTAAGCCTGGCAAGAGAAAGAGCAAAGAGGAGGTGAGGTTTCTGTGCTTGATATGCAGTAAACTGAATTATACAATTAGTGCACAGAAACCTACTATCAACTAATTTCTGCGTTTGATCCAGCCCATTAGATGCTTTCTCTTATTGACAAGGGACCTCTTCTACCTTCCATTGCTTTCTAGTATAATAATTTGTAAGAACTGCCTCAAACTCTGTATTTGCAGTAAGACACACATTGTACAAAACAAGCTAAGACCAAGGGCATCAGGAGCATTTGCTGTTTTCTTCTGGTTGTAACATGACATAGGTGTTGCTATCACCAATTTACAGACAGCAAAACACATCCTGCTGGCCCAGCAACTGGCCAAATATCACCCAGTGCTGCCCCAGCTGCAGGTATTCATGTTATTATGAAAGTAAAAGGAAAGCAATTATTTAGTGCTCACTGGAGTGTGCACTGAGATGTGGTTTCTCTCTCCCAAATACAGATGGTAGCTCCAATAGCTTTTATTAGTTCCCCACAGATGAAAGTTTGGGGCAATGTTCATATTTTTAACTTTGGGTTGAAAGTTTGGTATTAAGCATAAGGCAGCTGCTGGTCAGGGGAAATGAAGAAAGTAGTTCCACAGGGCCATACCTCCTTTCCACTTTAAAGTCTTAGGATACAGCTGCCCAAGTGCTAATTGGACTGAAATCATTATCTTAGGCTTTTCCACATGTGATAAGCAGAATCCCTCCCTAAGCACATATGATAATGTGAAAAAAATTAATTCTCTGTGAAAGCAGAGTGCACACAGTCTCCCCAGAACTACTTAAGATACTTAAATACAGAGAATCTTTTTAAAGAGAGACTTAATTTAAGAGCCAAAGAGCTTCTCTCTTTCAGAGAGAACAAGGCACCTTCAGACAGGGTCTCAGGCACACAAACTTTTCTGGCAAGTTCTCCAAGATCTGCCTACAGACGTGAACAGTGCAAAGTACCCAGCTGCTGCCAGTTCATACCCTAGCTCAAGTCTTACTGACCTCTGTAGGAGATAAAGATGAAAGAAGCAGCAGCTCAGGCCTTTCTTTATTTCCCCTCACTCTAGTGTAGCCTGCAGAGGTGTCTGGGCTGCTCTAAGTGATGCTGTAATTCAGCCAGGCTGGAACACCCTCTCTACTATCAGCTTAATGCTCGGAGATCCTTGAGGATGGCAAGCGTCGTGCAATTACCAGACTTAGTCTTGTTTCTAGTCCTTTTGTGGGTCTTCTCCTCTGCTGATAGGAGGCTTGTGAACACAAGTCAATCATACAGCATTAACTCCCAATCAGCTTACTCAGCTGTAAAATCCTTGAGTTTATCTGGGAATGCCGCCAGGTCAGTCCTATTTGTAAGTGCAGCCTGAACAGCAGCAACATCTCTAATTTTTCCTTTGCCTGTATTTGCCAGCACTCCCTAATGTCTACTTGAATTTCCAGACCCGGGGATTTGATCTCATTCATGAATCATCTGTTCCACACACACGAGCTCTGCCGTGGTGGATATGGCCACAACTTCACACTGCAGAGAAGACTCTTTTGTTAAATGAGTCCCCCCGTTCAAGTGCCCATGCAATTAACAAAGTAACTGTGCCAGAAATGTCAGACTTCTTATGTATCTCATCACAACTGGGGGAAAACAAGAGGAATTAGAAACTTCTGATGGGTAACAACCCCTTCCATAAGGGATCTTTTCTTCAAAGTGCTCAAGTCATGCTTTGAAACACAAGCAAGCCTTGACGGTGACTCAAATTGAGTAACAGGGACAAAAGAGAGCAGGAAGGGCTGTATGACAGAGTGGAATATGTGATGGCTGGTTAATGACAGAGAAGTAAACATATTTTTCATAATTCTTTAGGACCATAAGGATGATTTAGTAATAAAATCTTTGACCAACTCAGTTACTCCTCCAAATGGTTCCTGTTTGATTATAAAATATGTTAATAAACAATGGGCCTGGGGAAGGGAAATTCATCTTGTTTTCTGAATTCTTGTAAGAAATAAATCACTTGAGCTTTTAAAGTCTAAACAGTAAATTGATGAAATGTAAAATAAATTTTTCATTGCATAAACATGGCAAAAATCAGGACACTGGCAAAGAGCTCAGGGCACTCCCAGTGTCTGCTGCAAGGGACAGGAACAGCTGTTTAATGCAGGGCTCAGTGAAGTTTCACTGACAAGGTGTCTCCCATGGGCTGGCTGCACTGGACTTGGGATCAGGTGCTGCATATATTTTATTAGATCAGAGAAGTTACTGTTCAAATAAAAATAATTCATTTGATACACGTAAAAATGAATGTTTCTTGTTTTGAAAATCCTACATGAGGAAAATACACCACTGTTGTTAGTTTAAACGTAAGTTTTCTGCTAAGGATTCAATGTATTTTATTCCTTTCTTTGAAACTGGGATTTGCTTTTCTTGTCCAAAATTCTGCAGTGTGCCAAAGGATGACATAGTTTCAGAATATGTTTTTCAGGTCAAAATAAAAGTAACATAAAATTGGTCTTAGCACTAAGAGAATTTAACCAGGATGCTGTATAAGGCTGTAACAATAAGTATTTTTCCTTTCAATGTCTAAAAGCCCTTTCTTCATTCCTCAAACCATCCCTGCAGCATCCCTTTATCACAGTAATTGCCCATCAGTTGTTTCTCCTCTGAAGCTCCTGTACAGTACTTTTTTGCTGATGGAACTTGCTGTGTATAAACTTTGGAGGCAATGCTGGTGAATGCGTTGGTTGAGAAGGAGACAAATCAAATGACAAGTCGGGGCTAAGAGAGCTTCCTGACTGTCTCATTAGAGCCCCCAGTCTGAACCACGGCCGTCCTGGAGCTGCACAGCCCAATTTAATTGGGCTCAGAGACTGTCACAGCACACTTGCTCCTCAGACAAGCACTGTAAACTCATTTTGCCCATCACGATGCTTTTTTGACACACATCTTTTGTTTGGTTTTTTTAAAGGGTTGACAAACACCACTTGGGAATTAAATTCAAAGGCTGTATGATTTCCTTTTTCAAAATACCTAATATTCTGCATGAAAGTTGCATTAATCCCCCCTCAAATTTGATCTTTTTACAATTTTTTTTAAGATCTGTTGGCCATAAGTGCCTCTGCTTCTAGTGTCCCCTCTTTTTGTGGGTAATGTTGCAGATCACGCAGCTCTAATTTAAACAGACTGGGGATCTTCTTGAGTTGGACAAACCACAGCTCAGAAAAATTTGCTGTGCTGGTTCAAACAAGGAGTTCAGGGCAACCTGCTTTTCATGGTTACTTCCTCTCATTTGTCATTCTGAAAAGTTTAATACTAACAGGCAAATCTCTAGTGTTTTATTGAGCTTTCGCTGTTCAGGGAGAGGCAATGCTGTTTGGAAAGCTATTTCAGATCCTTAAAAAGTAAGCACAAGAGCTCCCCACCATAATGCATAAAACATGCTGGTGCTGGCTGAGATACACCTGGTGCCCTTTAGTTTAAGGATGGAGTTTTACAGGCTCCTAAGGCCAGTTCAATGGGCTTTGTTTAGGTTTTGAGGCTGATGGGGCGCATTGCAGAGATGTCATATACAAGGAATACATGAAAAGAATTAATTAAAAGTAGATGCAACTCTGAGTCACTTTTCTACACTGGAACCAAATCTAATTGCTCTGTTAATAACAAAAGACCTTGGCATACAGAAGGCAGAACTGATTTTTATGTATTTTTTTTCATATATACACACACACACACATATATATATATATACACACATATATATAATTAATCTCCTACACATAATTAAGCTATGAATTTCTGGATGTTCAAAATGAGGAATTAAGCGGAGGCTCAAATTATTTTCCTGCATGTATCCTTTTTAACACTCTTCTGCTGCCTCTTTTCCTTTTTTTTTTTCCCAACTATGAAGCCAGATTATTTAAAATTGTTCTTTCTAATATGACCCACATATATTAAAATTGCATAGTATTCTGGGTACTAATGAAATTGGGTTGATTGGGAAATGAGGCACATACATTCCAGGATTTTTCTTTTGAAGTTTGTGGTCAATTTAATATTCAGTTAAGCACGACTTTGATGCCAGCAGAGTTGGAATAAACAGGGCCACTGCCATTTTGTTCTTTATATTCCTTCTGCATATTTGGCCCAGATTCCTGAAAGCTCCAAGACTCTAACTTCAGTTAGAGTTAATCACCTCTGAAGTTACAAGGCAAAGTCATTTCCTGAAACTGAAAACTGGGCTCTGGGAAGAGATAAAAATTCTTTTTCATTTATGCATTACACCAGTAAGTTACAAACCAGCAGCTCATTCCTTACTTTCTGCTACCACCTTTGTTTGTAGTGTAACACTCCCAAAATGTGCTGAGTGCTACACACAGAAACAAAAGAGCTTGTGTCTACAAAGAGCTGGGGAAACAGACGGAACACGGAGGCAAAATTATTACACTGGATCATGACTGGGTGTCTCTACTTTCAAACAAATTGGCTTGTTAGATCAAAGGAGAGAGGGAAAGAAGTGAGATGATGAGAGGAGAAGGCATGAGAACAGATGAAGAAAACAACAGGTTGAAAAGTTCCTCTTCAGGGTTGCTGAGACTGTGTGATGTCAGGTTCAAGACTTTTAGAGACAGAAAAGGAAGTGGATTCACATGAAGTAAGAGGAGAAAACAAATTTGTTTCAGTTCAGCATCAAGGTCAACTCATCAGATCAGGACTGATCTTCATCAAAACAATGTTTAAAACCATAAAATCTGGAATTCCAGAGCTAACACTAAGATTTCAAAAGAGACCAGAAGATAGGTGATTTCCATATCACAATTTCACTTGAATTTTCAGGAATACTACTTTAGAGTTTTAAGTCATTTAATACATGTTGTTCTATATAAACGATCTAATTATATGTGAAGGAGCAGCCTTAAAAGACAAATTCTGTGTTTACTTGCTAGCTTTAAATTTCAACTCCTCACTAATGGTGGAGTACAAGCGCAAGCCTGTCTCCACTTGTCAATTTTAGAAGTCTAATTCTATGACAGGTGAGCATTCAAATGTAACATTCCGTTCTAAAAATATTCAGATCTTTACTCTTCTGCAGGTCCTGTTGTTTTTTCCAAGTCTGCCTGGTTTTAGTAATCAATCAACACACTGAGAAAAAAAACAAAAGGCAAAAATAATAATGAACAAAATGAGAAGTAATATTAAAATTACAGTAACTCACACTTGGGCTCTCTTTGCCCTTGCTGTCTTTACTGGAAGCTCCACTCAGCTGCTCAATTAAACTGTAATGTGTTAATTGTTCAGGTCCATCCTCTCCAAAATGGCCATAGAGACTGTGTTGGTATAAATCCAAAATTGACATCGGGTTCCCCAAAAACGACCTTCTCTGACTTTGTTTTTCCTGCACAGCTTCAAGAGATGTAACAAATAATATCATTATGGCAGACTACATAGATTTTAATGTAATTTTACAATTTTTAAATGTATTAAAATTGTTTTTTAAGGTATCTGAAATTCAGTGCAATAGAAACATTAAAAATACTAGCTTCTAATCCTCCAATGCATATACAGGGGACTGTTCATACCTAATGTTTGAGATGGAAGAGATGGTATGAGACAGACAGAATTAATTTCCTTTCTTTTCAAATTATAGACAAGATGGTTAATTTGGGGGATCTTCCCACTTAATTATTTGCAGTAAGGTTTTGTTCTTCTCTTTTAATAGACTTACATGGCAGCTGTGCTAAGTTCCTTTAGCACTGTCTTTCAGTTTGACTATACTTGATAGTTCTTTCCTTTTCACTGTATTTTTAGTTAATGAATGTAACAGCATAAAAAACAGACAAGTAAGGTAAGAAAGAAAGTGGTGCTTATTTTAGATCCTGCTGTAGCACAACAACATTAGGAATAAAGCTCCAGTTTCCGAAGTCCAAGGCTGAAAACTCATTCAGAAGAACAAAATAAAAAGGAATTTTCTGCAGGTCCATAAAGCACACAGGAGGCAGATGTTTATGTCAACATCAGCTCCTTTCCTCACGCTTCTTGTTACACAAACTTCAACTCTGCCTTACAACCCACAGCCTTAGGAGAGCATCTGCCTTCAACGCCTCCAACAGAACCACATCAGGGTAGAACCCAATTTATGAGATTGAAATCAAAACACTTTCATGGCTGGAAGAGAAGGATCTGGAATATTTGGTGTATTCCCTGTTACTCTACTGACCTTCTCTGTAACATTGGGCAATGCACTGGGAATCTCCTGCTAAGCCCATTACATCAACAAAGGTCTTAGCATTGACTTTTAATAGCCTTTGCACTGGGTACTCAGTCTTTCTGTTCCCTGCTCATAAATGGAAAATGAAAATCACTCCAACATTATAATTGTGCAACCAGTGAGTTTGGGGACTCAGCTAATAAATGTAATTATCTATTCATATAAAAATATTCTCTGTGGATTGGTTTGCTGGAGCCCCTGCCCCAGCCTCATGTGGATGTTTTGAGGTTATATCACTTGTGTGCATAAAGACAGCGAGACCTTTGAACACAGAACGGGATAAAGCATGGTTGTTAACACAATGTGAGAACTGCATTCAGAGAGCACAGAACAGAAATCCTGACTATGAGAAATAGTCACTAGCAGAAATATCTTTTTTGTGTCAAAATCTTCTATTTGCCTCAATCACAATTATGTATTTTATTCTCTTACTGGCTCCAAAGTGAGGCATATACACAAAATTAATGAATCTCTATGTAAAATGGTCACCTCAAGTCATGATTAGGTATCATTAAACTTGGAGTCTGCTGCCATTTAAAGCAACTGGTAACACATGATTTTTTTTGAAAATTGCGATCAATACAGGAAAGAAAAAATCTTATTTACCTCTTAAAAAAAATCACATTTATTGCATTAAAATATGGTTTGTATAAAGAAAAATCTGTAAAAAGAAGTGTTTATGGGCTGACTGAAATGACTTGCAATATTTTCTACAGATTAAACCCACAAAGCTGCAGCAGTAATGTAAATAAATGGCCCTAGCTTCCTATTCTGCTCTCTCCCATGGAATCACAAGCAATGGATTAGCTCTGAAAATGCCAAATGTTAGAGCCCACCTCCCAGCAGACACTGGAGAGCACAGCATCCAGCCACCCATGGTGTTTTCCATGCCATCGTCACTGCGGTGACGGTGCTGCAGGTGCTGATCTCTGCCAGGTCAGGCTCGGGGCTGCACAGGGATCAGCTCTCAGGGTGGTGCCAAGACCTTGCAGTGGCCTTTGCACTCCCCAGAATTTTCCACCTGCAGGGGATCCATGGGCTGCAAGGCCAAGGACAGAGCCGCCCTCCCCTCGCCGCCCCAGGGCACACATCTGCACCGGAAGGTGGCTCGGAGCACAGCAGGCTGGTGGACAGGACAAGCCAGCAATTTCCCGGGTTATTACACACAGAAAACTATTATCTCAAGAACTTCACTTAATGTATTTTTATCTACTGGAATTCAGTAAATTCCGAATTGCCATCAATTCTCACTAAAAGCTTTGGTACTTGAAAGCTGCAATATATACACAGAGGAAAATGAGAGAGAGTTCACTGTGGCACCATAACCAACATCACCTTGATACAGAGGTTGGGAAACTGTGGCCTTGATCACTGCATTATTTCAACTGGCTGTATAATTTAAAAAAAAAAAAAAAAAAAAAAAAAAAGAAAGCTATATTTATAGTCACCTTTTAAATTTTGTAATAATGTAATTATTTTTATTTGCACTGCAGAGATCTATGCATAAGAATCTACAAGTTAAGCCCCTACTCGCAAAAGCTGTGGAAGAGGGGAAAAAGCATATACACATAATAAAAAGCAAAAGGTAATAAAAAGCTAATGGAAAGTTAGACTGAAGAAAGATTTGGGGTTAGAAAGTGAAAACTAGACAGAAAGTTCAATGAAGGACACCATCTGCTGCTGAGTCAGTGTGGGGATGAGGGACATACATCTTTATGCACAAATTTTCAATTACCTTGTCTGTTGTTCTTTGTTAACTCCACAAGAGTCTCCTCTGCAGCTCTGAAATAACTGGTTTCGTACTCTGGCTCTGGCTCACTGTCAGTGCTGCTCGCTGAGTACGTGCACACCCTTAGAGCTGTGTCCTGCACAAAGAGGGGTATGGCAAAAAGTCAGATAATGCAAATATATCACAATAATGCTGAAGATAGTATTAGGAGTAGCACATTTTATATTCTTCATGCAGTATAAACAGGTAGTTCAACCGGGAAAGTCTGCATTACCAGTCTAACTCCTCCAAATAAGTAAACCATCAGCCTGACATGGGGGAAATAACATTCTTGTCCTGCTAAGTCCCCTGAGACAGTCTGGCAGAAACAATCCTGACTCTAACTTTTAAAATATTTTTCCCCACTGCAACATTGTTTTTGATTCTAACAACATTTTCAGATAATTTTATCCACCAAGTTGAATTTTAGAAGTTCTTAAGCATGTTTAATACAGTCTATTGGTAACATGCAAAATTATCACACCCCAAATGGTTTGCTGCAAGCAATTCTAGAGACAGTCAGGATGGCCAGTAGACAATACATCATTTCTACACCAGTAAATCCTAATTGTTTCCTAAATTCATGTCCCTTGTCCTGGCACTTATATTACAATACTGGAGAGCCCTTAGTTCCCAGCTGATTCCTTTGCCAGTTCTTTCCAGGAAGCAATATTATTGATTTTCTTCTGGGAATAAAGAGGAACACTGACATTTCTGGACAGCTTCTAACCATGAAAGGCCTGAAGGCTCAAACCATTCAGGAGCAGCAGCTCAGTACAATAAACCCCACAAACCAGGTAGGGGGAAGCTAAGCCTGATAATGCTCAGGTAATGGCATGTACAAATACCACCTACTACCCCCATCCCAATTGCTTATCAGTGGCTCAAAAGAGGTTTTAATCCTGTTTCTGTAAAAGGGATGTTAACTTCCCCATCTTGCCATCCATGCTGCAGTTTTTAACTGATGCAGAAGGACATCCCTCTGTTAGGAATCACACACCTGTGGAGAGGGAACCAGAGCTGAGGATACCTGCATGCAGCAAGGTATGTCCAGCATTAGAGACTGCAAGCCAGCTGTCGTCCCAAAACCCCACAGAAACATGTTAGAAGAGTATTTTCCCATTCACAATACTTCCATAGCACATCTCTCAAGCTCTCACACTATACAGCCATACAGACAAGGAAACCTAGGCCTGGGGAGAAAAACAATCTGAATGTCATGAAAAGCAACAAACAAGATCAACTTTCTAGAAGAGAAGAATGAGGCAAAAGGTGTCCATTTCCTTTTCTAAAAGTGCCTGTGAGGATTTTAATTAAAACGTGCTTATAACCAGAAGGACAAAGAACCTTTAGGGGCTGTATTATTATTACTGATAAATAATGAGATAGCAAATGAAGGGTAGGGAAGTAAATGCAGCTGTTAGATTGTTAGTTACTCTTTACACCATATTAAAAACACTGGCCATTTTTGATACCTCTACATTGGCCACAACACCCATCTCATTTAAGAGATGCCACTTCTTAACTTATACCTTTGTTTTAGTAGTTTTCTTGGGGGTCCACTCCGGAAGAACTTTTCTATTTTCTACAGTCTCTTCGGTGTGTTCTAATGAGGCAGAGGTCACAGAACTTGCTTCTTGTTCACTTTGCTTTGCAAGGTTAATTGTTCCTGAATTAAGGGAGACATTATTTAAATTCTAGGTCTCATCAGCATCTTCATGACAGTGTGTCAATTGTAATTCAGTAAAAACTGGGGGCAAATGGTGATACTTTCATTATGTCAAATAATATTTTACTACTCAAATGAGCAACTTACTAACTTACTAGAATAGTTCTAACTGCAGTGGCAGAATTTCATTCAAATCCTTTTCCAGTTAGCAAGAGAAGAGGCAGGCATGAATTTAAATCCCTTCATTAGTTATAAAATATATACTCCCTCAACAAAGAAACAACATTCAATAACTACTTCTAGTCATTGTAGGATCTACTCTGCCATTTTATGTTCTCAGAGAACAATCTTTTAACATAAATATAATTGGAAGTACCTTTCTAGCAGAAAGCCAGCTTTTTTATTTGCTATATTTGCACTATGCAAAATCGGAACATCTAAGAAGATATATGGTGGATATGAAATAAAGTGATAATTGTAATTTGGAGGAGAAAGTGAGGGAGAGAAGAATTGAATGAAAATAGTCTAGTAAAGAATGAGTTGACCCCATCATCTGATGTATACTACTTTTTTGTAACATCTCTTCATGACAATTTAATTAAGATACAAACCTTACAAGGTTGGTGCAGTGAATATTAGCATTAAGATCAGAACAATCTTACTGCTACTGACTTCTTACGAAGCAATTCAACGCTTGCAGTTTCTGTTCAATTTGTTATAATGACAGTGTTTAATCACGGGCTCTACTCTATAACACACTGCTGAATTGAGGTCACACATGTGGCCGTTCAAGCATGTAGCACATAATTTATAACTAAGATTTCTCTTCTGAATCCTTCTTAGCTGTATCATTAATTAACAGTACACTTATTTTAAAAATACTAAGTATTAAAATATCTTTTTATTTGGCTTCGATTTGCAACAAGCAGGGGAGTCTGCAATAAAACATACAATGTGTGTTTGCAGTCTATTATACCATTACAACACGGCACTGGGAATATTGCTAGATCAACTAAGTTCTAAGATGTTTAATTAGAAACCTTCTGTTATGCATCCTATGAACATATAAGAGAGGCTTCTTTCCTCCTAGGCTCAATATATGTCAGCTCATTAGCAGAACATATATTTGATGGCCTTAAACTAAGCTCAGACTTGATATTTAACCTTTCATGCTAATTACACAGCATCTCTCTTACAGATGGAGTGATACAGATTTATGCAAGTTAAATACAACTTTTACAGGAGCAGTAACTGGGCTGACAAAGTGCTAATCACCATAACCCCAATAAATAATTGACATTGCATTTGGTCAAGACAAAACAATACCCTTCTCCATAAAACTAATCACTTTTACTGTGCTTTCTGCTGTATTTGTCATGCTGACTAAGAAAATTTCTCTGTTGTTAATGCTACATGATTTTTAATGCTATTAACATATATATTAATAACTCCAAAGTCTTCAAAAACTTATATAAATAGTCAATGTTTGTTTACAAAAAATGCACAGACTTCAATGGAACTATTTACTATACAAAGTTATTTGCTGGAGCTTTGATGGATTGCCAGTCCTTTTATACCTTTGTCAGCTCTTGTTTTATAGCTTAAACACACACGTAGCTCAGAAGGAAAAGTCAGGTATTTTATATTCATATACAGAAATGTGTTTGCATGATGTAGTAAAGCAATGGGAGCCTTGTTTGAGGTCAAGGCCATATATTCAGTGGGACAGAATTTATGCATCGAGGCCAAATGAGTCTTTAGTTCAAATCCAGTATCAAAAGCAAGCCTTTTTGAATATATCTTTTCTATGTCACAACATGGCTGTGCTTTGTACTCTGTACAGTCTGATCCTGAATATTGCTGAACATCCATATTCTTTTTCAAGTCAACTTCCAAGGCTGGCATATGTTTTTTTTCTTCAAGTACTGTTTCTTGAGAAAAGGCTTTAAGTACTAAACTCATTTTTCTTTCTCAGATAAGCATTATGTGTAACAAAATTTCCATATGGCTCAGGTCACAAACTTGTTAACCTTATGCATTCATAAAAAGAGTATCTTCTGCTCCGCATTTAACATTTCTGTTATCAATTGCCATTATTACAGGATTTCTGCTAATCAAAACAGAGGCCAAGGCAGAAATAATGTGATTTTCAATGTAATTGACATTTTACCTGAGGAAGCTGGTTTGGGGAGGCGACTTTGAAAAGGTCGTATACCTTTGGCAGTCATGGCCGGATCAGATGTTGAGTGACTAATTACGCTTTCCACAGACTCCTGGCTCTTAGCTGTTGAAGGCACTTCTCGCTCGAGAGTTCTGGCTTTTACTGAAGGAGCTAAAAGAAGGACTTGCTCAGATGCTGCAAAGACTCCCGTTTCCAAGGCTGGTTCTTGCTGAGAAATGTGTCGCCCCGTCGATCGGTTCCCCGAGTCAGGGAGGGGGAAGGTTCCGATCCCACTGTCCAGCGTCCTCATCTGGCAGCAAGACTCTAAGGCACAGGAAATCGGTGTGATGGGATGGAGCTAAAGGTATTTAAAGTCAGTGAAAGCATCTGGGGGAAAAAAGGGCCTCCTAAAGGGAAGGTTTCAAGGCAAGGGACTTTGTGAATGTCCCTTTGTGAAAAGCACTTTGTGAATGTGCTGTTACCTGTCACTGGAATGCTTTTGGCACTTTGTCTGACTGAATACAAGGAAATACCCTGAGGTGCAGTGAAATTAAACAAGTGCCAAAACATTGACATTGGCCTGCTTCGGAGTAACAGTGTGATAATGGATGAGTGGGACAGGTCCTGGAAAGCAATTACAGATGGAATTTTAAAATCATTTAGTTTGAAGGCCCACAGAATGTCTGGAAAGTACCAGTGTGAGGGATGGAGTAGTGTAATATATTTCTTCCAACATAAACCCACACCCCACAAAGGTCTGGCCTCTCCCTACCTCTGTTTTGTTAATTGTTTCTCATACAAGAAGGTGTTAACCAAAACGTGTCATGTATTCTTACACAAAATTAAGATTTACAGAATTTCTTAGAGATACTCATCTCTCAGAGCATCCTGAAAAACTTTGACAGCAACAGCCATGCCTTTGTTTGCCTTGTTACACTCTGGTTCTGCACATCCCAGTTTGGGCAAGTGTACACAATGCCAGGCAGGGATACCTTTAGCACTTTTTTTTTTGGAAGCAATATGGTACCACACAGCCCTCCAGCTTATTCATCCTGCTGGAAAGGTGCTGTACTAACCATGGAACAGGGAAAGGTGCAAGTGTAGATGTGTATATATTGCTATCACTGCAACCAGGATGTACAGGCAACCCCCCTGCCCTCTCATTCTCTATCAGTTTCCAGAGTCTTCCCTTTTGTTTCCATAAGGGGCAAACAATGTTGAAGAGACTGATGGCAAGGTCCTTCTGAGAGTTATAAACACAAGGAGGGAACTTCAGTACTAATGGTTGGAAAATGAGCATAATTTAGGTTAAATGTCTGGAAACATCCCTTGACAGCAAGATCTTAAGTCTGTGGCAGACACTCCCAAAGGAAGCAGAGAAATTTCCTTTGCTTTGAACAATTTAAGGCTACACTGGACTAAAAATGTACTGCAGTGAACAATTGCACTCTAGCAGGAGATGCAGAATATAGCCCAATATATCTTCTCCATCTCCATTTTACGTGTTTCTGAGTATTGATTTTTTTTTAATGATATGTCCATTTGTTACTTAAGTCTGTTTTAGTTAGCAGTCCTCTGTCAAGTAATTTTCATTATTTTTGCCTCTGCAGTGTTTCTAATACTCTCAGAAATTTGGAAATATTTCTCCCCTATGGGTTTTGCCTATTTGTTTTTGAACTAAGAACATTACCATGGTCATTCTTGTTAAATATCTTCATCTCAATGGGCCTTTCTTGATAACAAGTAGGAAACTACTTACAGATAAATTAAATATGTATTTCTATTTCATGGTTTTTGTGAAAGGAGAAGCAGCCTATATTTATGTGGTCCTCTTTGCCTTATCCTCATCACTCAGGGTCAAAGAAGGACTGAAATCCTGCTGAGCACCTGAGCCTTACAGGGCCTGGCTGAGCTGCAGCAGCAAATGTTCTATGCATTGTCTTTTAAAAGGGCAACATCTGACTCTGATTTCCCTCAGACAATTACTGCACACCAGTAATTTCTCTCCATAGGTAAAAGGAGGTAAGGTGTGGAAGCCATGCCTAACTAGCACCTACATTTTCCATCACATTTTTGAGCTAATGTGTCATAATGATTTTAGAAGTTGCTGAAGGTTTTCCAGGAAACATGAAGAAAAAAAAGAGAATTATATTTGGTTCTGCTGTGTCAAAAGGAGGTATCCCATCTACTGAACCCTCTTACCTCAGCTATACTTCTTCTAATGTATTTTTTTGTTGTTGTTTTTGAATAGCAAAATACCTAGCTAGAACTGGGAGTGCAGAAAAGCAATTTCAAATGCCAGGCGTTGCCCTTGCCATTTCCTGTACATAATCAAGCTGAAACAGCATGTTAGCTCGTGGACAGGCAATTCTTCAACTAAAGACTGTTGGTGAGCGAGTCAGCAAATAAAGGGAAATATGGAATAAGAAAGGACTTCTGTTTTTTGCCTCCTAACCAAAAGACATCTGTGCAACAATGGTTGTGTTGGAGAGGCAGAGCTCTTCAGCAGAGACCCAGAGCAAACTGAAAACACCACATAAAACAACACAAAAGGCTGAGGAGTCTCCCCTCTCCTGTCTGTAAGGTCAATGTGAGACCTGATTTTGTAACCATTTCCACAGGGACTCTGAAGGACCTTGTAGGGTTGTTTCCTTTCTGACCATTCTCTAAGAAACTAAAAAGTCATTCCCTCCTAATTATTACAGGAAAATTAAGTAGGATCAAAATGTATATCAAAAAGCAAAGCTACAGCCTTTGCTAAGGGAGAACTGGAAGATGGAAACTTTTATCTTCTGAGGGCACTTTTCTTAAAACGACATATGGATTTCTCTTGCCCACTGTTACCTTGTGTACATCTAGGAGTGGACCATGAAAGCAATGGCATAGAATCAAAAGAAATGAATACTGAGGACCAGACTTCCAAGAAAATAATCTCCTGCCGTTTCTAAAATAATTGGGAGAGTGATGGAGGAGCACACCAGCAGTATCACATTTAATTAAAAGGAAAATAGTTTTAATCGATTATAGTCTTTCTTCATAGAGACTTTATCCATGATAAAGGAAATACACCAGGTGGAAAACAGATTTTTAAAACAGCTTACTAATTTTCAGTTCTGAAAACCCACAAAAGGGTCTGGTTTTCAAAGTGCTCAAAGCTTGGCAGCTCCCGTTGTGACACTTAAAGACAGATTTTTGGAAAATTCTGTGACTCAGCAATGTTGAACAATCCTCAAAAACCTAGTCCTAAATCCAGAGTACACCACAAAATTCTTTGTGGATTGTAATCTTTCATTACTGAAAGTAACTATTTCACCCCTACAGCTATATAATACAATAAAAAAGTATGTTTCAGAACAATTTGTATTACTGAAAGAACGAACACACATTATCTTGCGTTGGTTTTAAATTTTTATGAAGCAACTGCAAAATAAAAAAATACGTTATACATCCCAGTGACAGCTTTCAAACAGCTTCATGGCCCATCTGATTTCATCAGCTGCACTGACACTTCAAATTACTGTTATCAGCGAGAGCTGCACAAGACTACATAATGAAAATATGTAAAAGTTAAATCTCTGGTGCTGTGACAGTACCACTCAGTAGATGAAAAATGACTCCGTGAAACATTAAAGTCTGAAAAGAGTTATATATGAGCTTAATTACTTTTGCTTGAGAATTCTTCCTGGCATACCAGCCAAATTCCTTGCCTGTTTCTGACTTTTTTTTTCCCCACCTCTTTCCTTGCCAGGGAAGAAAGAAGCTCACAGAATTGAGCTTCTTCAGCTCACTATTGGCTTTATAGTGGACACAGATAGACTCACTCACCATCAGCCATTTCTCTGAATAATCAGACTAGAATCAAAAGCCTGAAATACTGAAATAGCCCCTTCCCTCCCTCTCATCATGGGGATTTTAGTCTGGACCAAAAACAAAGTCTCTGTAAGTCCTACTGCAGAGGAACAATTCCAAACTGGAAACAGAAACAAGGAAGAATTTGCAGATATTTCCTGGAGATCAAGAAACTCCTGACTGCATGGGAACCTTTTGAGGACAGGGCGTTGTAAGAGCTCAGTGGAAAATTTGAGGAAGATCTTTAATGTTGAGAAGCCCTTTAACCACTGGACAATGGGAGTTAACACTGCATAGAAAGTTTTCTGAACTGCTTCTCAACAATTTTCAAATTTAGTATTTTCACATGCAGGATGATCCTGCAGTTCATGTCCTACACCTGCTGGACACCATGGTAATTTATACAGTTGGACAATGCTTTGCAATATTGCACCACCACTGGTGCTTCACCAACATTTTCTGGTATCAATAAATCACCAAGGTCTCTTCAACACGGAGTCAGCACGCCAATTAGAGATGAAATAAAAAGGATCTGTGAAAACTCTGCACCACTCTGAGGGTCTGGACAAGAGGAGAGTAAGAAAGGGACATGCACTCAGGCTGGCAGATACCAGGAATTCTAAATATCAGATCATCACTGGGGAAAATAACTCTAGCAGCTCATTCTGCAGGGTTTTTTTTTACATTTTCCTCTGAAATGCAAAAACTAAAGAGTTAGAAGTCAAAATACCCCACTGATAAGAACTGACAGCTTAGAGTTCATTGAAGTATTTTAGGGCATTCTCCTGAGCACAGATAATTTAAAAATGCATCTTAAATACCAGCAACAAATCATTAAACCTAATTATTCTTCAACTTTTTAAAAATTTCTTCTGAAAGACTTGCCACAAAGATATCAGAAACACATCACATCTATCTCAGAAAGCATCCTTGGCACAAATCATTGGAGACTGGAAGAGAATACCCAGGGAAGCTGAGTGCTGACCCTGCTTTTGTGTTCCTTCAGAAGCGCTGCTCTCGGCCAGCGTGAGGGCGAGAGGAGCTCTCACTCTGAGCTGGTACCATGCTGCTTTATGCTGTTACACAGCACCCTTCTCTGCTCCTCTTTTTATACCATGCATGTGAAAGGAAAATCAATTTGGGGGGAAAAAATAAAAGAAAGCACAGAACAGCTACTGTGAGGGGAATTGCTTCCAGCACAACATAAGAAACGTAGGTCCAGCCCCTGTTCAGTTCTACACTGATGATCGCCAAGTAGGGTATTGCTCAAAATAAGCAGTGGAGCAAAATCTGTCCCACTTTTAGATTAGGGACATGTTAGTCTTTCTAATGTTCAACCTAGCATATAATGAAGAGGTTTCATGAATTTCATAGAAGAGAAGACATAAGGTGGTGAAGTAGCTTTTAAACAAAGCTTCTGATTACACTTTTCTTCAATAATGTGAAAAGATACTTTTGCTAAGGGGGGTAAAATGCCACATGTTATTGCAAACTAACCTTTAACTGAATTAACTAGGGAATGTTTCATGATGTTTCCTCAGGTAAAGTAAAGACTCACATTCTAATAAAATCTTTTTATGTTGTATCCTAAATGAGTTTCACAGATGATTAGTCTGTTCACAAATCACAGACAAATCCTTCTTTACATAGGGACTGTTACACTGCTAAGAAGTGTATACAATTACTCATGGTTACTTTGACCATTTATTTTAAAGAATACATATAATATATATATATATTTATAATTATAGATAATATATTATTTATATAATAAATAATATACAATAATATAATATTTATATAATAAAATACAATAGATAATAATAGATAATAATATATAATAAAATATATTTTCTTTATTCTTAGATCATCCATTAAAATCTTTACAGAAACCACAAGACCCAAAGTTTTACCCACAGAGCTAAAGTCAGGCATCAATCAGCAGTTCTATTAAACGTGTATGTGCACACATGGTTTCACTCAAAATGGTCAGGCAATTCACCTACTTGGAATTAGGCATAATAAGAGGAGACATTCCTGGATGGTGGCACACAGGGAAGGACTTGCAGGTTGGAGAGGAAATAATTATAGATCCTACCACGTTGTAAGTGCAGTTTTGCCTCTCTTCCCACTTGTGCCACGAGTGACAGAAGGCAGCTGCCTCTCAGGGCTGTTTGAGGGGATTGAGGTTTCCAGAAGCAGCTCAATAACCTCAGCCATTCCCCACCCATGTTACTAATGAAACACACTGTTGGGTACCAGCTGCAATTACTGCAAACAGACCCTATTTCTACTTCAAATGACACCTAAACAGTTTCTGTTTGGGGGTGGAAAAGTTACAGAAGTGTTTATGTTACTTAACTTTGATGGCCAATCTATCTTAACATTAAAAATAAACAGCAACAAAGAGCACAAATTTATTTTATGTCAGAAAGATCACAGGTAGTTCTGCTTACATCAGGCTTTCTAGGTATAATACTAGTAGCACAAGGATATATCTTCTTTCTAAGAAGCAGCCCACCTCATGAAAAATGTGGAATCCTCCCCTGTGCTCACCACTACAGCTGGTTTGAGATATTCCTCACATAAATTTTCAAGTTTTGGCCTACAAAACTGTACATGATTGACAGAAATTTCAGCTGAAATTTTTAAGTAACTACCAGAATTCTCCACAGAAAGAAGGCATTTTCAGGAAAAAAAAAAATCAGTCAAAAATAGCTCTGTATCAAGAACAGTTTTGCTGGGAAATTTCCAGCAAGCTGTTTTCAGAAGTACAGACTCAAGCCTTGACAGGTTCTGAGAGGTACATAACACCGAACAGGCCTTCTTCAAGGAGTATCCAGGACAATAAAAATGGAAGGATGTAATTCCCATCCATTTACATGTCACTGCTCACCAGTAACAGAATACACAAATTCTATCAAATTACCTTTCTTTGCATTAGAAAGTTAGAGACTTTCCACTAAGCTGGTACAGGGAACCAGATAACCTGTATTGGCTTTCTTCTGAAACACAAAGGGAGTATAGTTTCTCCTAGCATTTTGAAACATACCAAATTAAAAATTAATAGATTGTCTTTTTTTTTTTTTTTCCAGAAGAATATTTCAAATGTAAATAGGTCCCTACAAAATTCTTTCAAAAGTTAATAAACATCTTTAAGCTACATGTGGCATTGGCAGGAAGAACTTAAACTACAGATGGCAAAACAGATCTCTTTATTTGCACATCCTTCTCTTCATCTGCAATGCTGAAGCAACCACAAAAAAAGGAAAATGTATTTCTGCCAAATCAATGTCAATTTTAAGTAGATTATTCCTTCTGGGTTTACACTATAATTTGATACAATTGGTCAAATATGAGTGCATTATTGTTTTCTATCTACATCTGAGGTACAATCAATGTGCAAAATTAAAGAACCCAAAGGCTATCCAGGGTAAAACTAGAAAAGACCCGAGTTTTCACAGCCCTACACTCCCATGGGTACTGCACTGGTGGCACGGGATTATTTCCAACATATACTACAGAAGGATAAACGGGAGGAGGACTGTGCTTTGTATTTTCAAATGATGGAACTCCATTCATGGCAACTTGAATCTGGGATTAAAATTTATGCCTATTTATAATAACAATAACAATAAAGTAAATAAATACAGACTTTACCAACTTATTCAGTGCTCTTTCTATTTTCTTCCTAGTCACGCTTTATTTTGCAAAGCCCACAAACTTCAATATGTCATTTATCCAATAATTTGTCAGTTGTCTTCACAGTTTTCCATGACCACAATCCCATCTGAAGTGTATTTTCTGAGTTGAAACAGATAATTGCTGCCTCATTTTAATTCCAGTCCCATCTTAAAATACATTTCTACTAGTAAGTCAAAAGATTAGTTTTAATTATTTGAGAATACTAATGATCTTGTACTCCAATTTAGCAGTTATCTGTGGACTTTTTTTTCCCAGCAAATGCTTCCTATGCTCCTCTAGGCATTTAGATCTGATCCCTGCATGCCTGTGATGGTGGCAAGCTATGTGGAATAGGGTTTTTACAGAAGACAAAATGAGCTGGAAAAAGAACTTGGATAGTTTTTTGAATTTGCTACTCGACACCTCTCCGCATCTATTGAATACAAAGGTCTACATGCAGTTTTCCAGCTGGGGAAGTCCCACAACCAGTGGCACCTGGAATTATCTCTCTTGTATTATGCTCTTATATTTTCTTTCTAAAAATCTATTCACTGTTCTCAGGAGACAGCATATTAGGAATAGATGTAATTTTAGTCCTACTAGAAAAGATATATTGAGACTTATAATTCATTTGAAGAGCAACTTGAAGCTCTGTGTAAAAGGTAATTAAATGAGGACCAGGTGCAGCCTGGCTATCAATGCAGCCAGCCTAGAAATTCTTTGGGGAGCTATTCCTCTTTTCTGGCTGTATATCCCCATTTGGCTTTACACTGCCAATCAGCCTTACAACTTCACAACTATCTTTAAGAAAGCTATAGATGAGTAACAGCTGAGAAGATGGAGAAGTCCTCACATCTCAAGCAAGGTGTGAATCCAAGGTAAGCAACAGGTTTGCTGCAATGCAGGAATGTGGCTTTCCCAGGCTTTTCACTGAGCAAAGCCTTCTGTTTCCCTTAGAGTCCTGAAATGTGAAGGTTGGGAGCCAGCAATCGCACAGTCTCAGGAACATTTTCCTGGGGATGGCTCATTCAAGGCATGGATGGATGCTCCCCTTCACCTGCCATCCTCTAACAGGAAAGATGCATCCCAGCTCTCAGAAATCCTGCCTGTAAGTAGCAAAGCCCAAGAAAGGATGGTTTGTTGTTTACCCAGGTGCTAAGGGCTGCCTCAGCCATGCCTTTTCCATGTAACCACAGGCCTTTATCTCTCTTTCTTTATGCCCCAGTTCTTCACATTAAAACACAGAGCTAATCCCACTTCTCCATCACTGGAGTGCTGCCACAAGGATAAAGAACGTAGATGTTTGGCAGCCAGTGCATAACCAACCTGCAATCCCTGCCATGAATAATGCTGGTGTAGAGATACCTACACCCAGCTTTTCTGGAGGTTGCTCAGGAATTAACAGCAAGCTGCAAAATACTCACAAGAAGCATTAAGACTGGGGTTTTGCTGATATTATTAGAGGCAGCTAGTTTATTTTAAGAATAACTGCATTAAAACACAGTTAGAGAAGTGAAGAGGTCAGACTTAGCATCTCAGAGACATGGGCTGCACACGGTGCCCAAGGGAGCGTTTGGCTGCTCCATGCAGGGTTTCTGTTCACTGATGGCTGCGCTGGAGGCATTTAAGGATAATGGGATGGAAGCACTGATTTACTTGCTGTTAAGCAACTCTCTTATAAACTGGAGTTTGGTTTCACTCACATTGAGATACTTTCTTTGATTTTCTATTCCCAACAGATAGGAGTAGGGATAGTGCTTTAAGCATAAATGCTGTCTCTGGTAAACATGGACCAATTTCTAAGTACATAGGAAGCTCTGGGTTTTGCAAATGCACTAGAGAACATACTATATTTATTTTGTAACATCACTGCTTTTTGTTTGTTAGTACAAAAAAATACTGAAATTAAAGCCACATGAATATTAAATGAAGCTTTAAATAATTTATTTTTAGTTTTGCCCTGCACATGGCTTTACTTATGGGTACTGCTAACAAACACTTAAAAATATACATGCACACCTGAAACAAACTGATTTTATTTCTTAATTAACAAAAAGTTATTAACAGAGTGAGTACAGAGAGCTTTAAGTAGCTTTTAGGTGCACTATAATCCTTCCATTCTGGTACCCAAGCTCAGCTCCTCCAAACCAGCTGAAGCAATGTGGAACTAACTGCAGGCAAGCAGGAGCTGGTAAGAAACCATCATGATTTTAAGCCAGAAGAATAAACTGAGATTTTTTTTCAGGAAACCTATTTTTTGCAAAAAATGTACGCCATGCTACAGGATGCTACAAAAACACCATTAGAATGACCACTTTGAAACAACATACTGCACCTCTTTGCCTGTTAAAGAAAGGAAGTAGAGAAATTATCCACTGTAAATACATTGGTCGATTTCCATTTCTTTTCCTAACAGTGAATTGTCCAAACACCGAGAAATTGAGTTCACCTAGTATTAAAAACTATGCACTAATTGCATACATATTACTTCTCTCTTAGAGTAATTTTTTTTGAAGAGTCTGTTTTTCTATGATCTCCAAAGATGACTAATTGCATAGCTCTATGTCAACAATTCAGGTGTCAGACTGAAGACATGAATCAAAGCTCAAACTCAATTAAAAACAGCAACAAAATTAGGAATAGGAATCCTATCCTCAGAGTGAGAATCTGGAAATGCAGATGCCAATACAACCCAAGCTTAATTGATAATTCAGGTAAAAATGCATTTTTCATAAAAGTTCTACTAGATTTCATTGTAGAAAAGGAGCACAACGTCCCTGTGAGCACGGATGAAACACATGTTTAAAATAACTCAATACGTCCTCACTCAAAATGCTTTTCAGTTTGCTCAGTTGCACTTCAGGTATATGAATTAATGGGAAATGCATGACTGAAGCTTCATACACACATCCACAGATGGCCCTTGCCAGGAGCAAAAAATATGTAAAGTAGAAAAGTTTCAAACAGAAGGACTCACACTGCTATAGAGGATACCGGCGTGTACTATCCTGTAAGAGGTAGGATAATCAGGCACAGTGCTGATTTGAGTGATAAAAATGAATATAGATTGGGCTAGACTGCAAAGTACTGTAAATCAACACAGCAGCATTAACTTCAGAGTCGGAGAACCCGGCCATCCCATTTAATTGACATTTTAAGCCTGAATGAGACCAGCAGATTCTCAGTATCTTGAATAACAATTAGACTGTATCCTATATATAATGCATAAAGAGACACACTTCTCATTCTAGTGATAATATTTGGTATTTCTGGGTGAATAAATGCAATGACAAAGAAGGAAATTAACAGCAAATCACTGTGGCTAATAAGGAAGTGTTGATCCAAAATATTAATTCTCTCCACAGAGGGAAGACAAGCTAGACAGTAGGCTGCAGCAGAGCTGTAGAAGAATTGGCAATTAGACAAATGCTATGTGTACTATCTTTAAAGTACAAAGAAATGATTTGTCTTTGCCAGACTGTGAAGAAGGTAAGCTGACATAAATTAGAAGACATTAATGGATGTTAGTTTCTTATTATTCACATTGGTAAGGTTCTCCATCATCTTCACAGAATACAAGTATCAACTAGAAAAAAGCAAAGAAAGTTTCACTCTGTTATCATAGGCTCCTCCAGACCATTATTTCAAAATCAATCCCTGCAGCAATGCCCAAATGCCAAACAAGTCAAGAACACAGCACAGCTGACACTATTCATCCCATTTCTAGTGGTCCAAACCCACATAATGCCATTCCTCTCTCAGCTCTCTTTGTCCTGCAAAGTAGCTTGTTCAGCTTCTCACCCATGCAAAAAACACACAAAAAAGGAGGTTATTTATTTTAATAAAATTCCACTGAGAATATGCAGAGCAACTCAGTAGAAGGAAAGGATATTTAGTCAGCTTTATGCACCAGTGTGACTATTTCTGATGAGCAATGCCTGGCATGGTAATTAAGGCTGTTGCACACTGCCCTGCAAAGCCACTCAACAGTGGGACTACTCAAATCTTCAGCAACACAAATATTGCAGCATAACATTAAAAAACTTGACTGATGAGGTCCCTGAGCAGGACTTCCAACCCAGGGGGATGTTTCTACACACAGGACAGTCAGTTGCTCTTGCAATGCCCACTAGTTATTAAACCAGATTTCCCATCAGTGATGACTCATTTTAGCTGCTCTGGTTCAGAAAAGTAAGTAAACAACAGCCCAGGTTATTTCAGTGGTGTTGAAGGATCAGAAAATGAAGATTTTGGAGTAAAAAATGGGAAGAACAGTGCTTGATAATTGCATGGAAATGTAAATGCTTTGGGGAAATTACATGGAGGCAGCAACTGGCATAAATTTAGAGGGACTGACTGAGGTATTTTGGTAAGTAAAAGTACAAATGAAACTGCTTTTTACCCAGTTGAGCTCAGTTCTGTTTGTGCACTTTCACACATGCTTCCTGTCTGTAGAGTAAGACCATGGTAGATAAGACTGTGGTGGTCTCTCACATCTTCCAGGACACTCATGGCACCAGATAGTGAGGCTTTTTGGTTTTGTTTTGATTTTTTTTTTATGATCAAGTTTGGATTCCAGTATTGCTAGAGGCAAGCAGTTTCTTTTACTATTTATTAATTCGTCATTGCTCTAGCAATTGGGAATCCAGCCCTTTGGATTAACAGCCAAGCTGGGAGCTGGTTAGATATGGCAAGCGAGCAGGCTTTTAAATGCCTGCTACACCAACTCCCATTTCAAGGCTCCAGCACACTTGCTGAGCAATACAGCCAGCACCTACAGATCTAACACCTACCTTTCAGCTTCCACATGCACACAGGGCTCGGGAAAATAGCTTTGTTATGATATGTAAATAAATCCATGCATACTTGTACCATTGGTCATATAGGGGGGTTCATGAAAAATCTAATACCTTATCACGACTTGTATCAAATGGAACATTTTGCAGATGTGAAATAGGAACAGAACAAGGCTGGAAATGGATTCAACGATAACTGGTTTTTCTTGATGACTTTTACAGACAGCAACCTCACGTGTAGAGACTTCTAGGCATTCCACAGCTTTGCTGAGTGGTGATGGGGAAGATAAAGAAAACAATTTTCCTTTATCTGAAAATGTGTAAATGAATGATTCAACTGCTATATCAGTGATAAGATGATTGCTAAATGGTTCTTCTCAACTTCTATCAATGGCCTGATGAAAGGAATTAATGCTGACAGTGATAAATTGTTTTCTCAGGCATTGAGACTTCATGACAAGAGAGGATTTCTTTTGAGGTCAGAAGACTCTGTATCAGTTGAATATTGTTCTTCATTACATGCATTGGAGGCACCCAATGATTTGCTGGGCATTTAAGCAACTTGTGACTTATCCCTTTGCCTCTCCACACTGATGTGGATCATCTCTCTTTACTGAATGCACAGGCTATAATACAGATCAGTTCGCTCACCATCTTTCCTCTCTCATTTATCTGGTTACATTTATCTCATTAATCCATTACAGACCTCACATAATCTGTCTCCAGGTTTTGAGGGTTCCTTAATGTAAATGTGTTTGCTCAAATATATCAGACTTAATGGACATGCTTTAGGATGATGCATGTCAAATTTAATGTATTTACCACATTAATCAGGCTTGTTTCCTCCACATCTATTTCAATTGCCCAAAAATGAGAAAACATGAATTTAATAGCTGTTTACTTAGTACCCCAGTAAAAACACCCAAAGTTTTAGTAGTTTACATAATGGTGGACAAAACCAAGTGTTTGGTTTGGCAGAGGGGGGTGTCTAGTATTTTTTTTTCTCTCACTGGAAACTTGGTACAAGCTTATAAAATAAGCAGAGGGACTACTACTGTTTTCATCAAGCTTTGGAATAAGACATCGGATAATTTATATAACTAAGCACTATGAGTATGTACATTAAATGGCACATTCAGAAATGAAATTTGAAACATACTTTCTCAGTTCCAGTGTTCATCAGATCTAGATTTCAGAAAGAAACCAAGAGAAAAAAAAAAAGGGCAGATTGCACTGGAGCAAGGATCTGTTGGTTAGAAATGGTTATTGGTATGGATACAGAAAGGCAGGCTCTGACTGGTAGCCTGGATTTGTGGGGAGTCAGACAAGGAGCAATACTGGGGTACCACACAGGCACTAGAGTGACCACCAGTTTCAAATGGTGCAGGTGAACAAACAGGAGGAGAAAGTTGAGAAAAGAAAATGGATATATTTGTGGGAAAAAACCAGATAAGAACCAGAAGAAGAAGAGGAGCCAGAGACAAACAAATTTATCTGGGGCACTAGAAAGAATGCAGGTCCTTCTCCACACAGGAAAGTCTGATCAAGAAGTGCGGTTTTTTGTTATCATATATACATTTTCATAGTATGGCTACTGGGTGCTGAATAATAAAATATCAGAATACAACAGCCAAGGTTCTCATTAGTATTTGATACATCAATACAAACAATTGTAATGCTGACACTTCATTTTAAAACACACTTCTATCTGCAGAGTCCTACCTTTGCTATCAGTATATCCGTAAAATTGCTATCAAGGAGCTAATAACTTATCTATAAAACTTGCTGTGAAGGACTTTCCTGGCTCCTACTGAAAATGCTACTTTGCAGCATAGAAACCTTAAAGGAGGGGATTTTAAAACACAGTGCAACATATAAAATACCCACTACACTTCTTCTCTGGAACATGAAGCATCTAAGGAATTCAACCAAATGCTCTCTAAAGAAGGCAAATCTCCAAAAAGTTTCTTAAAAAAAAAGGTTTCTTCCTTTTTCTGACCAGATTACCTTTAAATTACACTGCAAAATCCTTCTGAAAGGTTGTTCTTGGAAAGCAGAAAAAACGATGATAAAGCCTGCCATAAGGCAGATGATTATCAGGGACTTTAATGGAATTGAGCTCTGGGCTACAGCAGAGCTACAAAAGAATCCCTTGACCTCAGTGTGTGTTTTTGTTCTGACACAAAGCAATAAAGTCTACAGTGCACTTTTAATGTCGCTTTGATTGTGTGGAAGCCCAACCCTCTACCTAGCTGGAGACTTTTCAAAACCCTTTTTAGTCTCTGAAGGCATTTGCTCTGTATTATCTACAAGGTTCCCATTTAACACTGGATGAATCCATTTTGAACAACTGACCTGAACCTCTAATGAAAATTTGACAAAAATTAGTTCCAAGTCCTTCTTCAAAGTTTCAAAAATTCTGGCTACATTTATCTTCATAATCTTTGTCCAGCTCTGAATTTCACTTGAAATTCTCCAAACAAACAAGGGTCAATGCACAGTTAGGTAATTTCTTTCCAGGAACTGTGAATCTTTCTGTTGTAGATTCTAACACCAACCTTCCTCAGGGATTTAACTCCCCACACAACTTCAGTAGGAAATACCTTGTGCTTCCAGTGGAGCAGGCAGTATCAATAACACCCAGATATATTTTGGATTGCTACCACCAATTCTCCTTTTATCAACCCACAGGCAAACTGCAGGTCTATTCACATTGTTAAAATCTATTTTATTTTACCAGTGATGTTATTTTGATGACAAAATCTACCTGCAGTGATGCCCCTGATGTCAAAAATCAACAGGCTTTTACTAAACAATGAATCTGGCCTTTTAGCTCAATCAGAGGCATATTAAATATAACATTTGAAATCATAAGCTTTCCAGTTCAATAAAACAATTTCTTTAGATGAACTGTCCATACTTTCATGCACTCCCTGAATTTCAGTGCTTTAGACCAGAAGTGTTTGTTTGATTCACTTATGTTGCTAAGGATGAAATGACTGCTGGAAATCCACTATGGAGAATAAACACATTCACACATAGAAATATCTGTGACAAAAAAAGAAACCCTCTTTCTTTGTATTGAAACCTGAGTATAAATTTAAGAATAGACTTGAAACTTTCTCAGACACTTCTCATCAGCCTGTTTATGCTGAGGCTATGTTTTGTGTGAAGCTTGAGTATATCATTAGCAAAAAGCTTATTCCATGCTGACTTGCTCCACTAGCAAATTTGCCACCCATTTCAGGTAACAAAGAGAAAAGGAAACTGGACCCAGAAAATTTATCATCATGCAACTTTCAAGCTGGGGTTTGATAAATCACTGAGAAAATGGCACATTCAGTCCTTCCCCTCAGCCTCAGCAGAGGTTCATACCAACACTGAAGTATCATATGATTAATTACGACTAAATTTCCCGTTCATTACAGATATATTCCCAAAAAGAAAACAGCCTGTTAATTTGTGTATACCCAAAAATACTGTTGCTGTATACCTTAGTATTCCCATGAGAAATTGCCTGCAAGAAGGAATTCTTCAGTAATTAACAATTGCTTGCTTGTGCCATGGATTTTTGACTTTTCCCTTGAAGCTGTTTATCAATGAAAATTCTTAATGCATTATAATTAATACAATCACACTTTTGCAGGACTAGCTGCTAATTTGAAACAGTACTTGAAATATGAAATATTGAACTTTTTAACAAATGCTTTGTTCCTTTCAAGATGTCCAATTATTACATTCTGCATGTAAAGGTGTCATCTCTAACTGCCTGGTAAGTTTTCGGGCCATTGTGACAATGGGGAAAATCAAGACAAATAATGACACTTCTACTCCCTTGGGGGGAACAGAATTCTTTTTCTTTGTAAAATGAAGGCACTTTTTTTTATGTTTACATGGGAACAACACTGTCAGGAGCTTGACACATCATCTGTGCATTCAATAAAGGAATTTTATTTATAGGAATACTTGAAGGCCCTGCTGTACCTGTCTGAGCTGGGGAGTCTGTCATGACATGAAGGGGAACTCAATGTCCCTCCTTTTACTGGGTACTTTAGCATTTTCCACTTCATCCCCCTTTCAAAACACAACTACTTTATTGCAAAGGGCTTGAGGAAAGAGCTCTGAAGATGACTGGACCTCAAAGGGATACTCACAGATCCTTAGGTCTGCTGTCTGTGGGGGTGGGAGCACTGGTAGCATCTGTGCTGCCAGGGCCACGTTTGGCTTCCTCACTGACACTACAGCAAAGGCCTCCAGGGTGTAACATATTTTACAAAACTTTCAAAATGGTTTAAATATATTTTGAAGAAGAACATAGCACAATACAAGTGACTGCTTCATATGGAAATGATCATGTGTTCCTGGGATACAAGTGCATGAGGAAGAAAATTGTATATAACTGGGCATTCCTGCTTTCTTTCAACTGAGCAAATCTGAAGAGCCAGCAAAATACTTAAATTGGTTTAGATCAGCAACTGACAATTAAAAACCTAGCAACTGGTATTTTACATGTTTTTTGATTAACACACCTAGGAATATCTCACTATTAGAACGTGATGAACCAGGATTGCCTCACGTGACACCTACCCAGAAGACTGTCATTAGTATCTTGTTTATTAGTTAACTGGGCAGGACTGATGCCAGTTGCTGTAGTTGTTTCAGTGACAACTACAGCAACGTGGTTTTCCTGCTATATAAAAAAACATTTTCCCTGCTTAATCATAGCCTTTCTACATCTTCTATACATTCAGCTCTAAGTCTGTTTTGATCAAACCCAGTAGAACAAATGCATTAAAATACAGCTAAAAACCCTCAGTGAACTTTGTTTTCCGGGGAAACAAGGGCGAATGGCTTTTAGCTGATGGAGAGTGGATTTAGGAATTAGTAAGAAATTCTTTACTATAAGGGTGATGAGGCCATGGAACAAGTTAGTGAGAGAAGCTGTGGCTGCCTAAAGAAATCAGTATCTTTCTATGAAAACTTTTGTATCAGAAAAATGCCAGAACCTCTACCAAGGAATTTTAAAAGCATCTGACCACCTGCTCCATAACCACTATGTCCTGTCAGAGACTCAGGTTTGGTGCCTGTGGGAGGAGCAAAATATTAATACTCTCAAAAGCCACCAGCACAATATATTACAGGACCCAGTAACAAATAAATTATAAAAATATAGCAACTAGGCCTCAGCCACAACCACCAATTACACTGATGAACACCAAGGAAAAAAGCTCTTCTGATAGTTGGGGTTTTTTTCTTTTTCAGTATCTAGATTAAAAAATTGAAACATTTCACATAATTCAAAGTAAAAGTTTTGAGAATTTTTGGGATGAAGGCAAAGTAATTATTTCAGTACGAGGAAAAATAATTTTGAACAATTTTAAAGGAAGTATTCTCTCCTGGGCAATTTCTGGTAACAGAAAATAAGTCCTTTATGCACAGAATGAGAGGTATGTATTTCTGTGTGCAGGGCTAGTGCCTACCCACACACAGAATGCCCTCAGAGTCTCACATTGTACACAGTTCTTGTTATTCAGTTGCTGTCATGGAGCCAGGTTAGGGCTGAGTTCTCAGAGAGGGAAGGGTTTAGGGATCTTTTCTCAGGTAACACAGCCAGAGTTTATTTGTCTGAATTTGGGACTGAAAGGGCTGTACAAGTCAATAAAGCATGCAAACATTTTCCTACTGCCCCCAAAAGAAATGTGTTTTGACACGATACCTCTGTTTGGACTTGCTGGGTTGGCAGTACCAGTGAAATGAAAGAGATTCTGGCTAGAAAACATGGAATCAGATTTTAACTTTTTAATGAATTTTTTTACTGCAGTCTCTATGTGCAAAGGGAACTTGCTAAAGGTGAGTTTTTCTTGTTCAGTCAGTTCCTTATATTGGTGACACACTGCTCTAGTACAAACCTCAGACTTCTGGTTTGTCCTCCATTGCCTATTAGATATTTTTACATGAACTGAGACTGAAAATTAGTACATGCCAATCACGAGGCGGGGTGGATGGTGCTACCCTTCTACAGCAAAGGCAACTTTATTTTCAATAACAGCTTTAAGGTCTTCTGAACAGACATCTGTTTGCTACTCCTTGTGGTTTAGTTTATCACAGTAATTAGGCTGCTATTAAGAATTTTATTCTGAATTTGACTAATTCAAGGCCAGATGACAGAGTTACAGTATGTCAGTATTACTCCCACTGAAAGTCTCATGCACAACAACCCTTATGTTAAGCCACTATATGTAACCCACTAGTCTTGGAGGCTGAAATAATCTTTCCTAACCAGATCCCAAGGCCCTCCAGTCGAGCATTGCATGGCCAGCAATGGTAATGGTGTGTAATCATCTCATGCATTTTATGAAATCTGGCTATCCAGGAGCTAAATGAAGGCTAAAGCTCACAGAAGGGGGCAAACAAATAAAATAATGAGAATTAAACATGTCTTTTTCCCAAGAACTGATAGCAATAAAATCCAGTGTAAAATATAATTTTGTACCTATCACATGACTCTGACATGTAGTCCTTGTCATGGTGTCCTCCTCTTCTTCTTGCAGGTTTTCTGTGACTACTTTAGCCTGTACATAGTGCAACAACAAAAGTGAAGAACATCTGTGACTCTGTTTATGTTGCTTCATGACAACTACAGACTATTTTTCAGAAATAAATCAGAGTAAAGTTACATGGCAGCTAAGAGTGGAATATATAGCCTGTCTTATTCCATGAATGATAACTGACGATAACAACTTTAATTTCATTCAAAATCGCAACATGCAGCAGTGAAAAACACCCTTGGAAGATGCACTTCTTCAAAATAAAAATGTAATATATGGTGTGGTATCTCTTTAGTTCAGTTTGCAAACACTGAAGTTTGGTGTTTTTATTTCCACCTCTGTTTAAAAGTGTTTATTAGCTAGACAGAGAGAAAAAATAATTTAAGAAAGCAGTGCACTCTAAGAGCCTGTATGTGGTATTCAAGTTTGTGTTAATCAAATCCCTCAGGTATTCTAGTTTTTTTCAGACAAATATGTATCTTCACCATGTTATTCTACAGTCCTATTTCCCAAGTGGACAGATAATCTGAGAATCTCCCTAGCATAAAGTGAAACCCCCCTCTGTCATGTGTCATCAGTGGCCACAATTCAGATCCAGGGACATATTCTTCTGCCATACTACATAAATCAAAACAGGAATAAAGATACTTCGAGTGTGATGAGAGGAGGAAAGGCAGCACCCCAGAAAAAATTGTTTTCAATATCTCAGGGATCTTAAATTATTTGCTAATCACTCTCTGCTGTTTTAAACTGCTTACAGCACACTCACAATAACAAGAGCACATTCTGTAATCTAAACCACTGGAATTTATCATCATTTGCATGACACATCTTCGATCAGAGTGTAAATCCTGCTTGCTGGGTTACAGAAGCAGCCCTATTGACCTCTTGTGACCAGCCTAAGTACGACACCAGAGACTCGCTCTCTACATTTGTAAAAGTGCATTTATCATCTCTTAATCCTAGGGATTTGACTACATCTTCTCTCTCTTCCAAAGTGCCTCTCTTCAGGCTGTGGAAAATGAGGAGGCGAGCGATCATTTGGCATCCAGTGCCAGGTGGAACAGTTTCTCACATTTGCAGAGTGCACAGCCAAGTGCTGCTGTGACATTTCACAATATTGCAATAGATCCCTGGGTGTTCCCCAAACACACAGACTGCGCACACGGAGTGCAACACAAAACTCCTGGTGTCTCGGGTTTGGTGCCACGCTTCCACATCACAGAGTGAAGCCTGTGGCTGTTCTAAATCACACAGGGCTGCAATAAAATCACAAAGATGAAATGAAGCAGCGCAGCACAGAAATGATTGTATCTCACCTTAAGCTCCAGCCAAGGACATGAAGAAGTACTGGAGAATGTGGAATATCCTTGGTGTAGGCTAAAGTGTTATGTATTTCTGCTGGCTGGCCTTTAGAGCAAAGTGCTTTTTTGATGAACACTAACGGGAAGTGTATCCCTCTGAAGGTGAATGCACAAGGCCACCACTGGTAGAACATTGCTTTTTCCATAAATTCAGTGGAAGTCCAGCAATAACATTGTTTGGATGAAAAGAAATCAGAGGTAATCGGTGCATATGTTATGGCATAACAGTGCCTCAAGCCTTTACCTGGCACATCATAAGAAAAGTGATTTAATCATCAAAAATTAAATAGCTTTTACAGGAAAAAACTTGCTAGAAAATTAATGTTAAAAACTGTTCTGGCCAGGATTTAAAGCAGCAGAATATATCTGATAAGCAGCTTGGAAATACAGCAGCTTCTGCACTGAACCGTAAGACTGCACTTTGCATTGTTCAGAGAAGAAAAGAAATCTTCCTGGTTTATGGCTTTTCAAAAGATTTATGCTGTTTTCTCCAAAAGCATTAATTTTGTCTTTTTATGAGCAAAAAATGCACAACAGGCCACTCTACTGCATGTGACTGTTTTCAGTCACAGCTGTCTCCCAGCCCTTTGCAATCTGCTTCAAAGTAAGCAGACATCGAAGAATAACTGGAAATGATAGTAATAAGATTCATGAACTTTGAATTTAAAGACTTTGCATTGTTTTTCTTTTAGAAGTTTGGAGGACAAGATGAAATATCACATATTGAGGAATCTCAAGGTATATCTCTTTCATAAGTTAGCATTAACAACCGTAAGCACATTTTAAATCTCATCATTCTAAATGTCCTCAGTCTTTTGGCACTAGATATCTCTTTCAGGAATTAAGTGCCACAGTAAACACAATATGAAGCTCAAAAAAAAGAGAAACATATAAATGTAACTTAATCTTCAAAAACAATAGATAAATACTTTGTTTCCCTGCTAACAAAAGAGTGTATGGTGTAGCAGAAGTAGTGCCTTTTCACCATGACTAACATGTCCTTAAAAACTAAATAGTATAATTAGCATATCTCCATTATTTATGTACATTAAGGACAATCTTTGTAGTTCCCTCATAAAATGAAGAGTGTTTCTTGAAGATATACTTAAAAGACTATTATTGCAGCATTTAGAAAGACTTCACAAAATGACAGACAAAAAGCACAGCAAATTATTGCAGCATTAGAAAATAATAAGTTAAAAAGAAATTGCAGAAGCAATGTGTAGAGTTCTTTGTACTTCTGTACAGTGAAGATATACCCTAAGCTGTCAGGACCATATTAAATGGGGCATAGTTAAACCGAGTGGCTCTGATAAGGGGCTCTGCTTTGCTATCTAAGTTCTAGATCAGTTGGATTGAATTTCCTGCATATTGCACATTTCCAGACTTTCATTCTCTCTCTTTCCTTTCAGTGACACTACAAGGACAGCCTTAGATACGCTTATAATTTGTGGTTTTATAATGCAGGAGACATCTACATTTTCAAAGAAGAGATGATACCAGAGGAGTCAGGAGGAAAGTTTTCAAACACATTCATTTTGCATATGTTCCCTGTAAGTTTTAAAAAAATGACCTTGCAGATGTTCTCAGGAAAGACATCTGTATTAAAGTAAAAAAAAAGAAAAAAAATTTGCCTGAATTTGAAACCATGTATTGAATGCCTTCACCTCAAGCATCCTAGACATCAGCCCTAAGCTGAGTTTTTTCAGCTCCCATTATGAAGCTTTTTGCAATGTTCCCAGAGAATTTTTATTTCAGATTTCCTCAGATGAAATAGTTGTATGTGCTGCACTTCAGTAACTCAGTTCTATCAGAACAACAAAAGTAACAGCCTCTGCTTCACAGCAAGTATTATATTTGGCACAAGTTTCCAGCCTGTTAAAATTGTAGTTATGGTTAATAATCATCATGATAATATGGACAGGACAGCTATCTCAGGAATAAGGAAAAAATGCTATAGGGTTAAAGCATCTCTGTTCTCCTCGTGCTGGACTTTAAAACATCATAGGAAAGGCCCTTGATTTTTAAAGGCAAGACATTGCTTATTAAATTCTAAGGTTAATTAAAAGAAGCTTCACCAGGAAGGGCACCCCTTCAGGCTGACTTTAGGTTACAATCCTAGACTCTGTGTGAACACTTCTCAATGCAGTAAAGTTAGTCCAGAACCAGAATCTAGCAGCTAACAGAAAATAAGCTGATTTTTCTTCTACATTGCAACATTCCTCCTCTCTGGGTAAATTAAATTATCAGGTACAGTTAGTACCTTATTGCATAATAAAACTAACTTGAGGGCATTAACAGGGAGATTTTTAATGGCACAAAGAGAAATGCAGGTCCAATGTATGTTTTTGCTTTTGAACATTCCTTCTTGAGTAAAAAAACTTCCAAAATGTTGTCAAATACATAAACATCTTTTCCACATCAGCTGTGCACTTTTTAGGCTTAATGACTTTTATAATGTTCAGAGGAATGTTCAATACTGGCATGCAATTTTCAGGGAAAGGGGAAAAAAATTAAAAAAATAACGGTCCTATTATTTCACTCTACTACAGTATGATTATAGCATCATTGTGCATGTATCTTCACTGGAATTGAATTGCCAGCAGAAGCAGTAGGATCTTCATGACTATCTGTATAATGTGGCCTATAGTCAAGCTGCCAACTTTTGTATTAATTCACAATCCTCTAGCTATACAAAATCTTTCTATCTTATGTACAAACAGTTATTATCCTGTTTGCCTGCAATGGCAATAAGAAACACATCCGGAAGTTAAAAAGAAGGTAATAATGTTTTCATGTACTGAAGTACTTACCAGGGTCTGATTCTGCATTTCCATATCAGCTTTTGTGTTGCTGTTTTTCTTGTGGTTTCCTTGAGAGCTGATAGAGTTGCCATGAAGAGAGGAGCCCTGGGAGCTGCCCTTCGACACACTCCTGTAGGAAACATTATTTGATCCACTTTCTGTCTGCTGAGCTGCTTTCTTATCAACTCTGCAGGTAGAGAGTGATTCCTCTGATAAATTGCATTGCCCTTCTTCAATCGCTCTACTTTCCCATTCCTTTAATGTTTAAAGTAACCTCTCTGTATCTTTCTGTCTCTAGACCTTTGAGTGATAAATGTTTCTAACTAGCCTTGATCAAACCTGTCACTTGTAATTTCAGGTAGTATATCAATTTAGCCTTTCACATATAATGATTTATATTATATTTGGGACTGCTGTGGGGCAAACGTGAAAACACAATATACCAATTGCTAAGTTCTTCTGTGACCAAAGGTTGTGATAGCTAGAAATGTAATTAATTCTGACAAGTTACCAAATATGTGTTTTCTGGTTACAGTACAGGAAGATGGAATACATTAAAACATGTACCTAATTACCCTCTATCTTTACACACCATCTGCCTAGATTCTTGATTTCTGGAATAATTTGAATTATCAGCTTGGATGTAACTCGCCTATCTTTAATTTCAAAGACCAATGGTTTGGTTAACAAAGTAACAAGAACAAAATTATCATCACATTGTTAATGTTTTTTTTTTTTTTTTCTGTAGAGATTGAAGTCCCAACTATGCACCTGTTTGCTACTGTGCATTCTTAGCACAAAAGGAACATACACTGAACTTTGTATCTCAGCATCTGTAAAGCTACATGGACGTCAACACATCCCAAATTGTATTCTGGAGTTTTACCTGTTTAAAAGTTCTCTCATAAAACTGTCTTTTGGTGAGTAGGCAGCTGTGGTGGAACCTCTGACTTGTTCACACTCAATCTCACCAGGAGGGTCTTGGGAAGGCTTCATAATTTTGCTCTCCATGGCTAAAATGTCATCATCATCAGTTTTCCTGTTAATTTCATTTTCTATTTCACAGTGTTGTTCAGTTTTCTTTTTTTCTTTTCTTCTCTCTAATTTTGCCTGCTTAATTCCAAATCCTGAAACTTTTGTATCCTTTTTTTCCACCTTAGTTTTAGGAACATCAGTTTTCCTGCTACTCAGGGCTGGCAGCTTACTCTTTCGGAAGCCAAACCAACTGGCTATAGAAGGCCCAGTCTTTTGTTTAGTCTCCACAGTGGGGGATTTGGTTTGTCCCTGACCCTTTTGCACATTTTCTTGAATGCATAACATGACTTTCTCCTCTATTGTAGGTTGCAGAGATGGTGAACTCAAAAGATCATTAACCTTCTCAGAGGTTTCTGCTAATTTTAAAGACATTTGCTGTCTTCGTGACTTTGTTGCTTCCAGTTTATGAGGACACTTTACTCCATCAAAGCTTTGGAAGGACAAAATTTGTTTGGAAGATACAGTAGCTGAGGCTTCTAACTCCAATTCTGCTGACAGAACACTTTTTTTACCTGGAGCTTCATGCTTAAAGCTTTCAGTGCCTTTCTCACTCTGCACAGATAGACTGCGTGCATCTTTCTGAGAAAATGGTTTGTTTCCATCACATTTTGAAGCGTTGTGGAACTGGTCTACTTTTTGAGATGATCTGAAGGGAAGTTTGCTTGGGCTTCCATGCTGGCTATTGCAACTGCTCGTATTTCCAAAAGAGCCTTGTCTAGAATAAGAATTTTCTGTGGGTTTAGTAGTATATAAAAGAGTCTCTGGTGTCACTGCTGACCCAGAAACAGCCTTGATTTGAAGCACTTCCATGGCTGAGTTCTGCCTTGTTAGTGAATTCCCTCTGTCAGAAGTGTTTGTAATAATCTGAGTCCGTACTTTCCCGAGACCTTCTGTCACAGGGGCAGATGGCTTCTCCCCTGTGTGAATGCTGAAACTCTGACTACGAGCTTTCGCTCCGTTCATGCCCAGAGCTGGCTTCAAGTGCGACTTGTTGCTAGAAGAAACAGACCTCTTAACTAATTTGTTTTCTAATCCATCTCCTCTGTCTACCACCAAGTTGCAGTTTTCATGTGAATGAGCTGATGCTGTATCCATACCAAGTCCCACAGCACAATTATTTCTTACTTCAGTATCAGACTTGGAGTCCTTCAATTCCGCATCCGTTGCACCTTTGGTGGTTACACACACAGACTCACTTTGCTTGTACTTACTGGAACTCACATTACTTTTGGAAGCTGCATTTATACTGTCTTTTTCCTGCTTCCCTGGTACAGTAGAGCTCTTGCGGAGAAGCTGGGGAGATTTGACAAATAATTTCAGTCCCACAGGGAGACGGGTTTTCATTCCTCTCTCATTAGAGTTTTGTGTAGCATGTGCAGCATCACCGGCATGAAACAGTGTTGACGGGAGATTGTTTACCTGAGATAGCAAAGGCTCATTCGTGCTTGTTGTATGACATTGAGGAGTTGTGGGGAGAATGTTTGGCATCTTTTGCAGCTGATCCACCCCACTGTCACTGGAAATATTGTTTTTGCTGGAATATGTGTCTTGTGGAGAACTTGTTTCCAGTGACGGACAACCGAGAGAAAAGGACCTGGCTGATTGAAAATCTGTGCTGGAATATTCACAATTCCTGTGGAGACCCAGCTGATTAGGGGTTTTTGGGCAGACTTGCTTTGTGGAAACTTTGGAAAGTCCTTGGCACGCACTGTGGGATTGCTGAGATGTGCATTTATTTTGCATAATTCCTTCTGCATTTTCTTGAAGGTAAGATAATTCGATTTTGGCCCCAGAAGATACATTTTTTGCTTGCATTTCATGACTAGATTGATTATGAAAGCCAGAGTTCACAGTTCCTTTTAATGGAGATGATTTCAGTATATTTTTTGCTATTTCAGTGGGACCAGCTCCTCCTGACTTTAGCGCTAGAGGTGGAGAATTAGCATAATTAGGCCGAATCAACAGGGATGTTGACCTGCCTGGAGGAAGGGGTGGGGATGGAGACCGGGCTTCTACAGCAGCTAAATCACAATGAAAGTCTCTGGTTGGAGGTTCCCCATAGCTACTGGGCTCGATAAGGTGCTGAGGCAACAGTGGTGATGCTAGACTCTGACTCTTTGGATACTTTGACCCATCTCCTCTGCCTGGACGTTTCAAGTCGGGCAGGGGATGGGCAGGGGGCTTTGGAACCTGAAAGTCGACTTTCGAGTCAAAATGACGAGGTGGGCTTTGGCCCTTTTTGAATCTTGAAAGCCTTACAGGTGGCGGAGCAGGTGATTTCTCATGGGCTGTGGGGTCCACTGACAGAGCTACAGGTGCCTCCCCCCTCTCAGTCATCACAGTTTTCTGGGGAGAAAATTTACCTCTGCTGGGTATTTTAGTTACATTTGGCTTTTGATTGATTCCTGCATGCACAGTGGAGCTTGAATTGGCCTTGTATGATGCATCATACACTGGCTTCACTAGTTTTTGCCGTGAAGTATTTTGCCGTGTCACTCTTCCACAGCGTGAAGACTCACTGCAGGTCAGGGGGACAACTGTATTTTTATTCCCTGTATTATCTTCAAGAGCATTTTTCCCAGTTTCACCTTCCTGTCTTTCTAAAGCAATGTAGTTTCTAGCATCGGTTCCTGGCTGCAAATCAGTTCTTCCCTGAGGTATAAGTTCAGTGTATTCTGCACTGGACGTAGTTTGTGGCTGGTTGATTGAAATCTCATTTCTTGTTACAGTGACAACTCCAGTCTGATGTGAGCTGAATTCAATTGGCTCACCATCCTTAGCATCATATATTACTGTAATGCACTCTTCAGAAGAGGTCTTTTTAATAACCTTTTGTTGTTTAATGAAATTACATGTCTTCGGCCTAATGTCTGAGTGAACAGGTATCTGGTTGTCTTCTTTGTCAGCAGATACAAACTGAGAATTCTCTGTGACTTTGAGCAACTCAGAGGTCTTCGTGTACTTCTCAGGAAAGGGAGTTGCTAATAAATCTGATGGACTTTTTTCATCACTGCTTTCTATATGCAATTCATCCAAGACTTCATTGTCATCAGTGTCTGAAAGCTGAAAATTAAAGTCCTTCCAGCCCATATTAGAATGGCTTTGATTCAACTGTAACTCAGGCAGCTTTGCTCTGGTGCATGATTTTACTTCTTCTTGAAATCCACTGACAAAACTAGTCAATTTTTCAGGTCTTTCGTTTGAATTAAAAAATGAACTTCTTTCTGGCAAATGTTTCCTTTTAGGATCCCAGTCAAAGAGACTGTCAGAAATGCTATGAGTTAATTTGCTACAACAGGTCCTGCAGTCTTTGCTTGGCACTTCCTGCAGCAACAGTAAGGATGAAGAGTCATCATCTGCATCATCATGTGAATCTGAATCATATGAGAAAGTTTTGTTGTGTTCAATGCAAATACTTCCCATTTCCATTGGCTTACAATGAGTCTGTTCATTATGGCTGCCACATTTAATTCCAGGGGAATATATTCCTTCGTTAGAGTTCATGCAATCTTTGTAACCCCATTTTGATATTACTGAAGGTGGTTCAAGTAATATTTTTTGCTTCTGCAATTTTTTCAGCCCTTCTAAGATATGGTTTTCCTTGATACGAGTTGGAGGTAGATCATCTGCAGGACTTGAGAGGTTGCTTGGGAGTGAAGAACCAATGCTTATCCTTTTATCCCATCTCACGGATGACTGTCAAAACAAAATAAAAATCACTTGTGTTACTCACAAGTGCTGTCAATAAAAGTGTTACCACTTTGGTAAAGAGATACAGGAGTTGCATAAGGGCATTACATTCCATTCTTTGCTATTTATAGCAAAGTTCTTTTTTAATAAAGGATTTCACAGTGGTGTAAAGGCTGCAGTGCATTAAAAACCTGTAGGAAGAGCAATAAGAATGGAAGGATTAAGATAAAGAAGAAGAGCAGTTTGGACTATGAAAGGCAGAATAAATGTCAGAACAAATGAGGAGACTGTAAGCAAGCTGGAGTGATAAATGAATTGCTAAAAAAATTAAATGGGGGGGTAACAGTTTAGTGACAACTGTTTTCAATATAAAAGAGACAAAAGTAAACAAACTTCTGAAGGCAGCTTTTCAATTAATCTTGTTTCAGATTACCTTAAACTAATACATGAAGAAAATTAATTTGATTTACCCTTTTGCTTGTCTTTCCATCATTCCAAGTGTAGGAGGAACCACTGGAATATTCACTGCAAGCGCTTGAGAGGGAGAGTTCACTGCTACTGCAGCTGCTCCGGGGATACAGGCGGCTAGAACCTGTCATATTTAATTGACTCTGGCATTTCAAGACAGGTATGCTGGATTTCACATTCTGCTGGCATTCCTAAAATATGGGAAGAAATAGAAATAGCTTATGGGTGGAAAATAATTTAACTTCCCCTTGATTAAGAATGGCAAAGAAAAGGCAAGTAAGCCACTTACACCTTCCTCTTATGCAATTTAGCATCTGGTGAATTTAATACAGAGAACTAAATTAAAAATTGCTAACAATTTCATTTGTCAGGGGAAAATGATCCACAATCTTCGACGTTTTCTTCTTTATTCTTGAACTAGTATTCTGCTCTTCTTATGGTAAAGATTATTCTGAGTCTATTTGAATTATGCTTCATACATAAGCAGTGTGCGCCGGTAAGATACAGAAAACAAAGTTATAAGAATACAAGTACATCTTGACAACTGCATTATAGCCTCACAATGTAACAGATGAGGCTGCACACCCTGGACAAGGTAAATTAATTTAGTATCCCGAGCAGAATGTCCACTGAGAATGGAATCTCTCCATTACAGTCTAATTTTGGTTTCCTATCTAGTTCAAAGCTTTGTCTAAGAAACTCTCTGACGTAAGACAATCCATCTTCGTGTCGCTCGCAGACAGCTGAAGCCTCTTGCTTATGCAATTTATTGACACTTTATGGCTGCCTTTAGTACTTGTGTAGTTATCGCCCCTCTCCAAATGCAATTTCAGCTGACTGTGACTAAGTGCCAGCTTTGAGGAAGAGAGTAATGAAGAGTAGATAGCACTTTAGGTAAAATATTAAACCTCTGTAGGAGTAGCTAGGATGCCTTTAATTTGTTTTCAAACTAATACTCTTGAGCCTAACAGCGTTAGAGCTTCTTTAGTGTTAAATGCTTGCACTATTCTCCATTTTCCTTACAGAATCAGACATCTTTTTAATTAGCAGGAACACCAGACATGTCTACATGAAAAGAGGTTGTAATGAGGTGGAGGTCAGTCTCTTCTCCCAAGCAGAAACTGATAGGACAAAAGGAAACAGCCTCAAGTTGTGCCAGGGGACGTTTATATTGGATATTAGGAAAAATTCCTTCACTTAAAGTTGTCAAGCAATGGAGCAGAGAAGTGGCTGAGTCACCATCACTAGAGGGATTTAAAAGCTGTGTAGATGTGGCACATGGGGACATGGTTTAGTGGTGGGATTGGCACTGTTGGGTTAATGGTTGCATTCAATAATCTTAAGGGACTTTTCCACCCAGTGGTGGGTGAAAGGTGGGATTTGATGATCTTAATCATAAAGATCTTTTCCAACCAAAGTGAACCTTTGATTCTGTGCCTCCGTTTCATAAAACTTCCCTTTGGATTTCATTAAGGCAAACTGAAACAATATTTATTGATTTTTGTATGTAGATATACCTCAAATTAATTTTGCTTAAATGAAGAATTTACCTTTACACTCAGGAAGAAACAAGAAATCTAAAGTTATTGAACCCATAAAACAATTATCAAGGCTGTGTATGCCCTAGACACAGCTTCTTCATGGAAATCTCTGGAACAACACTCAGTTTGTAGGCACTTCTCATGCACTGACATGTTTGTTGGCCTTCTGCTAATTTCTTCCATTTATTCCCCCAAATTCCTCCCATTTATTACTACTGGGGTTGAACCTTGTTTCAGCAGAATGGGAGAGAGCAGAATTTTTACTGCTGAGGAGTTCATCAGCACAGCTGTTCATCACTCAACTGACATCATAATGTTCTGCTTTTGACACACGTAACTACAGGGCAAATCATTATTCTTTGTCACAGGCAAAACCTATGAATGGGAAAATCATTCAGAGGCACCAAGAACACATTTCACCTCTGGGAATTATTGGTACATGCTCTCCTAGGAAGTCAAATGGATGCAGGAGGAACAGCCTTTAAATCCAGTGGCTCTGGGAAAAATACATCTTTCAGCATCAGAGGCAGGCTGATGCCTGTGTTTTCGGCTCTGAAGCAGACTCTCTTGCTTTGTTGAGACAAATTAGCCTTTATTTCTGACATTGTGGCTCCCCTGGGAGACCCCCTGCCATCAGCTTCCTCAGCTGTGGCAGTGTCACTCCTGGTGAGGGTGACCGTACAGAGGCCAGCGGCAGCAGCTGCTTGTTCTGGATATTCCTCTGCATTTCGGCTCTGGCACTGGGAAAACATGTCATGTGGAATTCCTGCCCCTTATACTGGGCTGTGTCCCAGCCACCACAGCATTCAAGGGAAGGATGCCTCTAAATCCTCTCCTTTAAAAATCTCCTGTAGGAGGAAAGAGATCACAGCACAGTGACAAGCATGGCCTTCCTGTCATCTTCAGCTAGTCTGAGAGCCTCTCCATCCTCTCACTTTGTTTTCTTTGTACCTAAGAGAGGAGAAAGGCATTTGGTCCTACAGTTTCAGCAGTGGGAAAAATGGAGCTACCTAAGCAAAGCAAAAGAACGGTGTATTACTGTAATCATCTTCAAGAGAGGAGAAAATGTGCAAAAAATATCATGTCACTCCAGATTATGAAGTAGGGTATCTACTCAATTTCTAGATTGCATTCAGATCACTTAAGAGAGTGGAGTTTTCCCCTGCAATTTGCCTTTATTCTCTAAATTATCCAAGAAAGTACTTTAAATAGCATGTTTATGATGCATTAATTAAATACACTTAACTTGCATATGGGTCTATTAACTGACATGGTGAAATTTTAATTTTTTGTAATCATGACTCTTTAGTCATTACCTTTAATGAAATTAGAGTAAAAAGGCCTGAATGCTGTATTATAGTTTTAAAATGTAATTTTCACTAGAAATCAGAGAAAATTGAAATAATCAGACCACTAAAGACACAAAACTCTATATTAGAGCAACTTAACCTGAAGGCTTAATTAAATATAATGCAAAGGGTTGTTAGCATTTTTGTGAACCTTTGAAACAATGCCTTTTCATTAAAGTAGGTATTACAAGGCAGATTACATTTTTGTTGACACTGCTATACTTCAAGATCAAACATGCAGGTTCAATGTTCTGTTCTTGTACTCTTTGTTTCCCTGTATGTAATTTTTGTTTTTTAAGCTACTTTTCCCTTTGACAATGAAACATGAAAGCCACGCTGGCGAACGTTTTGCCAAATAAGCACAAAGCTCACTCCGTCTGAAAAAAAAAATGCAGAGCCCATGAATTTTTAAAAGTTCATACATAATATATCATAAAAGTGGGATGAATAATACGGGGCATGGGCTTTAATAAAAAGCTCCTTGACCATTTCTCAGAGATTCTGAGATGTAATCAATACCCAAAAAGGTGTATCGGGGACATTGCTAAGATTTATGCTTTTTTTGCACACAGTGACACTATCTGCTCACTATATCATCCGAGGACACAATATTGAATTTCAGAGAACAGAAGGAAGTAAAAGTATTGTTATCTGCCTCAACAGTGTTTCAATTCAGAGATCAGCTTTATGGCTCTTCCCTGACACCAGACTTCAGAGGCGAAGAGGAGGCTCCAGATGAGGGGTACAAGGGCAGCACAAACACTCACGTGCATCTGAGCATCAGCACTTCGAGCTTGCACCAGGCTTCGGTTTCGTTCTACTTCTGAAAGCAAATCTCCAGATGAGAGGTCCAAGATGCGTGAATGGAGTTTCTGGGGGGGCAGAAGGGAAGGAGCAAAGCATAAGCATTTGTCAGATATGCAGCAGATCAGCATTTTTAAAATTCCAAACTCTGCTGTTAAATTTCAAGGGAAATGAAGAGCCTGAGGTAAAAGAGGATTTGTTCTAATTTGAAATGTTGCTCTTTGTGCTTACTTTGTCCAAGACTTCCTGTCTGGAGGACAGATCATTCTTCATCCAAAACAAACTCTACTTTTTCTTCTAGTCACTGCTTTGCAACTTATCATTACTTCACACACAATAACAAATGAATATGAGTCCCACCATTTTCCACAGAGTTTGACAGGTTTCAGGAAAAAAGCATAAAAATGAACTACAAAATTAACATTTATAAATCAATCAACATGTTAATGTTGTTTTATTTATGAGCTGTTACACCTTGTGTGAATGATTGCAAAAGTGACCCTATTTTTAACCAGCATTGATCTGCTGAAGGCCTCCTCTGCACACATTTTAACTCAAAGTCATTAATGTCATCTGTTAGGAACAATTAATGTGAATAGAAAATAATTGCATCAGGGAACTGGGGACTCAGAGGATTTTGTGCATTAATATTCACATGCTGTTCGATTATATACACAGTTCCCTCAGTTTTGCTTGGAAGGATGGCTAAGCTTGTGCCTTTCCCTCCGTGTTCACCTGTACACTAATTCTAGGGCTTTCAGTCTGCATTAAGCCTGATTTGTTTTAATTGCAGTTTCAATAAAATCCATGATTTATGTGAATGCCTTGGCCAATGACTTCAAAAGAAGAAATATCTGCAGTCTTGTTAGTCCTGGGCCAACACACCATGTAACAGGCAGTATGGATCTGACTCACGGTCCACTGAAATCAATGAAAATGGACTAAAAATGTAAAACCCAAGAAAAAAGAACTTTGGATCAGGCTCTTTTCACTTTCCCATTAATTCTCCAGGCTTCCAGCCTAAGAGACCACGTTTACCCTCTCATCTTGGAGGAACAAATGGTGCAGACCTCGCCAGGTGCTTTGCCAGGGGACTCTGTGACAGATGGAAACAATGGAGATTTGTCAAGGCTGTGTGAGTGCCCCCTCACCCTGTCCATCCAAAAAGACTGGCCAAAGAGAGAAAAAGAATCTGTAGCCAGAAAAGCCTTCACACACTGTAGTAGTAGCTCTTTGCAGGGCTCTGAAATGTGAGTCACACAGTATCTTACACCCAGCTACTCCCCAGCCCACTCTCTGGGTACCCACTGCAGAAATTAATCTGCTAGAGAACAAAGCAGGCAGCCATTCCTACAGCCTCTGTTATCTGCATGCTCTGCTTCAGGCTTCTATTCCACAAAATCTAGGAAATTTTTTTAAAAACTACTAATTATAAATTTGGGAGTAATTTCTCAAGAGTTACATATTCATCCAGGTTTATTATGGAGGTACTGTCTGTTGCAGAGAGATTATGAAAAGTATTTTCAATTATCAATATTCTGTATAAATATATATTGTCCAATAAATTTTTGAATAGATTAAAATGCTGCAAGCACTCAGTATCCAACATATGTTTCATTATAAACATTAACTGCATCCAGGCTATGTGTTTTTAACATCAGTGATGCTTGGTTATTCAGCATGCACCTTTCAAAGTGCTACTACTGGTATTACTGTCAGGTGTTTGTTAAAGATTTAAACTCCAGGTAAAATGCCTGCCCAAAGTCACAGATTTACTGACTTTGTACATTTGTTCCTCTTGACAATAATTCCAACTGTATCACTGAGCCACCAGAGAATTCCACTGTTTTCAGAACCAAGAGTCACTGGTGCTGTGAACAAGTGGATTGCAGACAAATTAATTACTTTCTCCAGGGAAACCAGTCACCTGAGATATTTTAGTGGACATTACAATAGTCAGATCTGTGCATTGGAGATGATGACTGGGGACATCTGAAATGGATGAACATTTATAGGTGAAAATGCATTTTCCCAGAAAAAAGTATCCTTTAAATAGTGCTAAAGGAATTTTACAGTTGTAATACTGCCTTCCCGTTTTTCCAGCAAGGCATTTAAATACTTTATTACTTTAATGGGAGCATATAAGTATTTCAGTAAGGGAAACAAAATATTCTCCTACAATATTATCCAATGGAATTTAGTGTTACTTACAGAGTACAGAATCTGTGTCAGACATAAGAGTAGAGATCAGCCCACTTGGAACAGGCAGAAATCAGAAACAATTTTTGACCAGTGATCACTCATAGCCCAGCTGGAAACAGCTCAGGGTTCTGGGGGTCCCTCCCCAGTGGCTCAGTGACCAGAGGGGCTGGGCTGCACAGGGGTCACGCTGTGTTGGAGTCACCTTTGCCACTGTTAAACTCAATGACTCTATAAAACTGCAGTACCAAAGGCAAATCAGCAGACTAAAATGGTTAACAAAGAAGGAAAGTGTGTTCTCGAGATGTATAATGTGATTATATTTCTGTATCAAATGAGATCATCACATTGGGAATATTCCTCCCCACACATATGCAAATAAACTAACAGAGGTGGCCAGCACAATGACTAGCATTAACAAACAGCATAATAAAGTTTGAGGTCATTAATTAAATATAATCACACAGCACTGAAGCAAGTCATCCAATTACAAAGAAAAGCATAAGAAAAAATGTTTCTCTTTCACTTATTTTTCCTTTTCCTCCTCCATTGTCTAATTAAAAAATGGGGAAAACTCTAGCATTTGTTAAAAAAACCCTCATTAATGATGCATTTAAAATCAAGTAACAGATTGTGCTAACTATGTATCTTCATTCTGATTTCTTCTCAGATACACAAAATGTACTGTGTCCTTTACGTTTATTTTCAGATGACAGTCACATAACTAGATCAAGGAGTTACTGCTGCCTTGAAAATGGTACAGTATTAAAATCACGGTTGATGCTATCATGACACAATGCAACAAAAGGCAGGGACTGCACGGAATGACTTCCACAGAAGAGATTACATCAGTTTAAATGAATACTTAAATATGAAACTGAGGAGTTACAGCTATAAATCCAAGATATCTGCCCCATTTGTTGGTGCCCTATATAATGATAAGGGGAAAATGAGCAATACTTAGGGGTGCTCGGGAGTGCCTGGGCCCCTCCGGAAACAGGAAAGCATCAGGATCACTGGACTGCAGACCTGAAAATCAGTATGGAACTGAATACATCATGGACTGGGCCAACTTTCTTGGAAATTACCCTGTACTGAGTACTACAGGACAGGCGTGGACTAAAAAGTTTGTTACATCTTAGCTGGACTGGACCCACATCTCTCCAGATCGTGGGTGCTGAGAGGCCAGGGCAGAACAGAGGGGGCCTCTCTGCAGATGCCTGTGACCAGCAGCAGCAAAGCTCCTCCTTCACCTGTGAGATTGATGCAGAAAAGGCCGTGCCCTTTGTGGTTCAATGTCAAGATTAACTCCCGTAACCCACGTGAAAAATAAAAACAAAGTAATTGATAATTTAGGTGGGAGCCTATTATATCAAGTGCAATAGGAAATACAATTATCTGGCAGGCAGATAACCAATCCATCAACCAGCAGGCCAGTTCCCCCTCCCCAGCAGCATTCTTATTAAGACTTTCTAGGAAGATAAAAGAAGGCCACTACCTACTGGCATGAGGCAATATTACAGCGACTCCCCTAACTACTGTGCTTCTTGACTCTATCTCTGCAGAATATCTATCAGTCCCCATCTCCTTTTTGAAACATCTAATGGTCTGCAGCATTGCCAGAACAATTTTCAGTGAATTATGCCAAAGAGTACACAGCTCTCCAATATTGGATGAGTTAATTGCTATTAAATCAATTGGCTTTGCTTTTCTCACATGAGCCAAAGTCCATCAGTCACAGGAAAAAAATTCTCTCTCTAGGTACCAAGGAGACATTTTCATCCTGCTGCTCCTTGCCAAAGCTGTAAATGTTTGTTTGGTGTGTGTGGCCCTCTCCTGCCTTTGCTGCTTTTCAGGGCATCGCAAACCTGAACAGGCACACTGGCCTGCTTCCCTCCATAGCCCAGCCTTTGAAATCAGGCTGGCAAGGAAAACCTTCACATTTCCACTTCACCGTAAAGACAGCAGGCCACAGAAGGAAAAAATTATTATTAGGCAAGATATTTATATATTATTATTTTACGTAGAAGTATAATCTTTCATTAAACAAAATCTTGATTTCTGTAGCTCTTAGATATATTTCAGAGGGGAGGTTCAGCTGGAAATGAGAATATCCCTCACACATCCCACCAAAAATTACCTAGAGTAGAACACACACTGTTCAAAATACAAAGCATGAAAATCTCATTCACTAAATATTCTGGAATTAAGGAGAAAATTTCAGTAAGCTAAATGAGTTCTTAGTACCAAAAAAAAAAATCAGCTACTCCTTAAATTTCAAGTGAAGTGTGTGGATTTCAATTTTCCATTAATCTAATAAAAACACTTCCATGAAAGTTCCAATTTGATATATTTTCCATTTGTTTTTGTTGAGTTTCTCTCCTACTAGGCGCACTTTACTAAAAAACCTTTACAGAAGATGCTAGACTGTAAATCCAACCCCGGAATTAACAGTGGTTTGTCAGTTTGCTGGCAAATCCTCCGGGTGAGTTTACTGAGACTTAAGGCAACATCCAAGACAAAGTACAAGGGTATGATACTAAAAACATTTTTATGGAAGATTAGGGTGCTAAAACGACATCAGAAAATCCTGCTAACAAGGCAATTCCAGCACAAAAAGTAGAACAAAGGTTTCATTTGTGTCTGATGCGGAGTTCCCAAGCTTGCAGCTCTCTATTATTACAGAGCCATCCAGAGATGGCCAAACTCAGTGAATTAGACCCAAAGTAACTCCAAAGGCTGGAAACTTACTTATATTCTAGGGTATAAATTGGGAGGTATTAAACAGGCATTTGATGTATAAACACAAATAGCATAATCTCTCAGTATTCTTCAGAGAGTTGACAACATTAATGTAAGGCTAAAATTACTCCTGTTCCAAATCCTTAGTTTTATTAATTTTTATAAACTGCTTTAAATAAAAGTTACATTGAAAGACACAAAGTAATCCCCTCTGATCCCAGTTTTCATTTTATAAGTCTATCAGTGTTTTCAAGCTCTGAGATTCCAAAGTGTTAGTTCTCATTTTAATAGCACTATGGTAGGAGTCTGTAAATATTGCAGTAATATGAAAATGAGCTAATTTAATTTCTTAGGAAAATGCATGTATAAAGTTCCCTGTGGTTTGTAATTACCGTAAAGTCAACAGTTTACATCAATGACCCAATAATCAGCTACTCAGAACGTGAATAATTAATGAAAAAATGTTTTCAACGAGCTTGCAAATGGAAGACTCCTTGGAGTATGGTGAAACGGCCGTGCTGTGAGAATAGTGTTGTGCAGAAGTCGAGCTTCTTATTAAGTACATATTTGTATTTTGTCTTTTGTCTTTCTAAATGTCTTCCCATTGATCTAATACTACTTAGTGTGCCAGTTCCACTGTGCTAAATGAGGGCCAGCACCACGTAGGTGCTGTGAATTATGGCAACACCAAAGAGTGAAAGGCTCATCCTGCACGTCCTGACACCTCCTGTTGTTGCACTGTACACAAACAAAACCATTCTGTTTTTAACACTTCAGCATTGTCAGAATGAGTCTAGCAAACAACTTTATACTGAAGGCCTGCAACAAGGAAGAACTATACCACTAATCTTTTCTGGCATGCCCTACACATGCTATCTACGCTTCAGCAGTAAAAAGGTGGGCTGGTTTTTATTATCTCACTGTATTTAAGAAATGCTTTAATATAAAAACAGAGTAGAAAAGTCTCACTTCTGCAACAGACATTGCATTATCAATCAATGCAATATGATTAAAAGCTACTCACTAATTTCAACGTACTGCTAAATTGCTCATACTATGACAGCCAGTGACATTCCTGGTAGCACAACATAACATCGGTTGTTGCCTTTGTGATTCCTACAGTTTAAAATCCATTTTCACATTCACTTTCTGACTATGCCCCAAAATAATCTAAAGGAATTAGGCAGACCTCAGTGAGATCTTCTTATTGACATTTACGTTGATCAATGTTGGCTCTACCAGAATTGGAATCTACAGATCAATTCCCTTATTAGATTCGTTCTCCGTGCTGCCATGATAATTTTATCACAGAAGCTGCTGCCATCAGATGCTGCTTTATCACTTCATAATGGGATAAGCTGAAGCTTTCCTCTGGCATATAGTTGGAAATGATAACTGTCTGAAGTCTAAATATTTCTTTCACAGATTTTCAAAAATATCCTTATTAAAGGCCTGTTTTAAAAACTATTTTCAACTGACTTTACCTAAGCAGCAATAATTTTTGTCCGGAAGAAAATTCCAGTTCTCAAGGTGTTAAACAAACCCCAATGCTAACACTGGAGACTGCCCTATTAATCACTTTCTTCTTGCTGAGCCTACGAGCCAGATGACAGAAGAAAAGAGGCTAAGAATGAAGATATGACAGAAAAATCAAAATGGTCTCAGGAACAGTAAGCAGTACTATATGGACACACAAACACGTGCAAACTCTCCAAAACAGTGCACACAATACATACACAAGGTTTGTCACAAGTTTTGTATCTGGTTTTGAAAATATGCAAGGATGTGGTATTTTTAGTGAGAGTGGTGTTACAGCTCCTGTCGAGAGAGGAGTTCATCACATTAATTTAAATCTCCGATAAAATAAATTAGCTTTTTTATTGCCAGGTTGAACTACAGGGCTATGATTGTTATGTATTGCTACAATCTAAGTCTTAATGGCATTTTAGCCCTGTGGTGGTCAAACAGAAGCCATTTCAAACCTTCTAAAGGCTATTAAAACATGTGCAGATGTCTGGAAAATTAATACTATTATCTAACACTAACCTTTTGCCTGTAGGAGGAAAAGGAGAGAGAAGGCTCAGGGAAGATGTTTTAGATCAATACATGGCAACCCAGGAGGGCAAGCTCCGTTTCACAGGGAAGTTCATTGGCTGTGAACGGGGGATTGAAGTGAGCAGATTCATCCTTATTTGGATTTCATTGAAATCATTCATTTACTCAAAAAAAAAAAAATTAAGAGAGATGGGCATCGTTTTTACAATCCTTCCTCACTGCTGTTTCCCAAGGTCCAGCAATCTAGACATTGGAAAAGTTCATTCATTTAAATGACAAGAGCACAGATTTGTCAAGGTTAATGTTGAACAAGCCATATTTTCCTTGCCTCAGTATTATGCATTAAAAGGTTTCTCCATTCCTCCACCCTCTTTTATTTTTTCTCCCTTTTCTGGTGTGTATAATATTGTTGAAATGTCATATGGATTGAAAGGAGTTTAAAAGTAGGAGGAGAATTGCAAGAAATACTTTTATTGTTAGTTTAAGGCTTTTACATACATATTTTCTCTTCAACTCTAAAGAATTGTTTTTGTCTTTGACAGAATAATTTCTAATAAGAAGAGACTTTTTTCTTGAATACCTGGATACAAGGTACTTGATTCTATTCCTTTTCCTCAAAGCACGTACTTAAAAGTATGATTTAGGAAGAATAAGTGGGTAGATTCCCAGCTGGTAGGAATTATTGGCTTCACTTCTAGTACTGAAATGAAAATAATTTCTGCCAGGACAGGAATTGCCCCATAGACTTCCCAAACTTTCACTGCTTTTCAGAAATAAAGTTTCTAGAGGGTCACAGTGTGCATTTCCAGTGGTATTTCATGCTTGAAACTCCCAAATCTGACCACAAGACCTCAGATGACAGTTCAAGTCCTGATGCACCAAAATCACACGGCTTGTGTGATTGTGACTCCACAGTACAACTCTGGAGACCTGATGATTTCAATAAGCAGCTCGAACCTTGGCTGTAGCCTTCTGGAATTCCACCAGCCTACTCTGGAGTGAAGAGAAACCATGGAAAGATCTCCCCATCAGCCTGGCCATGCAGGCCAAGTGAATCTTGGTAAGGCTGAAGCAGAGGTGAGGAGGGAGAGCCAGTGCTGGTACCAGCAGGGAGGGTGCACGGATGGCCTGAGGACACAGCCCTGCACTGCCCATGTTCATCTGCCCCTCGCTCCTACTGCCCCAGCCAGCGGGAACACCAGGAGATGGAAATAGAGAAATGCCAGCCACAGCTCCTGGGCCAAGCTGTGCTCCTGCAAGGAAAGGCACCGTGCCCTCCAAGCATTATTTACAACCTGGACTGGCCTTGGGAGGAGCCTGGCACGGGATGCCTGGCATGGGATGGCCTGGAAAAATCGCCTCTCCTACCCTGCAGCCAGAGGCAGCCTGGCCCAGGCTGGGAGCTTTACCTCTGACATAGGTGGCTGAGAGCTGCAAACCCTCCCAGCAGCTGTCTCTGCTCAGAAGAAGCTGTGCCAACCAACTCCTGACTAGGAGTCTGTGCCCTTGTGAATTGATCATTTTTTCACTGTGGATAAAAGCAGGGTTTAGGAGGTATTATATAGGAATTTCAAAAGGGATCAGCTCCCATTTTGGCAGTAGCCAGATTTTTGGAAGAGCTCAGCGCAATGCCTGAACACTTGAAAGTCTGGTCCCATGTGCATGAAGGACCTAAAGACCTAAATGAAAGGTTAATCCCATTTGTTATTCCCCCAGGAAAAAACTACCAGGTGAAGACTGGTGACAGGGCAGAGAGTACCCATATTTCTAATTATTGTCAAGATCTCCTAGGGATCATTTAGTGGAATAAATCTAAGTGAGCCTCTAAAACACAATGCTAATCTCTGATTCATGCTCACACTTGCAGTATCTATAATTCATAATAATTGTGCCTAGACCTGTGCCTGTGCCTGCATCTACTGTACAGGAAAAGTACACAAGGCTTATTTAGAGAAAAACAGTTAATAGTAAGTAATAGAAAACTTAAAAATATTATTAAGCATTTCTGCTTTTAAAATATAACTGAATATAAAATTTAGGATCAAAACACTACAAAATTAAGTAGCTCATCTCTGAAATTGTATACCAGAATGATGAGCTGAAGAGTGGGAGTATATCTGAGATTTTTAAAGCACTGATATTAATTCATGATGCCATTACTTTGGCAGCCTGTTTTCCATACTTCTAATGCAGTAAGATGGAATTTAATTCATAATGTTGAAGATGCCCTTGTGATGCACACAGGACACAGACAAATCACTGCCCCTTCCTGCACCCAGACATCCCTTAGTGACTAATGGAACACAGCTTGCCCCCATCTAGAGAAAGAAAGGAGCAGGGATGCAGTCTAAAAATGCTAAAAATACAGAAAAACTCCAGGCTGTCAATATCACATTGCTAAAGATTTAGTGACAAAGGTAACTTTTCCTTTCAGCTTGTCCTTATCAAGAGAGATATCCAGAAGGTAATTTAAGAGTTAAGGCACTAATGGACTCTTCAGTTTCACTGAGCACCTCGTGCTGATTTTATCTTGCAATACAGTATTTCACATTCTCAGCGAAGTCAACAGAGATTTAGTCAATAGTGTCACGGCCTTTGGATGAGAATTTGAATCCTACCAGTACCCAAACTATCATTAAAGAAGATAGGTCATTTGGGAAACAAAGGAGAGCATTAGTAAAATTCAATACTAAAAGATGGGGTTGGTTCTGTAGGTGTTTTATGATTCATTATGAGTAACATTTTATTCTAATTACCAACTCTTTCTTCTATGTGCAGTGTCTGTAAGAACATACAAAAAATATAAAGTATATCACAGAAATTTTTTTTTTTCCATAACAGATGGCAACAGAAAATACCTATTGAGTAATCTTATGTGCTTCAACCCACTTAGCATAATGTTAGTTTGTTTCATTTGATGGAATGTGTAATTTTACATTACTAGCAATTTACACTGACCTGATATAATCAGAAGAGTTTAAATGTTATGAAGCAGAGCACTTATTGGCACACCTATTTCTCAGTAAAAGAGCCATAATTCTGTATCGCTTCATGTCTTTAAAGTGCCTTTGCACCTAAATAACAGTAACAAACCCACAGCAATAAAGAAAAATACAAATGAAGTTTTATGTGTATTGAGTGTAATAACAGATGAAATGAATCCTTTCTCTATTGTTATTTGTTTCATATATGTTCTTGCATAGTTATCCTTCCTTTAAATCTCAAAGTTTTAAGGAAATAAAAATGAACTACATATTCAGCTCCATTAGTGCAATAAAAAGAAAATCATAGATCTGTAATAATAAAGGTTATAATTCTGTAGCACTTTAGAGTTTGAATAGATTCCCACTTTGCCACAAGACAGAGCCCTTTAAATCTTTGAATTAATTTTATACATTATTTTGGCATTTCATTTGAGAGTTACAGAGTGTGAAATATGCACCATGATGAGAAAACAATTACCCTGCACACCTGTTGTTTGAGCACACTGCATTTAAGCAGGACTTGCAGTGGCTACTATTTTATTCCACTGTGAAATGCAAGATGGGGGAGGCTTTAAAAGCTGACCTGAGGATATGGACTTGAACTTTTATATGTGACACATGGCTTGTAGGTACCACATCACATACTGTGATAACATTAGAATGCTAATGTTTGCTATCAGAATATCCATGAGAAAGACTTTTTCCATTTAGAAAGGAAATCTGAATGAATGATTCTTGATTTAAACAACTCTATATTAAAAAAAAAAAATGCAAACTACAAAATCAAGAACATATCAGAAAAAACATGGATGTGTTGGTCACACAAAATATAAACACGAGTAACTCAACGTTTTCACTGAGTTCACAATCTGTGTCTAAGCAGCCTCTGTACTTACACTTGACCATTTATGCAGGGATTCACATGGAAAGTTGCTGATAAATCTTGTTAATACATTCAACAAACAGAACAGGCTAAAAGAGCAGCCATAATGTTAAGCATTTTTGTAGGTTAATTATAACTACATGGGATAAAAAAGCATGTCTTTTTTAATGTTTATTACAAGTGTGAAGCACAGGGCAGGTCTGGAAAGGAATACAGCAATACTCTTTCCCATTGTGGAATTCCTTCCGTTTTTTTTAAATTTATTCCCATATGGAATATACACAATAAAGGAAAAAACATGAACAATATTCTTGTACTTAATGACTCTGTCCACATTCTTGGTAAGAGTTTCAAATGCCATATTGGATTCCTGCCATCATGTGGATCATCACTGATAATAAAAATCTATGCATAGAATAAAGAGAAATTGTCGGTTCACCCAGCGTCGGTTGCTTATTTTTCTTTGTCTAAAAATAGGCAGTAAAATCTCACTTCTGTTGTCCAGGCCTGTCACATCACTACAGCCCCACCATTCTCCTGACACATGCTTACTCTGAAATACTCTCTTTGCTCTGAATCATGCCAATACATTTCTTCAAAACTCAAAAAATATTGCTCTCCTCAGTCAAAATCATTCATAAATACTTCACCAAGGATCACTTGTGGCTTTCTGAAGATTATTTGCTCATTTGATTTACTGGCTTTGGTATCGCAGTAGCAATTTATTTTCATCAGGATAATGGAAATAGCTCATTTTTAGACTTGGTAGCTGAAATTTATCTATTTAAAATTGTATCACAGAATGTCATGTTTGTGTGGATGTGGAAAGCCTTTCAGTGGTTTTCTGTGGAACCTCTCCAGGCTAGTAAAAATACTTGGACAGAGGAATCCTGAGCAGCTGGGGGTAATTTTCTCTTAAAAGCATTATCATTCTCATCAGAACTACATGCCCTGGGAGCTTAAGTTAATGTTTTGATTTTGTTTGAGAGCAAATTGGTAAGAATTGAATTGCTGAAATAAGGGACAACAGTCTGACAAGAAGGTAAATCACCAAACACAAATTACTGATGGAGCAAACCTATCAGGTTGGTTGATCTAAGTCCCTCATAATAAAATCCTGTTCTCCACTGACCCTCTCACTGTGCTTTGCCTTAGTTTGAACTGTTGTGAGGGATATTGCCCTACCTCTCCTATCACTCCACAGTCTATAACAAACATTTTTGTGCTCCTTTATCAGCCTGCTTATCTGGGAGCTCCTTCCAGGGCTGGCTGCATATCAGATACACCACAAAATTCTTTCAGGTATTGTGCTGCTGCTGTGCATTCAAAACTAGAAATCATGTGGCTTAGGGATATTAGATGGAGTTTCTCCAGAGAGATGCTTCCTTTCCTTCCCTCATCACTGACTTTTTTGGTCACCCATTCATCTAACCAATTGGCTCTCATAAATATTTTATCTCTGTAATATTTCTTCAGCATATATTTGGAGCTGCAAACAGGGCAAGTAATAAATATGGTTTATAATGTATTATTACATGTTGATGATTTAAGCTGAGATGAAATATAGACTTTCAAAATTTTGTATTTCTGTCTTCTCAGATGTTATTGGTGAGTGAGGATATGGAACAAATAGAAAGTAGATAACAGTTTACTGAGCTAATGCAGGACTGCAAACAGTGACATCACCATCTTCACATGAAGAATGTTCCCTTAATTTGTTCTTGAAAGTCTCAAAAAACTTGTGTTCCATATGAGATCACTCTCTTAATTCCTGATATACAGAAGCATTCGTGTAATTTCTCATGGCTACAGGGCTGGAGGCTCTTTCCTGGGGTGGGATGTTCTTGACAGTAACTGTGCACTTCGGTAGCCTTGACCTGGAGGAATCAACCCAGCAGGGCCTGAAATCTTTTGAGAACCACAAATAGTGTAAAACCCACCCTTACACTTCTTAAAAGGGATTCTACTAAGAATGTAATTCTTAAATAAAGGTTAATGTACTAGTTTAAACTTAATATATCTCAAACATGCCTTACATTTTATGTGATCACCTTCTTCTCTGTTGATACAGCCCTGGAGATTGTCTTAACTTGCAAACAGTATTCAATTACTGCTGAAGCAATTAGCAGATCTGGAATTAATTTCTCCTTCAAGCCACCAGTCCTGATTTCTGAGCAAGGAAATATCGCTACAGATGCTGCCACACCTTATTTATGTTTGTATCTTTACAGAGGAGAAAAGGACAGAGTTTGTTCTGGAGCTGGAGCTTTCCTGGAGATTTGCAGAAAGGAGTGCCCTGACAATCTGATGGATACAGAGGAATAAATGTGAAGTAAGCAAATAAGCAGGTCAGCTGTAGGAGTTTCACAACTTTAAATACAATTTGCTGATTTGGTATCAAGTCTGCCTGCTCCCTCGAGAGCCTGCAGGCACCTGGCTTCTGTGAGATGGGAATTCTACTGCTACTCGGCATACAACAATCCGGTTACTGAAATGTACTTTGGAATGCTGACAAGCTGTTTCCTAACAGTGTGTGACGGTCTTTAGCTTTAATTTCAAACCCTCAAACACCTACTCTCTGAAACACTTAAATATTACACAGATCTCATTGCTGTAAAGCAATGCAACTCCACTTTTAACCTCCTGCATTCAGACTTCATCATGTCTAACGATGCTGGACCAGAGGTCAGGCTCTGAGCCCAGATATTCCATCTCATTTTGTCAGGTGTTAGGGCAATTAAGTGCCCTCTTCTTCTTCCCATATATAATAATGTCGTTGGTGCAATTTACCCCTTCCTGCTAAGTTGTGCAACTGTTTCCATCACAGTTTGTACAGCCACATTCTGTCTTGTACATCAGGACAGAGCTGTCAGGTTATTAAAAGGACTCATACCAATGCAGTCATAACAAAGTATTTATTATTTAAATTGACCTTCTGAGAATTCAGATCTGTGCTGTAGAATTTTACAAAAAATTTTAGGCATAAATTTAAACAATGTGGATAGTCTAAGAGTAACAAATGTAACTAATCTAGCCAGAGAAACACAAAGAGAAAATGGATGCTTAAGGAGACCTCCCTGCTTGGTTCTGGGGTTGATAAAGTAGAATTTTCATGATGGAAATAAAATGGCAATGAAAATATAGTTTAAGATCAGGGATATTGTAAATCTTATTATTAGAAATATTATCTTATACTTCCCAACTATGAAAATTTTATTACTTATTTAATCAAATAAATCAACGCAATAAATTTTGCTACTTGCCACTTTTTCATCCCTTTCACTGAAAAATTCTGCATGGCTTATAAAAAAACCCTGTGACAACAACTTTCTCAGTGAAATGTGAAAGCAGGACTTCTCCCATGGGAACAATTCATCTGGCAAGCATCTTGAATTTGTGTAAACAGAGCTATATAATTCAAAAAAAAATTTAAAAAGGGATATTTATAACAAGGCAACCCCTGATCCCTGTCTTATCCCTTCAGCATCCTCCTGTATACCACCTCCACAGATTTCTCTCTTCACTTCTAATTAGTTTTCCTCTACTCAGTTTTAAATCTTTGACTATTATCCGCAACTATTTGTCCCACTTGCAGATGAAGTACAAGGTGGGTCACTAAAATGCAGTTCCTGGTTTTCTTTCCCAACCCTTCTTGCTATGGCAGGCAGAATTTAATATCTTTTTAGCAATCACATTAACAGAGGAAAATTATGGCTGCTTGGGAGGAAGCTACTCTTTTGTGCTAGGTTTCAACTATTGCTCTTTCTCAGATGGTGCTGACAGAAAACACTTTTCCAAGGCTTCATCATTTTAAAAAAGCTGTTTCAGAGAGATTTCCTGAATATTATAAAATAACAATAATGAAAAAAAGGTGATCAGCCTTCTTATTTATTCTAGTACTGCCTTTGTAAATCACACACTTCAGCTACAAAGAATGTCCCCAGAAAGAGAGGGTAGCTCTTAAAACTATCTACAGTATCAGAGGTGAAGAAAAAAAAGCCTGAATTATCTCTTTATCCTCCTAAACTTTTGCATCAGACACTGCATTATTTACCTTTTCAAGACAGGAGTGACACAGCATCTGTGTCACTCCCTGTAGGCAGTAACCACACCAAAATTCCTGGTAGCAAAGAGCTTACATGGCAACACACACAATCACAATATCTCAACACACATTGCTTTAAAAACACTACTAGGCCCTTCAGCTTCATAAGCACTTACACTTTTTGTAAATGCATGAAAATGCAATACTTTTAACATTATTTCTACAGTGCAGAATTCCTGAGGAAGTCATGAAAATGGTACTACATGAATTTAAATTTTTTTTGTAATTGGTAGCAAAATGAGTTTTTCTTTTGAACTATGTGAGAAGCATGAACAAAACCAACACAGTGTAATTGGTATGGTGTGCAGGCCATTGCTCTGCAGTCAAATTCAAAACACTTCTATCAATCCATTCACTGAAAAAAAATGTGAATGATCTGATATCTAAGGCATATGAATCATGTATTATTTACTTGTAATCATACATACAGAAACCTAGGGCAATGGTGAAATCTACATTTATCTTTAAATTTTGTTTTTAAAAAAGAAAACTATATTTCTGTTGAATTTTGAGAGGTGAAAATGTTTATGATTTAATAAGAAACTTTGTAATACAAGAGTCTTCTAATGTCAAATATGGTATATCCAATATTCCAAATAAGCAAATCACAGAGGCTGATATGCAGAAAAAGTAGGTAACATTACATATTTCTAGCTTTTGCCCTTTCCCCTGGCATTCTTCAAAATCAGTAGTTTTACTGACTATGGCTACTCCTAGGATGAGATCAGCTTTAAATAAAATTGAACTGTGCTGTATCAGAGAGTACAGGAAAGGTGAAAGCACCCCGTGCCCCCTGCCCCCAGTTAGCAGAGTTTGCCCATTCCTTTGATTGGGGTCATGATCTAACAGGAATGTCCTCAAGCACATATTTATAACTTTTCTGTAGAGTGACACATTTAAACCAATATTTACCTACTGCTCTAAATCTGGGCTGTGTGCACTTCCAAGAAGACATAATGCAAACAGTTCTTTAATTTTATGCAGGCACACAACAGTATTTGCTCAATTTCAGTCCTAAGAAAACATCCTTCTTCAGATGTTACATCTCAGGCTGCAAGATCACAGACTAGATGCCATTTCTTTGAGTCTGGAGTGTAATTAGAGGATAATTAAATTTCTGGAAACTCACAGATTCACTGGTTTGTTTGTTTTGGATTTTTTTTGTAAAAAAGGATATAACTTCTGTTTTAACAGAAGTTCTTCATTTTCCAACGTACACTGCAACTTGTTCTCTGCTTTTTTTCACCTAGGGGGTTAAAACCTATTGATAGCAAGAGAAGGGACATAACAGCAAATTTTGCTCCAGGGAGACCTGGACTTTCTGAATGAACTTAATTCTCTTTTGTCCTCAGCCAATAATGACAAATCAAGCGAAAAGGGGGAAAAAAAAAAATCTATGCACATTAGTTCCTGCCAAACTGTGCAAGAACAATGATGTAAAATAGTTTGAATCCCCCAGGAAAACCTGTTCGATCATTTGTTTCTTTCTTCCACCTGGTGCAGGTTCATCTCTTTCAACTTTTTTCAGAGCTGCTGCACAATCCAGTTTCAAGGAACTCAACTCAAAGCGTTGATCCCACTTTTCAGATGCTATCTAACATTTCTGTAGCATTCCCAGAATAACCCAGCTTTATTGTTGCCACACAAGGAATTGGGAATAGGACATGCATCTGTAATAATGAATGTGCAGAGTGTGATTTTTGCACATCTAACCCCAAGCTAACATCAGCTGGAGTCAGACACCTTGGAAACAGGAAAAAGAAAGAGAAAAACCACCCCAATCCAGGAAGAAAGAGCAGTTGATGCGACTGTCAAAAGCAGAAGTGAGCAAGAGAGATCCACACTGTGGTGGATGCTTCAAAACTGTGAATAGATAAAGATAAATCAGTCCTCTGTACAGGGTTCTATGAAGGATGAACTAGGAAAGAAAGCAGGGGACAAGGGACAAGAAACCAGAAAGAGGAGCTCCTGACCTAGCAACACCCAAATCAACACAAAATCAAGAGACAGAACAAGAAACTGAGGAAAACTCAAGAACCCAGATCCCTGTGACGGTCACCTGGCACCCCCCTGCCTGTGCTTTAGAGTTTCTCAGTAAGTACAAATATTTGCCCTCACCATGGGGATTTCCTTGTTCCCTTTAATATCAGCTGTGAGCAGGCCACGTTTCTGCAGAAAAACCAGCCCACCCTGCGGAGAGTTAGCAGCCCTCAGCTGTTGGACAACAGTGCAAGGGCCAAATTTTCCTCTGAGATACAGCCACAGAGCAGCGAGGATTTAAGATACACATTTAATATCACTTATGTAGCTGACATGTCCTGTGAAGTTCTAATTAGTCCTCATTTGCTGTTCTCCCAGCTCATGGTCAGATTTGTTAGAACCTCTGCAAAGCAATTCTACAAAAGGGTGACAAAGCGATGAGTTCATTCACAATAACAGACGTTGTCAAATGAAGGATCCTGAAACATCTCTTAGTATTCCAGAATAGCAAATGAGTGAGACATGGGTCAATTGGTTTCTCAGCTATATCCTCCCATAAAACACTGGCAAAAAAAAATCACTCTAAGCCTGTGAAGATGTACTTAAACCCTTGCAGCTAAGCTGAAACCAGGACAGTATCACATATGGCAAAAGTTAAATAAATGGGCTGTCTTCTCACAGGAAATTACACTGTTCACCATCAAGCAGGATGTTAAGGAATACGAGCTTCTCCCCTGCAGAGGGATAATGAACCCCTATCATTCCATTTATCATAGCGAAGAATCACCTAAAAAACTAAGTTACTCTGCAGGTGTGCTCCTCTCTCCAGCTTTGCACACACTATCAGAGCTCACTGGCACACATTTTCAGTTTCCATGGGATCAGAGTACAGATAACAGATATTCTTCTAATATATTAAATCTATGAACTGTCATTTCCCACTTACTGACACAACCTTACAAAAGAAGAGAAGTATCCTATAATTTTAAGAAATATAAAACTCATAGCTTGCTTCCTGCAAGGCCATTTCCTACCTGAAGGAGGAGGTCAGAAGCTGGTTTGACTTTCTGCTGGAAAAGCACACTCAAAGTTCGATTCTGTTGCTCCAGATCAAAAACTCTCATTTTCAGCTTTATACATTCCTCCCTCAGACCCTGCAGCACAAGAGAAAATAGTAAGAGTAGAAAGCAGGTAAGAGAAGCACTTAAAAAGCTCTAAGTAATGTCAGATACTAAGAAGAATTAAATACACAACTTCTAAAGTAGTTTAAATTGGAAAAGTGTGCTACTTAATTTTCTCTGGTTGTTTGATCACCCATTAAAACAATAAAGAAAATCTTGTAATGACAAACAGTCGCTACCTGGTGCGTCCTTTCAGAGTTTTCTGTTAGAATAGAAATGACTTTGCTAGTGATGCGTTCCATTTTGCAGCTGACACAAAGCAGAATGCAGCAATTAATATATGAAAATTGTAATAAGCATAAGCTAAGTAAAAAACAGAAGCTGTACCAAACCAGGCAGAAGTTCAAAGTGGCACTGTGCTTTCAAGGTACTCTTCTGAAGTCTGATCCCCTCCTTGCTTTTTCTGGAACAACCAAGTCAGCACTGCTGTGCCTGATGTGGATGGGCTGTGTCCTCTCAGACACCCCTGGCTGTGCCCAGGTGGGCAAGAAAGCCAGTGGCATCCTGGCTGTATGAAAATAGTGGGGTCAGCAGGACCGGGGCAGTGATTGTCCCTCTGTACTGGGCACTGGTGAGGCCACACCTCAAGTCCTCAGTCCAGTTCTGGGCCTGCCACTAAAGAAAGACATTGAGGGGCTGGAGAAGGGTCTGGGGCACAAATCTGACAAGGAGCAGCTGAGGGAGCTGGGAGTGTTTAGCCTGGAAAATAAAAAAGTCTCTTTTCACTCTACAACTCCCTGAAAAGAGGTTCTAGCCAGAGGAGTGTTGGTCTCTTCTCCCAAGCAGCAACTGATAGGACAGACGAAATGGCCTCTGGAACAGCCTCCAGAAGAGGTTTAGGTTATATATTAGGAAAAATTTCTTGTGGAAAGGGTTGTCAAGCACTGGAACAGGTGGTGGAGTCATCATCCCTGGAGGGATTTAAAAGCTGTGTAGATGTGGTACCTGGGGACATGGTTTGGTGGGTTTGGCAGCACTGGGTTAATGGCTGGACTCAGTGATCCTGAAGGACCTTTCCAATATAAGCAATTCTATGATTCTATGAAAAAACCTTAAAATTGGGCATTTGAAGCAGAGGTGGAGTGTAAAACCATCAAAGCCACTAGTGGCTTTCAGATACAAATATTTATCTATCTATCTATCTAATCTCTATCTATCTTCAGTGTAAAACCTCCTTTTCCTGGTCACTTGAAGGAATAGAGGATTCTGTCAAAGAAAGGATTTTGGAGACAGTGCAGAATATGACACTCAGCTTTTCAGCATATTTTGTGCAGCGGTCCAATTTGAGGTATGAGAGCTTCATAAACCAGGAATAGCAGTCTCCTAAAAAAGCTTACCTCTAAAAATAATAAGCTGCAGCCATATCTCCATTGGTTTGTTTGTTTATTTAATTTACATCCCCAAAATACTTACCCTTATTTAAATTTAGGGCATTTGCTGCCCTGTGGTATTGCCTAGCTCATATTACTTGCCACCATATGAAGGTGGAGAAACAGGCCTCAGCACCCCCATATGCTGTCCTGTCAATACCATTAACAACATGATGGCCTGGCTTTATGAGAAAACAACTCAGAGGGGGAAATTGTAGTCAGACGTAGCTTAAATTCTTGCCTACAGTTGCTCTAGTCTCTGCTGTAACCAGCACTGAGGTTAGAAGAGGTGAACACACAATAAAATATGTTCATCTTGAGACTCCCAGAAAATTGTAAACATCTTTTTATGCATATGTATCAGATTTTATGAATACTGGATGAATGCAGTTATTTCCTCCTGATGGTTTTATAACATTTGTTTTAGGTGGCTGTCAAGTGGCTGTTCGACTGAAATTGCTGGAGCCTTCCAACACGACCCTCAAAAAATCTTGAGGCTGATGATTTCTAAAGCCCTGAAGCTTTGTTTCCTGTCAGTGAGACCTCTTATCCCTGGTCGTGCACAAGGCAATCTCTATTAGGAGCAGAGATTGCAAGCATCAAGACCCATCATTATCTGTCTTTCACAAATCAGAGAATTTAAAACTGAGCCTTGGCTGTTACAACAGTGCTTAACATTTCAGCACTACTAAGGGCACTGAACAGGAAGAATGATTTGCAGAAACTAACAGTGTAGAAAAAAAATTAAATCTTAGCAAGGCCTCTGCTCAAAACCTTCCTATCTTACAGTTTTAAAACCATAAGATTTATGTTTCAAACTTTAGAATTTCTGTAAAAAAGTGAAATGTAAGATAGTAGTATACCCACCCAGACTCTATAAACCCTGCCAATGGTAATGCCACACAGCCCAGAGGAGTGTGGCACATAAAGGTAGCAGTATTCTGGTAAAATGAAGTCTGATTTCAGAAACTTGAAGTCCTAAAATTACCAATTAATACAACTAGCAAATATCTGAAGCATATAATTCCTCTCCTGTGGGCAAAACAAGCAGCTATTAAGGTAGCAATATCCCAAATATTTAAAGTACTCCTAGGGTTTCGCTATAGTAATATCTGAGCATCTCTGGAGTCTTGCTTTATCTCTTCAGTGTGAAGGAGACTCACTCTTCTCCAAAATGGGATCCAACACCCTCAGCAGAAGTTCCAGAAAAACACTGCTCTCCCTCTGAAGATGCTTTCTGCTTTAATTAGCAATTAATTCACTTCTTTTTTATTTAATTGATGAAAATGGAGAAGAAATAACTTTCATACAGAACCCAGAGTAAAAAGAGTAATCTCCTGAATACACCCCTATGGAGGAAATTACTATGCAAAAAGTAGATACACAGGTGACAAAACGATTTATTAAATGGTTTAACTCAAATTTCAAACTGCTGATCCAGGTCTTACATGGAAAAAAAAAAGTTAAAAAATTCAGTTCTCAGCAGTCCAATCAGCTCACGTTACATGAGAAGTCTTTGGGTGGAAGGAGAAAGAATGGATGTTTTCAGTATCATAGCATACAGGTTTGCCTCAATTAATTTTGTCGGATGTCTGACTTCTCAAATTTCCTAGAGGCAAAATTTTCTCTTAGTAAGTGGTAGAAAATCCACAGAATTTTGCTACATAAAATTGTGAAATTATTTTGTGGGGCTAACTCAGCACAAATTCAATTTAACATCGTTTCTCCATAGTCATATTAAAAAAATGTCTCTCATGTTAGAGAAATTCTATAAGTATTGTAACAAATTACATACTTAAAAGTGAAGGTTTAAGACTGTAATTCCATTTCAAGGATTCAGTGACATTGATAAATCACTCAAGCTTTGCTCACTCAATTTGTGTCACCAGAATCTCTCAGTGGGATCACAGTCTTTCCACATCCCGGCGAGTACACAGCGCTTTACTCGTTACATTACAGCATGTACTTAATTTAAGCAAAAATTAGTCCTTGAGGGATGATTTCAAATTCACAGCAAAGCCTACACAGTGTGTGCTACTGTACAAAATCACTCTTCTCCCTTTTGTGAAAGCTCTCAGCTTTTCTTCATGTCTTGCTCCGCTCCAGAGGTGTGTTATCTCTCTGTGGCATGACTGACTTTGTCTTACCGCTCAGCTGCATGACGGTAGATTTATCTGTTTACCAGCTACTATTTGGGTTCTGATATCTACCCTTTTGGGAATGGTGTGAGGAGTGCAATTTCCTCTTTATTGTATGCTATTGTGTTCCTGTCTTTTCTTATAAAAGGACTTGTATGAACGGTGTCAGGAGCACTATAACAGTTAATATTCATTAGCATTTAGAAAAGTACCCTCTTTCCTCTTTCTATGGATATTAAATTAGCTGTTATTACTCAGTAATAGGTAAGCAGCTGTTAAATCCCATCAACCCTAAGTAAATCACTTTATTAAATGTATTTGGATCCAGTTTTATTGTATCCTTAGGAACTCCTTGGTTCCTACGGGTTTGGAAGGATTAATTACTGAGGAAGTATGCAGTCATCAAAATGTCTGACACCTTTGCACAGGGAATCAGGAAGCTCCTCTCTCCATTTGGGAAACAATCATAATATTCCCAAACTAGAGATTAATATATTGAGATTAACACTCTGGTGAGTATTTCACCACATATGGTTTTATAATACAAAATGTGTATGAGGTTTTTGTGTATATTAACACAAGAAAATGCCTCCATTTCCATTTAGACTGTATTGAAATACAGATTTGGGATTTTTTTAGAAAATACCTTAAGTTATATTTCTAGCAGGTGTCACAGCAATAGCTCTGCAGTCCTCTGCTGATGCACAGACCCTACTCCTATGTGTATGCAGAGAAACACAGCACAGGCAGCAGCAGGGCAAACTTCCCTGGATGCCATGGCTTGCACAAATCACCTCTGAGCTGCAACACTTCCAGCTGCTGGAAGGCAGCATCCCTCTTCCAGAGTACAAGCCTTTGCTGTGAATCTAAAAATCATGGGATGAGCAATGATACATTCAACCCTGTCTGTTCCCTCTGTCCCCACTATTCCCTTTGCAGGGAGCATTCTGAATGATGTCCTGCTGGGCAGAATGATGTCCGTAAGGGAGGCTTTGGAGCTGGTCCTCAAAAACTGTTTGCATCTAGAAAGCTTTTGGGTGCGTGGCAGAGGTTTTTGATTATTTTAACTTGGTGTTTCTAGCTGCATTTTAAGAACATTATTACTTGTCCTGTCATTAAGTGTAGACAAAACAGTTTATATTCTTCTTTGCACTATCTGCTTTAAAAGACTGCATTTATGTCTCTTTCCGAATCATCTTTTTAAAACTAAATGATCCAAAGCATTTTAATAATGCCACATCCATCAAGTGGTCTAGACCTCACAAAGGATCATTCCATGAATACTGAAGTGCTCATAGCTTATTGTTATAGATCTCTGTATTTTGTTTGTCTTTCCCTCTTCCTCCTCCTGACAAAATGAAATCATGGAATCACGTTTAACTCAAAGAACACATCAGAAAACCACAACACCAGACGTGACCTGATGCAGAACAGATCTTTGTAGAAGCCAAAGTGAATCTTTTCACTGCGCCAGGTTTGCAATTACCCTACAAGAATTTTTCCTGTGCAGTACTTCCCCTGCTTACTGAATGTGTGAACACAGTTTAAAAAATGTACACTATTTAAGAATATCTATATCTATATCTATTTACATATATCTATCTATATATATATCTCTCAAATAAACAGTGAACATCTGCAAGCTTTAGGCTACACCAAAATACTCAAATCATAACTTACCTTTTGAGTAAGTAGAGCCTGAACAACTTGGTTAGCTACCTGAAAGAAAAAAAGTCAAAAAAATTAAATATGTTATCATGTGTGTATATGCATAACAATACCTTCTTTTGTGGCCTGTCCTGGTTTCAGCTGGGCCAAGGTTAATTTCCTCTCAGTAGCTGTTACAGAGCTGTGTTTTGGATTCAGAATGAGAATGGTGTTGAAAACACACTGATGTTTTGGTTTTTTGCTAAGTTGTGTTTATCCTAAGTCAAGGACCATTTTTTATCTTGTTTCATGCTCTGCCAGTGAGGATGCTCACAAAAGAAACTGTGAGGGAGCATTGCTGGGACAGGTGACCCAAACTGGCCCAAGGGAAATTCCAGACCACAAAACGTCATGCCCAGGATATAAACTGGGGCAGTTACCAGGAAGGAAACTGTTTTTATCTCAACATACAAGTTTTATGCTGATTCTCCTCCCCATTCCATTGGGGTTGAGCAAGCGGCTGAGTGGTGTTTCATCTCCATCTGGGCTTAAAACCATGACAGTCCTTTTTTGGCACCCAATGTGAGGCCCAAAAGGTTAAGGACAGATCCAACCAGAGTGTGTTAAAAGATTGGTACAAACATTCACTGTGTTGGTTTCACAGTTGCCAGTGGCTTTCCACTCCACTTACCATCTACAACCACCACCAATTCTAGCATTTTCATTATTTACTAGTATTTTAATCAGATGATACTAGTAAGAATACATGAAATTCACATCAACTACTTCTGTGCTAGTCCTCATTATAAGCAAATGTGCATTGTATCAATTGCAGTGTGACATGAGGGGCATTTGCTTAACTTCTGTCATCTCTTCTTGGTTAACTTCTATCATCTCTTCTTTGCAGCAGATTAAATTTTCACAGTTCTATATGCAGCTAGTGTGCATCAGCATGGATTAACTGCATTCACTACAGTGGACTTTTACCAGCCAAGGATGGAGGCCTGAATGTTTTCATGAAGTTTAATTGTTTCTTGATTAAATATTGACAAAAAGGTACATCTATCATGACAGGCAGAAACCATAAAGTGCCACAGAAAATTAAAGTACCTACTGTCATCGAAATGTGGTTGGAAGGCATTCACCCCACACAGCATAATTGACTTGAATGAGATTACACACCATTGATTAGCAGAACTATATATTCAACAGGGAATTTTTAAGTTATTTATTTTATACATCTTTTCTAATTTATATTTACCAGCAAGGAGAGGGGCAGTGAGTTGGAAGGAGGAGGGAGAGAAAGAGAGACTGAGGTGAGATTTTCTGTTGATGCTGTATATATGCACATTTTATCACACATTGTGCTGAGTTATACTTTTGCTCCTGCATTTAGGCAGAGCAAGTAGAGATGTCTCCCTTTGAAAAAAGAGATTTTTGATTTGGTTTTGGTTTACAGAAATTATATTAAAATTTATCCAGGTATCACTAAATAATCTGCATTGATTCTTGTTACTCTTGGCAAACTAAATAAAACCCCCGCCACCACTGATGAGAGCTCAGTTGGGAGAAAAGAGCTGCAGCAGCTAATTCACTTCTGTAAATGATTTAGTTCTGCTAGATCCAAAAGTTACATTTGATTCATACTCATAAAATTGCCTAGTATCGAATTTTTTTTCCACACTGGTCCCTAACTTCAGGCAGCCTGTGGAACAACGCTCCAAAAGAATAGCTCTGTAAGTGATTTAACAGAAGACACAGACTAATATTAGAACAGTAATAACCAACAGAAGTAAACATGCTAGTGTTTTGAAAGCCCATGTGCCTCGCCCTGCAGGCTCTCAGGCTCTCCATCCCACACTGCTCCTTCTGGCAGGTACTTTAAGGTCTGTTTGCTCTACCTGAAAATTGAACAAACCGTAGCGAATACATTATTTCTTTACTTTCTGACATGGAGTTACTTTACCAAGGAAGAACTAAAAGGTTCTTTGAAGTGTGCACTAGTCACTCACAACAGCATAGCCTACAAAATGACTCCTACAGCTTTACATATTGTACAGAGGAGTGTAAATGGCATAATATTCCAAATGAGAAAAAACTGAACCTGCTGATGCATATATGACAGATTTTCCAGCTTTTGAGTGAAGATAGGTATCTAAATGGAAGTACCTGCCCGTGATCCATAGCTCCAATGGAATTCAATAAGGAAGATATGTAACCAGGTTCTTTAGAAAATGTGGTTATTTTTTTCTATTATCTAGCATCTTGGCAAACTGTGTTGATATTACCATTCAAGATCTTCAGGTCTGTATTTTTGGTATTCAGCAGGAACAGAGGTGGGAAGCCTTCAGTGAAGTGTTCTGCAGTTACTAAAATTAATTTAGCACTCAATAAGTGGAATCATAGCCAAATGTTTGCATTTCAAATGAGGTTGCCATTCCACTCCTACAGCAGATGGAAATAAGCTAAACTCAACAATCTACTCCATTTTAACTTACAGGTATCAGGAGACACCATGGATGTGAATGAACAATACGAGCCAGCTCCACAAAACTGACAGTCACAACTACCAAAAACTGTGGAAACTGAGACCGTTGAAGGCTGAGGAATTGACTTCTGAGATGCAGAAAATGTGAAAATGTGAAGTTCCCACTTATATGAGGCATAACTGTGGCTCAATCCCAGTAAAAAGCAGGCTGTAAAATTACTTGACCTGTGATAACTGCAGTTAATCAAGGTGAAACAAGGAATAGAACAGAGCTGGCTCGTTCCTTGGTCTTCTGTTCTGCAGAAGGTGACACTCCTTGCTGTCACACTGCCTGCCTTTCCTTTGAACTTAATAGCCAAGATCTTTAGGTGATGTTTCCTTTTCTGGATTGCAATAAAAGAGATAAAAGATCCAGCTTCATTTTTTCCTTAGGCAATTATGTTTACAAATATATGCCATAAAGTGGTCTTAATAGAAAAGGTATAAAAGAATGAATCAAAGAAAAGAGACCCTAATGCAACATCTGTTATGCCTTTTACAAGTACTGAGATTTTACACAACTGCCTTTTATGTATGATTCCATATGCACAAAGACATTTCAAGTGTACTAAAATAAAAGATTTATCTTTTATTCAAATCTTAAAAACAGAATGCCTTTTTTTTAAGATAACTCTGCATTTTTGATTAGTTAATTCTTGAAACATCAGCAAAAATATCAACTACCCTAAGTTGCATAATTTCCTGCATATGAATATGGTGAAGCTTGACAGAAATCTCAGTTGGCACAGTGATGTGAATAACCATGACATTGCCACCTACCAATAAACTGACAGCTGAATTCCACAATAGGAAACTGGGATTGAGCATGTTAACCTCAAAGCCCAAAGGTACAGGAAGACAATCCTGGGTTTCGCATTAAATTTTTCAGCAACAGAAAGATACATTTATGGAGCATGTCTGAAATTAAACAAGCTCTTTTCTTATTTATCAAGTACTGGAACATTTCAATGTCATCTTCTTCCAAACACTGTTCTAAGTTTTTTACATTTCCACTTCAGAGATGAACAATTATTTTAAAATCAGTGAATAATTGTTAAAATTCATAAAGGACTCCGCTCAACTTGACCCATATGCTTTTCAGATTTAATCTCTCTGAACATTTGAGTTTCATTGAATTTTACCATGAAAATGATTACAGAGCATGCATTTTTATGTCACAGTTGCAGGCATTCGTACAATATTAAATGTAGGGCATTATATGAATGAAAAGTACTATGTAAAATAACTGATTAAAAAAAAAAGAAAAATGAGAGAAAATAATGGCAAGCATAGCTTTAAAAACTCAGCTCTGGCATCTCTTTGCTACAGACAGACAGAAAAATCACAGTGGCTATTTTTACTTCCTTCATATTCAGTTTAATGGCCACCAACACCTGAGCAGAGGGCACACCGTGCATAGCAAGTGTCCTTGTCACTTTGCTGTGACCCTGAGGGACCAGGCAGGTCACACTGCCACGGTGGTGGGGTTAAATGGTGCTTGAGTGCCCTGAGCAGAGTTTGCCTGTGCCCAGGGGAGAGAAGCTACAGCCTGAGGTTGCTGAGTGATGAGTGAAAGATGGCAGCATTCTCTCAATAGTTATCAAATGATGTTCCCAGCCTTCATTACCTCCAGGGCCTCCTGAGCATGCAACAGCCGGAATGGCCAGGTGGTAGCTTGGGAGGGAAGCATTCCTCGTGCATCAGCCCAGGAGAAGTTCATTGCACTCACAACTAATTTGACTGCAGAGGCAAAATTAAATCATGATTGTAGTAGGCACTCACATGTTTCAGTGGCAGCTGCAGCTATCTCAGGTTTGGGTGTGATCACAGCGTTGTGTTCCCAGGAACAGCTCTGTTCCTCACTCCAAACCTGCCAGGTGCCCCTGAGGCAAAGTGAGGCTGCAGCACAGACAGATACACGGCTGCTTCTAAAATACATCTGCTCCTAAAAACACTGAACAAGTTCTGAGGGCCAGACTAGGGAAGGTCTGAAGAGATTCTCACTTTCAAGAAGAAGGGCTGGTGTAAGATGAGTTATGAACAGAGTAAGCATCAGACTTAAAACCCTAAAGAAAGTACATTTTTCAGTGGAAATATTTTAAAATATTTTAAATTTTTTCTTCATCTTTATGGAAAGCACTTTATTTGCTTAAGATTTCCAGCAACAATCCCTCTCTGGAAAGGACTTTTGGTTATTAACTAATTAAATTTCTGTCTCATCTCCTATTCTCTTTATTGTTACTATAAAAAAGGGGGTGAGAATGTGTGATTTCTTGTGCAGCTCCCCCAAAGGAATGTGCTCAGGTGGATGCTGACCCGGGACTCCTGCAGAATCTGCAATTATTAAATATGGTTTTCTTGCCTTAGTCACTGGCAGCAACTTCTTCACCTCAGTGACCAGAAGGCATTAGGTCCAGGCTTGTGTCAGCTCAAACAGTGCTGGTTACAGTGCCTCTGCCAAAGCATTGTGAAACAGAACACACAAAAAAAGAACAAGGTGAACAAAAAGTAGAACAGGGAAGCCCAAACACACAGGTGAGAAGCACTTTCTCCTGAAAAAGTTGACACAATGGGAGAAGATGGATACAGCTGTGATAATACAGAAGAACTGAAAACAGCCAACACAATGCTGAAGATAATGAACGTAGTTCATTATCAGTGAAGATAATGAGCGTAGTTTTATGCAATTATATGATCTTTAGACTGAAACAGTGTGTCAAAAACAATCCTGGGTCAGAAATCCATCACATCACTGCAAACAGAATAAAAGCATTTTTTCTGTCCTTATAATCTGCGTGGAGTGTTTCGCTGAAATGGACAATTACAGTGCTTCACTCATTTCCAAAATTAATTATGTAAGCAGATTTTGTCCAAGAAAATCAGAAAATAATTTTAAGTCAGGCTCTGTAATTTAAACTGAAGTTAGCAATTACATGGTCATTTCCTCCTTATCACCAAGATATCCATACATGGTTCAAGTGTGCACTGAAAGAATAACTCGGGCCAATGCAGACGAAGGCTCTGCTCACACCCCAGAGCCACAGAACGGGCAGAGCACAACCCAGTGGGAAGGTGTATCTGTAAATTCCCTGATAAAAACATGCCACAGTGGCAAAAGAGTGGATTTGCTGATGAAAATCTGCACTAGACTGGAGGTTTCTTGTACCAGAGCTGTATTGCTCATGCTTCTGACACTTCAGCAAATGCTGATTAAAATTTTAAAAAGCTGGTGGGAAGACTGGAATTGTCATCTGCCCTGGGTGGTTTGCTTGCTCACGCACTCTTTTCTCCAAGGTACAGCTGGGGTTCTTCTTGTTTTGTTTGCATGTCAGCTAATTACTTATGCCACTACACAGCCTTATTATGGAATGGGTAAATGATTTCTACCAAGCAACTCTTCGAGCCACTAAGAGCTTTAAAATTGCTTTAAACTCTTAGGCATGTTGAAGAGCCTTATTGTGAGGAATAAGTGAGCATCAGTGTATGTGTGGAGAAAGCTCCATGCTATAGGAGATGGTACACTTCTGGAATGCAGGCATTGCTGGAGTGCTCAGACAGTAAGTGATGAGTGATTTATATTCTAGCTGTAACTGGAAGCTCTGATCTAGCCAACAGCTAGAAAAAACAGCATTAAAAGCTGTGTGTGCAACCCTAAGGAGGAACTGAGGGACTAAATTCCAGGGTTTTGGAATGTATTATGTTGGAAAGCTGGGGGACTCTTGATAGGAGAAGCCACTGCCACACGTGTTCCACTTCACAGAAAAGGAGTGTATAGCATCTAACAGGCAAATTATAATCTCCTCCTCCTCGTGAAAGCAAACCAGTTCTGTGTATTGGTCACAGAGATATCGACTTTTCAGTGAAGAGGTGTGGTCAAAACAGGATTTATGGCAGAGGTCATGGAGAACAACACCTCTGACTGCCAGACACATGTTCTTGGAATTAATTAGAATGAGGTAATACGAAAATTGCAGAACAATGTCAACCTTATAAGAGAGGGAGAGATTAATTTGCATTAATTTAATTATAGTAGCAGGTAAGAACAACCTTTTTATCTACCTTACCTCATCGAGACATCTTTCATACTGTTCTCTCTGATTTTCATTTTCCAGAGCCAGCGCTGAATTCTCTGCCTACAGTAAAATGGAATAAATAAGTAAATATGCAAATTTAGCAAAGGATATCTTTCACCACATGACAATTCATAAAAATCCTGAGGGGGCTTACTTGCTGTACTTCTTCAAGATCCAGAATAAAATGCACCATACAATTTATTTTGCTGCAGGTTGGTGCTTTGAGTAAAACCAGAAGTGACATTCATTTATGAGATTATTCACACCATGCATTACAATTTAGAACAATATCATAGCAGATATTCCACGTGTGTCCACCATCTCATCTTGTCAGGTGCAATAGAGTTGGCACTGAAACACTATAAAAGATATTGACATCTCTTCTCTTCCTCTTCCTTTTCTGTTTAGAGGGAACTTGCTACCTGAGAGCCACTCAGATGCAAACAGGGGCAGCCTCTATGAGAGGGAAACAAGAGCCAATCTTATGTAAACTTTTAACTGTGGCAGCCCCTCATAAGCCTGGTTTCTGCAGTGGGGAACCCTAGGGTCACAGGCCATTCTACAGCTCATTGGTGAATTACACCCTTTAACTGAAATAGATAAATTTAATAGTCTTTACTTACAAAAAAATCCTATTATTTCAAGAGTGAGAGGTACTTTGCTACATCTAAATGCAATCTTGAAGCCAGATTTTTTTTTTCTCTCACATATGTAATTCTAAATATGATAAAGTTTCCTGTATAGTAGGGCCTTTCATCTGTCTTTAATTTTCATCATGCTCATATTTTTGCATTGTGAAAGCTTCAATATAGCACAATCTGGTAAGTAAATCACAGTAAATCAAAGTATTTTTATATATATATCTGTACTGACTTTAGGAATTCTACAATATTGGAAAAGGAAAATCTCTAAAGTGTGATGCAGTTTCATCAGAGCAAGTTTCAACTAGTCTTCTCTTAAAGGCTGAGAAACTAAAGCAAAATATATAAAAAATCTATGAGTTAAAACTGGCTCTAGAAATCTCTGTGCCTCCCATGCATAACTTCACATCACATAACTATAACACTAAAATCAATACATTCCCATAATTACAACTATTATGCAATTTACAGTATTTGCAGTAGTTTAACCTTCTGTCAACCTATAAAACTTAAACAAATGCTGTTTCAAAGGAATTGTGGTTATACAAAACAACAGTGATAAATATAGTTAACATTTGTAGTTTTAAAGGAAAATTAATGTAATGTGCTGTATGGAAAGACTCTGTGGAAAGATGCACAGTTCCCTATTCCTTGTTAAAAAAAGTCAATGAATCAACAAAATAAGAATCTCAAAGTCTATTAAATTGATTCATTAATAAAAATTTCAAATTCAGCTGAATCACAAAAGCAAGGCTAGGAAGCAAAAGCAAACATACACTATTATCCAGCATCGTGAAAGAGATTGAAGAGTAAAAGTGTGGTAAGAAACAAGGGCATATAGAGTTTACTTATTTAAAAGTCTAAATAAGCAACTGTACAGAATCTGTGCTTTATCTCCAGGGTACAATTAAAGCCAACAAAGGTGGTAAAATGCTCTGCATCATATTTTCACAATGTCACCTATGAATGGGTTCAACATATGGCTATAAAAAGTCTATGGGTGATCCTGCAGAGAGCACTGTGAGATGAGGCAGCAAAAAGTAGCAGATGCAGAAGTAGCAAAGTAGAAGAAGCTGCAAAAGCAGCACTGAGAAATCAGAAGCTGGAGGGTAAATAGACTGAAGAGGCCATAGTTTGCTTTTACAGACACATTCTTTCAGACTGATTGATAAAATAAGGAGGTGTTTGTTACATAAAAATATATTTCTGAGTTAAAGATTTTCAGATGTTTTCTCTATGAATATCCTCCTAAAATGCCATTGAAAAGAAATTCTTGCTGTTTTGAAGCAATCACTAAAGGATTAATCTGTACAGACTTTCACTCACACATGTTGATATATCTATGAATTTAATTTTTAATTTTCATTTTCATCAACATAAAAATATGTTGTATGACTTTATCCTAAAACAGTTTGGGCAGACTGCTTCCACACAGAAATGTGTAAAAGAACTACAGCACACACTTGTACTATATGAAATACACAGAGAGCTCCCCATGCTTCTCTTACTCCATGTTTTGGAATGCTGTGAAATGGAATGCTAAATCTTCTTGGATCTGTTCACTGAATCTCTGATTTCAGCGAGCTGTTCCATTACAAACAGGCTACCAAAATTAGGAAATCTAAACTTGACAGCATTATAAATAAATGCTACATTTCAGCTCTTATCAACCCACAGTGGAAACATCTGTATAATAAAACCTATTTGCACACCACTGGGTTTAAAATTGCAGTGGAAGGATGTAATGCAGTCAACTTTAGCTTGACTTTTGTGCTTCTTGATTGCTGAGCAAATCATGCCTATTTACTTGGCATTTTTGTAATGAGGACCAGACTAGAAGGGAACACTTGACTGACTTTGCTTTAGAATCTGTGCCAGTTCCCACAACATGGGAAAACCAGTACTTGATATACTGAATCACTCTACATTGCAACCAAATACTTGATAATAATCCTCATTCCTCCGAAAGTATTCATTTGGAAAATTTGTAATAGCACTTACGGTCTCAAAACCCTGCCTCCTAATCCAAACCTTCATTTATTTAACAGAAATCACTGGGTTTTGATGTTATTGTAAGGCTGCTCAGTTTTTGCTCAGAAGGATCTGCCTGCCTCTCGTATTTTATGTTCTGGGCATCCTTTGCCAGTTAAGCAAAGTACATCTCTTTGAAGGAAACTGCTATTAAATTTATTTCCATTTTTATTTTCAGGCCACACTCAGAGAAAGCTAAGCTGCAGTAAGAAGCCCCCCTCGCTTCTCACAGCTTGAAAGCTTTTGCACACTTGCAGGCACACAGGGGGAGCGACAGTTCTGACCCCAGTGCAGCCACTAATCCCATCCATAACCCGGCAGGGGACTACGCAGGGGAAACCGAGCTTGCTGAGAACAAGCAACTCAGAGTCCCGAGAGCAGCACTTCCTGAGACAGCCACTGATTTCTGCAGAGATTTCTAGTTTTAGGCACAGCTGTCCTCTAGGAATTTATGTATATTTTATGTTACACATAGAAATGAATAATTGTTCTCTGTCCCTCAGCCTTGCTACCACTAAAAGTGGTGCAGCCCAGCAGACACGGAAGACTCAGCGCCTGCCACCAGCACTTCAGCCACACACATCTTTTCGGGAGGGGAACAGATCTCAAAGTACAGCAGCAGTCAGTCAGCCAAAAGTAACTGTGGCATAACTTACCCCTAAATTAAACATCAGTACATTTGGATCATTACAGATTCAAGGATCCTAAAACGTCAAAACAGATGTCCTTCCCAATTCTGATTTGGGAGAAAGTATTTTGCACAAGAGTCTCTCCAAACACTGGAAAATTTAAAGATTTCAATCATGACTTGGATGATGCTAAGCAGCCTCCAACTTCCTGAATTAGAGACAACATTGTTCTGAATTGAGAGATTGGGTTTATGGAAAATCAGTTTGAAAGGTAAAACTTCAGACTACTTTAACAAAACAGAGGCTGCCTTGAATTGAGACCACTGCTAACATATAGTCATTATGAGAGACTTTGCCAACTGATTTTAATTCCTTCCTCAGGATGAAAAACATAGCCCTGGTAATGATAAAAATTCTTTGGGTCATCTCACAGCTTTCTCTCTCTTCTACAGATATTTTCTCCCGTGGGGCAGCTGTTTGCACCGTTTCAAAGTTAATAAAAGGCTACACACCTGATGCTTCAACAGACAATGCTCTGTACTTTTACAATGACAATGAAATTAATTAAAACATTGAATTTCCTGCTAGACTGCATGAATAAAAGATAAGCATGACTAAAAGAGAATTTTGTAGAAGATATTTTTCCTTACTTAACCACTGTAGAGTTGAGACAAAACAAAAGGATGGGAGGGGGAAGAGAGAAGAAAGCAGGGAGTGTGATGCATTTTGCACTAAGGGAAGAGGAGATCACAGAATCATAGGATGGTTTGGATCAAAAAGGACCTTTAAAGATCACCTAGTCATGGGCAGGAGATGAAGGTCTAAAGGTTGTACATCTAGTTAGCAGCTCAGCATGGTCTGAAGGTATCATCAATAAAGGTCAAGAGGAACAAAGTTATGACAGTGAACTTTAAAATCCCTGACAGAATGCTACCCCACAGTTACCACGTGCACTCCTTTGTTATTCATACTAAACCATTTGTCCATTTATAGAGAGCTTTATTGATTTACACAGACACTCATTTGTCATGCCCAGTGCAGTGTATTAAGAGCTGTCCAAGCACTTCAAATGTAATCAGCAATTTTTTCCTGCTTTCAGCCTCGGATTTTGTATACTTTTGTGGTCACAGCTTCCGACAGCACATGAGAGGTCAAATGCTGTTGTTGGCAAGGTAAGAAGTGATGTTGTTGCATTTTTTTCCTCAGGTCTTTATAGAGAATTTTTGGTAAGCTGCTGTTCTGGGAAGAGTTTACCACTTGAACCACCTCTGTGTCTTTGGTCACAGTGAACTTTTTGCATTTTTCTGTCCCTGTTACGCAGAAAATTTGTCCTTTGAAAGAGTAATCCAAAAAATCGTCAGAGAAAAGTTTAACACCATACTTATGCTGGTCAGAAGAACTGAAAATTACATCTGTGCTTTTAAATCAATGTAATGGTAGCAACAAAAGCCTTAATTTAATTCTAGCACTATAACAGCATTTCCACTGGCCACTTTCCAGTGCCTTTTATATCAGTAAATACAGCTCTTTGCTAGGAGTAAAATGGGAACTGCACCTCAAGGCCACCTGTCAACATTTGGATGTTTCCACCTTGTCCTTTACACTTTTTCCACAACAGATCAACACTGGGCAACCACGGAGTGTGTCCCTGCTGAACAGCTCTGCTCCCTGGCCCCACATCCCCAGGACACTGAGCCTGGGAAGTGCTAGTTACTGATGCAACAAGCAGTCAATTTAGTGGGACAATACTCAAGAAAAGTTCATTTTTTTTTTAATCCCAGTCTTAACTATTTCTTCTGAATCATGGAGATGGGAGAAAAAAACCCCAAAAACCACCAAAAAGAACAAATCAGTGATATGATGACAGCCAGGCTTCTCACCCCTGCTTCAAAACACTTAGACTTCTCAGTAGCATCATTTTCTGTTTTATTTTTTAATAGCCTGTTATATTTAACCCCACTTAAAACATTTGACATATTTTATCTGAAATCGTCAGCTACTGTTTAATTCCCATTCACTTAAAACATGGCACGAAAGTAATACATATGTGATGCTAAATAATGAAACACAGAACAACACAAGTGTCAATTATAATTCTGTCTATAAAAAGGCCACATTAAACCTTACTGGGCAGCACTGATGGGGATCATTCTTGCAATTCACAACTTGAACAATGTGTTTTTTTAATTCTTTACTGCTACAAAACTATATTAAATCTCAAAAGCAGTCTGTCTCCCAGGCCATGCTCTGCTATAACTGTGCTACCCATGGCTTTGTAGACTCACAGAGAGCAGTACAACCTTCTAACATATGCTAGAAATCAAAAGATATTTATTCAACCTCAGGAACCTAACCACTTAAGGTTACAAAAAACCCCTGGGGTTTAAATGTTGCTAAGAGAAAGCAGCCCAAGGTCTGTGCAACTTCTTATGATGCCTCACCAATTATTGATGAGCAGATTCATGTATTTAAACATGAATTTACAGCAGAAATTATGTAACAGGTTTAAAATTTGTATTGATTTCATGCTGTCAGAGATCAGAACACAGAACTTGCTCATTTATCTGCATATTTTCAGCAGATTGCAGGGAGAGACTCCCACCCACAGACCTGGACCGAGCTCATAACCACAGAGATCTTTTCCTCTCTGCTGAGTGATTCCCAGTTCACACAAGAAGAAACAATGGGTGTCCAACCTAAATGAGGAAGCCTCCCTTTGGAAAGAAGGGTATAACCAGAATTTAATCCTTCAAATCTACTTATATCAGATAAATGTACAATCTTCAGGAGCTGAATCAAACAAACCAGAACCAAATGGGATTCATACACTGCTGATGAGATTGTGTCCTAAAAATGACTAACGTCAACCTCATATTCCTAAGAATTCCTCTGTGAAATACCCTTATTCCTCCCTTGCCCCCCAGAATCTGGGGCTGGAAATTTTCAAGTTCAAGAACTTTCTGGTTCAAGAATGGTAATATTTGTCTTTTTTCTTTCAGTTAACACTAAAATAGTTAAGAATGACAAGCCTTTAAAACCTTCAACATTTTCCCTTCCAACACCACAGAAATGTTTGGAGTTGACATTTTAAAGAGAAGGTTAGGAATAGATCTAGCAAAACTGACTGCATTATAAGCACAGGCTTATCTTCAAGCAAATAACCACCTAGGCTACTACTAACAGATATATCAATAATAATGTTGCATGTTTACCTGCATGTAAATTGGAGAGAAAAGCAAATTCTACCAGTATTTACAGAGATAATAATAGACTCTCAACATTTCCACTGGTAAAGCACTGTCAATACAGGCCTTTGTACAAATGGGTTAAAATTATGAAGGATGTCTTTTTTTATTTCTCAAAAATTCTTCCAAATGAGCACATATAAAACATTTTTTGAGGACAAGGAGCAGAAGAGGTCCGAATAAGCAGAGAGAGGCAGCAAACAACTGTATTTGCCAAAGACATGGTCTATATAACACACATGCACTTGATTAATCATAGAGGTACAGGCATGGAGAGCCAAAAGTCCCACCAAGACTCTCATCCCATTATTTTTTTTTCCCCTTCTTGTTTTAACTGATTTGTTCTCTTATGGAATTGCTGTCCTTAAGAACTGAGAGCATTTCACTCTGACAGATTTACTGTGCTTCCCCATGTAATATTCGCAGCCAGTTATTTCCTCTATCAAAGAAATAAAAATCCCTGCTCCATAAAGAAAGGTCTGAGATCCTGAAATTGTGAGTCAAACTAAGATTCTTACAATTAACACAGACAGATAAAGGCAAGTGGTGAGGACCTGATTAATCAAAAATGGCATTTTGTGTTTAATAATAACTTGTATGTCACACACACCTAAGTATCTTTGCATTGAAAACTCTTATAGCAGCCAAACATATCAGATTTGGTCAGTTGCATTTGTTTCACTTTTTCATGCCAAGGGAAATTCTACTTCTTCGAAACAGTAGTTGTTTGATAAATTTGGTAATACCAATTATTGGTAAAGATCAGTTGAAAACCATTGACTATCTGCAAACCCAATGCTTAAGCTCAATAAAAAACTTACAGTGCAGTCATTTTCAAAGAAAATATTTGCTTTGCTTTGCAAGGAAATATTTTGGAGAAGACTTTTATTAAATTTAGGAGTGTCATTGTAACCAATAAGGAAATTTTTTTAAGGGTAGTTTTTCTTTTATTTTTTCTTTTTTTTTTTTAATTAATTCAGATCTTCAGGAAAACTCATATATTTTAAGGCAGTTTTTCAAGCAATAAGAAAGGCCACTTCAGAATTTACTGTAAATGAGTTATCCTTCAAAGCTGGGCAATTTCGACCATGAGCTCAGTGACACTGTGACAGTTTTGTACTTGCTGTGATTCCATTATCCACACCTGAGTAGCATTCTCAGCTTCAAGGTTCATCTAATGGGGATGTTGAAAGGAATAGGGCATTTCAGATCTGTATATGAAAATTAATCGTTGGGCCACTTTATCCCAGCAGAAAACACTTCCTATGTTCCCCCTCTTGTCTCTGAGATGTTCAGAGAAAATACAGAAATACTATTGCTGATTCTTGGCACTGGGAAGTGGGTGTGGAAAAAGAAGACCAAGGGACAAACTGCCTTTATAGGTAGAAATCCCTGAAATTAAGTATCAGGAGGAGAAGGATTACATAAAGTACATTCAGGAGTTTGTTTTTTTAAAATTGCTAGAAATTTTATCTGTCAAGAGCACCTCTTCTCCTCTAAAGTAGCTTTTCTATGTTTTTTTCTAATAACATTGGACTGAAAATAAAACATAATTTCACAGGTCAGTGCAAAAAATGGCTTTAATGCTATAACTGGTGCTTCCAGGTTGCTCAATGCACCTGAACTGAAGGGCTGCTATTAAATTATAGTAAACAGCAAAAAATTTGGAGCTCAATTTGGCACTGTCTTCAAGGAACACCAACACCAACCTCCTTCTCACTCACCCATTCCACTCCCCCAAGGAAATTAAGCAACTGAGTTTGCTCATGGGGGCTGATGATAGAAACAAAATATTCAGACTTTACTGCATTCCTGCTTTTTGTCCCCTCATTTAATGTGTAATCTACAACACAAATGTATCCCATACCCCATTATTTTGGATCTCACTGGAAGGTAAAACAGCAGATGTTTTGCTCAGACTTCAGAGAAAGTGGATGCTGAATATTTATCAAGAAATATTTTTTCCTAATTATTTATCCTAAGTTCCTTCATTTAGTTCAAACAAAAGTAATTATGAAATAAAATGATTTAAACTGACAGTCTGGAAAACACTGATTCCATACGCTTGAATGTCACATTCACAGCTTGGGTGATGCGAAACTCATACCAGTTCTCTGCTATGCAAGTGGGAAAATCTTTTTTTCTTCTTTTCCAAAGAAACATGTATGAGTTTTTCTGAAATGGAAAAAATAAAATACACAACTGGTTTTCCATTAAAAAATGTCCCTTGAGCTTTTTTTTAATGTGAATTCCGAGAAAAAGAATGACTTTTCTTTGTTATACTAGGCAATAGATTTAAAAATTATGTGATGGTATAATTGATACTGCCACAAAGTATTTTTAAACATAATAAAATATAAAATATATTCTTTTCCTCCCCCTATGCTGAATCATTTTACTCTGCTCCTTTAAAGACTTCAAGTTAAAAGCTTTCCACCACAATAAGCTATTAATGTCGACTGTTTCACCGTTCGCAACATAAATTTATAACAAGTTTTTCTGTTTTAACTACATGGGAGCACTGAGTTATTCCTGAAGGCGATGTTTCCTGCAATTCCACTCTCTCCATCAGAAGTCACCCATAAGTCAACCTCCCCAGGTATTTCAAAATGAACTTCTCTTGATGGCCTCAGTTATTTCTGTCCCTCCCAGCTAAGGAGTTGTGAAGCCGAGTGGAGCAGGACAGGAATTGGTGCTGTGTTATGGAGAGCATCAAATGCCACATAACGCGCAGCAATTGTTTTGTAGCCAGTAGCCAACTCCTAATAACCGAATCACAAAATTACTGCTCATTTCTTGCTAGCTGAAATGAAACTCTATTTGCAAATATCACCTTGTTTCTCCTGAGAGCTTTGAACGTTTTTCTCTTTTGTTCTAACAGGCACAGGAAGAATTGGGCAATGCCCCTTGCTCCACACAGCAACGTGTGGCTTTTGTAGTGACATTTGTTAAATTGAAAGTTCTGATTCATTTTATTTTTAATCTTTTAGAGTGAATTTGCAGAGTAATTGCATTTGGCCCAAAAGAACAACAGCCTAGGCCTCAAATTCTGCCTTTTAAAAGATTCAACAGATTGGAGTTTTGGCTGGCTTTTTCTGCCCTGTGCAGACTGTGCTCACTTAGAGAAGATGGGATGAGGATCCCGTGGAAACGGATGTGGCAGCACCTGAATGCGATCCTAACGAGTTATGAAATGTCTCCTGCTGAGCTGGCTGACATCAGGTCCATCCACATTGGCTTCTAGGCTTGGATGAGCTGTGAGTGTCCTGATCTCCAGTGATTTCTCTGATATCGCAGTGACCAGACCAGAGCTCACACCGTGGTGTGGCCTTGGATCCAATGGACGGGGTTTCTCAAACAGGAAATGAGAAGAGGAACTCCAGCTCCTGCTGGGCTTTCCTGGAGCTCAGCCAAAGTGACTCCCCAAAATGTACACAGCAGAACTCTGAGCATCTGCTCCTGTTAGGCTGCAGTGCTCCCAAGGCAGAAACACAATTATAACAGGATATCTTCCTAAATTAATAGAGAAACCCTAAGGAAGTCAACTGCCAGGACAAAATCTTATCCCACAATACCAAAGTAAAAGAGAGGCCCATTGGGAACTTTTTCCTGCACACAAGAGAGATGTGCCAGAGGCATTTTTCTACTTGGATATTTTTATAGCTTTGTACATTATGAAAACAGAAAATAAAAACCTGTACAGAAATATATACACTCAAGACAGCTACATGGAAAGCAAATTCTATTGCAATTCTATATTATTAAGTGCTACTGTGTTACATTAAACTCTTTCTCAATTATGAACTTAACCTTGCTCTTCAGCATATACAATTTGTCTCTGATTTTGTTCTTTTTACTTCCATTTGTTGGCAAACTACATTCTAGGAGGTCCAAGAATTGCCTTAGACTAAAACTTCGGGAGAATGTGGCAAATCACAAGTTCTTAGAAAAACAAGGTTTGGCTGACAATCACAGTCCCATCTGGCACATACTTTAGGTCAAAGTTGATGGGATTCAGTGGTGCCCCAGTAAGAAGCTCAGGCGTGAAAAGCACAGCAGCAGCAGCAGCAGCCCGACAGCCCAGCCCTGATCTGCAGAATGAGCCAAATTCACATCATACGTAATTAAACACAGCTCAAGTGCAGCCACTGGAACTGCACCCACCTTCACATGTCTAAATTTGATAGCCAAATACAATAACACTGGTATCAATGATGAGGAAATGTTGCTGTTATCTTATTCCAAGCTCCTGTTCAAGAGCCGGATCAGTGATTAATCAATTGGCCTAAAGGGAAAATGCAAAGAAAAGAACGAAAATAAATCGATGTATGAAATACTATGCAATGTCACATATATCTAGAATTGATCACATTAGTGCTCTGTCAGATTGGCCTGCAATTGGGAAATATTCCTGCCTGGCAGATGTCACCAGCCAGGCAAATCACTTACGCAAAACCAGGAGCAATTCTCATCTCTTATTTCTATTCAATGTCTCTGTGAAAAATACAGGTTTTGCCTAAGACTATCAAAGTTCTTTTTTACAATGAACTAAGAATACCTATTTTTTCTCATCTAATTGAGTAAAATTTTGAATAGTTACCCTGGGGTCACTGCAAAGGGCAAAATATTTGAGAAAAAGAGTATAAAGACAATCATCACTGGAATGGAAAAAAGCCTGTATTGTGGCACAGCAAGAGGAGCCAAAAGGAAGACACAAACTGTTCCCTTAAAAGTGGAGTTATGTCAACACTCTCTGCAAAGATCTGCTAAAGCTGGCTCAGGTTGCCCATGCATCGTTCTACTGAGGCCAATATTCTGGTTCTCAAGAAGAGCTAATTAGCTCAAATGAAGCTATCTCATGCAGCTACACTGCTTCTGCTACCTGAACTACTTTGCATGGCAGGGCATTATATAAAAAGATGGTGCTGTTTATAAAGCTTGAAACAGAGCCTTTTTCTCTGTTTCACACCTCCTACCTTAATGGAATCAAATTTATGCATGTATGTGTGTAACAGTAATCTCTGCACGGCACTGGAGAGACACTTCAATGTCTAACAAAATCCTTTCTGTGATGATACAGATCAGACTTAAGGTTACAAAAAGAACGCTCACTGTATTGAAGAAAAAGAATATTACAATGGTCATTATTGGTAACAGCAGCTGAAGTATAATGACATCAAACAGGACTGAAGGAAATTACCAAGGAGGAGCCAACAGGCTTTCCTCTGACACATGTCTAAGGTCTGAATACATAAACTCCTTAAGGTTCAAAAGATGAGAAAGGAGGAGCTATTGGAGGCAATTAAGGAGAAACTTCAGCTGTTTCAGCCCCATGATCTCTTCACTGAAAAGCCTCTGCTCATTTCCAGATTACCATTAACTGTTAAGAGAAATGCCAACAAAGTCTTGCAGCAGGAGAGATGCAATACAGTAAAATACTTTAACTTCTGTTTAAACACACAACAGTCTCACATAATGCAGAACCCTCACACCCATTTCTCAGCTGATCTGAAACTGTTGCTGCAATAACTTTACAGAGGATTTTGTCTAGCAAAATAGCCAAGGTGTAAGTGCTCCTTAAGAGCTTAACAAAAAGCTGATTGAAAAACTCAGGTCTTAATTGCTTCCTCTATTTAAAATAACTTTTTCCCGAAGAACTTTAATGTTAAGACCCAGAACACTTAAAAATCAGGAGGATTTTTCTGGAGGAGCAGACAGTTTGACTGAAGACAGGAAGGAAACCTGCAGGCTTGTTAAACGGAAACAGCTGTAATCACCAACGGAGCCCTTCTCCTAAATAATTTCCAAGTCTTGGCCCTGTCTGAGTACACATTACCCACAAGAGGAACAGGAAAACCCATGAATCACAAAGATGAACGAGCACCGTCACCACATGTGATGGAAGGCCAGCAGGGATCACAGGTATTCCTGTGAGAAGGGAAGAAACTCTGCCCTCTAGATGGCATTATGTGCCTGTGGATCCCAGATGGAGCTGGAGAGCCCTGCCAGGCAAGGCAACCACGTCTCCACCTGCACGTGGGCCCAGAGGTCAGGAAGATCAGGTGGCAGCTGCTGGTCTGCATGGGAAGGTGAGAGCTGCACATTCCTGAAGGGCAGGGCAGGGGCTGCCCTGGGCACAGACCTCCTTTGGCTGTCCCATGTGGGAAGCAGAGGAACAGTGCTCAGCCTAAGATAAAAAAAAATGGAGGATCTGACCCCATGTGGGGAAAGACAACTTACGTAGAAGGGGTGGGCAACATGAGAAAACATATAATAAAAACCAAAAACAAACAGAAAAAAAACCCCTTGTCCTCATGAATAACAAAACTCTCCTTGACATTTAATAGCATCTGAAACAGACAAGTGTACACTAAAATGTGCATGTAGTTATCCACATCCACGCACATGAGGCTATATCGTATCCGTGTATAGCTTTTTTGACTATACACTGAAATTTAACACTTACTTAGTGATAATCAGGTATCTACAGATCCATCAGCAAAAATCGGTTTCACGCATAATGGACCGATGTCAGACTATTCCACATTTGATTTATCTATCCTCTCTATATATTTATAACTAATCTTAAAATCTGTGCTTGTCACCATGACAGATTAAGCAGACTTAAAAATAATCGTTTGGGTATTTTCTGCTGTGGACGATCAAATTAGCTGCATAATAAAGCCAATGAATATTGAATTTCAAGAGTATGTTAATCACACAGATTTCACATGTGTAGTTAAGCATTTCCCAACACAGAAGCCAACCCTTACAGGCTAGAATTCAGCTCAGTGCCTGCAATTCTAATGTATGGGTGTAAATATACCTGCCCAGAATGCCTGCTAGAATCTCAAATGCTGTATTTCTACAAGATGAACAAGAAAGAAATCAGTACCAAATTAAGAAAAAGTGCATTGCCATGCAGGTGTCATTACTGTTGAAGCATTTTCAAGGTCAGTAAAGAGAAATTAAAAGAGAAATTATTTTACTATGTAAGAGTTGTAAAGGATTCAGCTCTAGTAGCTGAGCTAAATTAATTGGGACTTCCTATGCAGCCAGTGCAGAATGTCCACAGAATACTGGGATTTTTAAAATAATGTTAGTTTGAAATGAACTGCAACTATTTATTTAGTTTATGAACTGTAGAACTGTCATTACTGACAGCCAAATTGCATGCATTAGTATGTAAATTAAAAATACAGGGCGTGATTCTAAAAATCTCTGTCACACAGAAGCTTTCCTCTGAAACAAGTGCCACTGTGAGTAATGAGAAGGCTCACAGAAAGGGCTTGTGGAGAGCCAGGCCCAGAGTGCACAGCTGAAAGAAACTATTTAAAAAACTCCTGAGCCTCACTCTCCGAAATGATGGATGTGTGGGGATAAACACAGCCACCTAGATCTATAACACAGGGTTGGAAAATCTCATTCCATTCAGCGGGGAGAGCGGATTTTCAATTGTACCACACTCCTGATTGCTAAAAAAGGTAAGTTACATTAACTGCCGATTATCTGCAAGAAGGCACCACACTTGGAAAGAAGGGCACTGAGAAACCATCATTACATTATAAAAGGCAGACAGAAATAGCAGATTCCTTCACTGCAACCTAGCAAGGACCGTGTGCAGAATACAGTTAACATTCATTTCAATAGAGAAAATCCGACAGGTTTAATAAAACCGAGATGATTTTCCTTGACTTCTGTGACTTACCTTTTCTTCACCAACTACACCTATTCCTCAGACCTTCTGGCACCAAATCATTATTCTTGTGGCCATATTCAATACTCTGAGCTATTTAAAGACTGTTATGTTAGCCAACTAAGTACCACAGAGCTTTCTCTGTAAGAAAAGAGCCACTGGATTGGAACTTGGAAAATCACAGAAAAAATTAATTTATAACCTGCTTTTTACAAACAATATAGGTAATTCCATTTGGCTGTAAAATGAACATTAAATGCATACCTATGTTCTCATTTGTTTCAATAAAATTTCCAGATCTCAATATATTGTCTTGAGGATTCTGTAGTTTACCTGTAATTTTCACAACAGCATGCACCTAAACTTAGGAAAAAAAATCACCACTGTAGGTGAACTAAAGGATATTCTAAACAGTACCCTGACTAAAATACTAATGGGAAGTAAAAAAATTGCATATAAGACATATGCATATACTGCATTTTCTCCCACCTGAAAGATGTTGGATTCATTGCCCTGGAAAAGAGCATTTTATATCATCCTGCCTTGAGAAGGAAGAAATCAGGAACAGCATAAGTTACTCCTTTCCTATGTGCCTTGTACCTCACTGGGATATAGTGACATGTGTGATGAGCACTGAAGCTAGAAAGTAACTTTCATTAAAGCCTGTTTACTGCATGAGCAGGCTAAAGGAGAAAAATTCTGATACACAGCAAAATTCACGAGTAGTTGATGGGGTATGACACGATGACACACTTAAACCAATTAAACGCTGTTTTAAGACACAACAGAACAGGAATAATAGTTGAAGCCTACTCTGTTGAGCACTTGGCTGCATTACTAAATTTTAACAGATTACTGCTTTGTGGGTATCTCAGAGTACAAAACCGAGAGTTGATCTGGAAACTTTTACCTTTTCAACATGTTCCAAAAACTCAGAAGCTCTGCATGTTGTGACCCAAAACATTTAACTTCTGAACCACTGCCATGCTCTGTCATAGGAGATGCAATTTGATATTCTTTTATTTTCCCTTAGATTCAGTCAGAAAAGAAAACAATACCATTTGTAACTCAGACTAAAATTCCCAGAAGGCACCAAGGTTGATTTTAGAAAGCATTTTAAGCTTTTGTTGAACTGAATAGTGAGAAAAATGCAGATAAGCATGGCCTTCCCCATACCTCTTGGGCCATGGAGACAATGTACAGTTATTTTTATTAAGGCAGTCTCCCATTTCAGGCCATGGAACTGTTTGGTGAACAGTGGATCAGAAATCTGTCTCTAATGATAGCAGGAAATGCTTACAGCAATCACAGAGTAAATCTGAACAGCTCTTCTTACATCCAGTGGGCAGAGCTATTTTCAACACCCCTGCTGTAAATTCATATCCCTACTTGATCATCTTGATTTTTCCATGCCAAAAAAGAAATTGCCATGAATTTCAACTGGCTTAGGGAAAAAAAAACATAAAAGGAGAGAGAAAAATAGAAAGATCAATATTTTACATGTCTGCAAGAAATACATCCTCTTCTCTTAAATACTCATCACATACTAACTGAATTGAACTGTCTGCCCAGAATAGGTTTCTATTAGTCTTCATCCACATGAGGATATTCCTTCTAGTAACATCCCAACAGATAACTCTGTGCCAACTATGAAGTTTCACACCCTCATGGGATGGCTGGAAAAGCCACAGTGGAAGATGTGAACTGGCAGGAGGGGTACAAACACCTGGGAAGGACATGCTTTTGAGGACTTCAGCAGGAGCAGGTGAGGACAGATAGCAGGAAGAAAGCATCCCAGGTCACAAAGGCAAGGAGAAACAGGTAGCAGCCATGAGATTTGCATCCCAAAGACCAATTGAGCCACTGAGGACCTACAGTTGATGAGCTCACGCATCAACAGGTTATAGAAAACTTTCAGCTTGATAGTACTTGTTTGGTTTTAATTTAAAATTTACTCAGTTATTGGAAAGCTGAAACAGATTGCCAATACTGTTATCTGGAAAGAGCTGGAATAAACTGGGCTGGTTTTGAAACCAGTGATGCAATTCCGTGTTGATTCATTATCAGCCACTGTGTAAGTTTGGAAATAAGACTTTCCCTGCCTCATTGTCTGATCCCTCGCTATAAAAAACAGAAGAGTTCTTAGGCACAGTTCAGAAAACTAATTATAAAAGTCTCCTACTGAAAAGATTTAAAAGTAAACTAATCCAATAATTACAATTAAGTAGGTTGGTCTTTGGTGACAAATCAGCACAATGAATCTAGTTACGTGGATGGCCAAGGCATTGGGCTAAGAAGAGGCTTCTGCCTGAATCGGACTAAACACATTGGCTGGAACAAGACTGGTTGCTACAAAATTTTAGAATGTTGCTACAAAATATTTAAAAGTTTCATGATTTTTCTATGCATCTAAGTCAAGTGATTCACATTTCCTACACCGCAGTGAATCAGCTGACTTTCAACAAACAAGAAGTCTTTCCTCACAGATATTTTCTGAAACTCGGGCTTTTTGCCCCTGCATATGGTGTGCTTCTTTCCATGAAAAGAAAATAATTATTAGTTTTCTTACCATTTTACATTGCAGTACATGGAAAATAATAAAAAAAAAAATAAAGAAGAGAAAATATAGAGTAAAATAAAAACCAGCAGCATCCCATTCAAAGTTATCTTCTCAATCCACTCAGAGGAATTATACACCCTTCTCATATTTCTTTTTTATAGTTCATAGTTCATTGCTATCATGTCTTTCTTTCTCTGCAGAGTAGTAAAAACATAATATCAGAAATACTTGACATACTTCCTCATTTGTTTAATGGTGGTGATACAAGGGAAATTACCCCCCTAATATATTTGAACATTTAGCTTATTATCCTGAGTGAGTTTTCTCCCAAAGCTCAATTTATTGAAACAAAACAGATCTTTCTATGATGAACTGCAAGGGGTAAGAGGGCAAAATTCTTTAATTAAAATTAGAGTGGTTTCATGATTCTACCCCAGCAGATACTGCTTCTAGTGCAGCTTAGTTTACTGAAACTTTCATTGAGTCTCACTCACCCGCAAGCAATGAGATTTTCACACATGAATTAGGCTTTTCATTCGATAACTTCAGGGTTACAATCTAACGCTACCCCAGTGGTTTGCTGAAAAATGCAAGGTTGGGAGCAGCCCTCAATCAGTATTTTTGGAGGCCAGTAGAACTTGTGCCCATTGCAGAGGGGGAAGGGGACACGCAGCAAACCAGGGGAATCTCCTCTTTGTCAGCAATGTTTATTTTAACTTGAATGCAAATACTGTGGTTTTAACAAGGTGTTAGCTGTGCACTGTCCCAGGCTGTGGTGGGTAAATCACCTCTCCTGATTACAGGTGTGCTACCAGGGCACAAAGAGCTGGACTGGTGAGGATGCAAGAAATCTGCAGCTGAGATGGAAGCTGAACCCATTCTTCCTGAGTCTTCATCCAGTCTCACACTTCCCTTTCCTCTTGAGGAACTGGGAGGACATGAAGTGTGTGAAAGGACACAACAGCACCACCAAAACTCGTGCACCTTACAGAGTCCCTTTTTTACTGTCAAAGCAAAGCACTGTCCACTACAATGTGCATTAAGTACTCCTTGGTCATTTAGTGTGGAGCAATCCCAGACAGCTCACATTCTTCATGAGCAGCCAAAAGCAAATCCTTTGAAAGCAAGCTGCACTACTGCAGTTGCAAAGAAGGAAGTCCGAAAGAGCTGGAACATTTCATAGTCAGACACAGTTAATTCACACTGAATTACCCTCCCTGCATAAATGTCTGTGCAAATGACAGAGTCTAATAAGCCTTCAAAGCTGACACAGTATTTATCACTGATTAAATTTTTTAAATCAAAGTAACTATAGCTTTTACAGACATGTTTAGATTAAGACTGACATTAATGCTGTGTATCAGTTTAAATCACTTGCAATTATGCAGGTGCTTGGTGCTTGTATTTCAGTCATTTGAGGTTAAATTGGGGCAGAGAACCCACAGCTCCATATTGGATAACAAAGCTCTGGGACACTCTTAAGGCCTTTACAGACACTGTTTGTCTAATATCGAATGTTCTTAAAGCTTTCCTCTGTGGACTGTAAATGTGTAAATTGTTCTTGCTGGAAAAAAGAAATAGTAGACAATCTTGAAATGAAAATCCATATAACACCTAACATACCCAGGAGAGCAAATTAAGGCTTTGTGAAAAATCTCCAACTTGTATGTATATGGCTTTGGAAATATAACATTATTGTTTTACTGTAATTGTGAAAATAGAGAAAAAATCTGGAATTGCTGTATGGGGGTTGATGCATGTCCAGAATAAATTAGATTTTTAGTATATTTCTGGCTGCAATTTATAAACAAAAAATTTGCAATTCTTCTGGTGATGAAAGCAGAATTAAAAAAGGAAACTCCACCATGGAGTTCATGTGTTATTCCCCATATTTCATTAATATTTCATTTTTTGCAGCACTCCAAATACACAGAGAAGATATCAGAGAATTTCTTTCTCTTTGTAAGAGTTAGGAGGCATTTGATCATAACTGCTGAAGTAAATTAAATGGCATTTCAGGAGCAGCCAACTAAAAATGCTGAAGGCACAAAGGAATTTTGATATCCAGGAAATCACAATTAATTTCAACTACATAAAATGGGATACAAGATGGTGTGAACCATTTTTTATTTGTCATCTGTTTCTTCTGATTAGAAACGTATGGTATTTATCAGTCAGTAGAGTGGAAATAGATTTTGCTGTAAATGATAAAGGATGTAAAAAAAATTACAGGCAAAAGGAGCAATGGGAGAATATGTGTAGATATCTTTTATCAAAGTATATGATAGCTTTCACTTGGGCTGACTACAAAGATACTTTATTATACTGACTTGTATTGTTCAGTGAGAAAATTTCTAGGATAAACAGTAGTTAATAAAACATAAAAGGTATTATCGAAATTTATTTGGTAATACAAGTGACAGTAAAAAAAAAAGTTAAATACAACTCCCATGATATGGAAGCTATTTAAAGAAAGTTTTCTGTGAAACTGAAGCCTTATCCCTGTCCTCATTCTCAGATTTCCTACTCCAGATCCACTGACCAGGATGACTACAGGTTTTGTCCCACTTACAGAAACTTCTGAAGAAAACCACCACGTACCTCACATCTACCACGTCAGTACTCCAGGAAGGGCAGAAACAATTTGGTCTATGTATGGAACAGGAATTATTTTCCCATACAGACATTCCAAATAAAAGAAACTAAATAATCTGTTATATTGCATATGTACTGGTGGAGCTATCCATTTATCCCTGTGCTGGAGGATTGCTTTTCTCTTTTGGTACTTCATTCACTGAAAAATTAGCTCAGACTTATCCAAATTTTTATGTGATCAGCTAAGGGAAGTCATTAACCAGAAAAAAATTACCTGCTGGATCTAAACTTTTATAGAATAAAAACTTCACATCACTTGCACTGTCATATACATTTATATACATGTGTATAAATGTAAATTCATAATACGTGTGTCCTTGAAGAAGCTTTAAGAGAAGCTCACCCAAGGAACAGGCCAGTGAACACAGGTGAGGAGGAAGAGGATGGGATAATTCTACAATGCACTAATAAACCAGCTTGCCATGAGCTACACTTGAGTAACAAACAAATAGGACAAGATATCAAAAGCTTTTTTAACAGTGTTGATATTAATGAAATTATATTAATAAGCATTAATGGATTAGGTCAGACACTCTGACTGTTACTTTTAATAGCTTCTGTTTATAGGCAGTCTTCAGATTCTAGAGGGCACAGATGGAGGACTGACTCTAGTAAGCACTTTATTAGCCTTTCTAATTTCATTAATTCAGTAACATCTAATCATGTAAAGTAAGATTAAAGATCCTGACACCCATAGCACAAAAACTAACAAACAGTAATTTTTTGTTCCTTTCTAGATAGACTAATAAAATATTTAGAACAATTAGTCTGAAAATAGTAAAGAATTAGATCCACTAATCGTATGTAACTTTAAAAAAGTCTCTTAATTAATAAACCATACAGTCTTTGACATTACAATTAATATTCTTCAAGAGAGAAATAAAGCAAAAATACATAACGTTACACAACACACAATTAACAACACTTTGTTTTGATTATATTGGATCACAATTAATGTTGGCCCTGGAGTTCATCTTTCTACTTTGATAGCTCCTTACACTACTTCTGCATATTAATTCTTTAAATACTGGCATTCTCTAATATGTGGTTTTGAACACGCTGCTGCACAACACCGACACCGGTGAGGAGACGTCTCCACTGCCCTTCCTGAACCAGATCCTGCCTGTCCTTAGTGCTGCATTTCATATCTGGGCAATTTGCCACAACTGATAAAGGCTGGGACATTACTGAACACCTCCCCACCAACTGAGGACATAAAGAACTGCAAATGTCATGCAGGCTGATTAAGAATGAGGCAAAGCAAACAGAAATCATGCACATTTTGGAAATAAAGGATCACAAGGAACCTACAATCATTCTCCATTTTAAAAACTTTACATGTTTTTACAGTTTAAAAACTGTACATTTTTTCAGAGTTCTACTGCCTTAAAAACTTAGTAGCATGTGTTCTTTTCCCCAGGGCAAAGTTAGAGTTATTTAATATTACATGTGTTTATTTTAAAAACAGTCTAAGATTTTAAAGTAAAATTGCAGAGACTGCCTACACCTTTGAGATTTCAGATCCTGTATTTAGATCCAAAAGGACTGATTGTAATTGTTCATGTTTTACTTTTAACAAAGTTGTCAAGAACAAAAGCCCAGGGTTTTAATCTGATCAGAGCACAACTTAAAAATTATAATGTAAAAGGGCCTTCACACGTAACCAAAAAATTCAAAATGTCACTCAGATCATTTTAAGGAATTCATTTATCCATACCTACAATGCTACACAGATGCTTGAACAGAAGAAAAGGGAGGAAACACTTGAAAGGTCAAAAATAGGACTTTTTAGTAGTTAAAAATTAGATTAAAAGATGCAGTCTTATTTTTTCATAGACATTGAAGCCCACGCTTCTATCAAGGAGCACAAAATAAGTTCATATATACTGTGGTTACAATTTCACCTGCACCTTGTCCATGGCTGCCTAAGAAAACGTTGAAACTTTTCCTCTAGTTAGAAGCTACCACAAGGTGCACTATTTTGCAGATCCTAATTTTCCAGAAATGCACTCAAAATGTAGAGTGTGCAGTTCTCTGTGTGGTCTACAAGGAAATAGATTTTCCCCAGCTTGGCAGTAAAAAAGGCCTGAGCTCTCCCAGGCAAGCAGGCCAGCAATTAAAAATTGAGCAATAAACTACAATGGAGCAAAGCTAGTTTTATGACAGTTGTTAAACCACCTATATTAGTCTTGCAATATTAATAATTGAAACAAAACGAGTAAAACCAATTTTTCTTATTAAACGGTCTCAAAGGAATTAAAATAATGTATTAAGTTTTTTAAAGATATCTGATGCTCAGCATTAAAGAGGGATCCTTTTAGTGATGCTAAGCCTCTTGTTCATCCTTGGTAAATGAAATGTAAAAAAATACCCTATAACATGAAATCAGGTGAACTGTGAAAGATTAGATTAATACTACAGGGTGATTCAGTGCCAATAAATGAATAAAGCAGGGGGAAGGGTGGTCTTTTATGTGTGAAACTGTTGTGCTTCTTACCTCCAGAGCTTTCAAACGCTCCAAGAGCAATTTTGTTTTTTCTTTTTCCTCCTCAGTGCTGCTGCTTTCACTTCTTGAATCTTCATCTGCCAGTGTGCGAATTTTTTCCATGCCTTCTTTACATCTCCTACTGTCTTCTGACAGCTTTTCCTGAAATGATTTTTTAAAAATGTCATTACTCACAGGTGCAAATGAAGTTAACTATGCAAATATCTCCAGTTCTCCCTTGTATATGAATGAAAAAAAGACAGAGCAAGTTGCTAGTGACACGATTAAAGTACTAAACAAGTGGAGTCATGAAGGGTCTGTGACACACGCTATGCCAGTTCTGCAAGTGTATGCACAACTTAACTGCTACATCTACTTCAGATTTTTAAAAAGCAGAAGTCATCATTTCTTTAATAACTTCCATTTTTTTCTTTAAAAGTTGCAATGAAAATTGAACATACCTGCTTTCAATGGCAGCATTTTGCCACTGAGAGATAAAGCAGTTTATTGAGGAAAAGCTAACATACGTTCATGCCTAATGTATTTCACCTTTCTTCATCTAGAGCTAATATTTGAATTATTAAATAATGGGCTGAGAATCAAGCTACCAGACGAATACTGATTTAAGATCTGCTCTAGCATATAACTGGAGAGAATCAGAGTGACAACAAAACTTTCAGAAGTGCCCCAGTCTATTTCTTTCAGTCAGACTGAGTTATCAGCTGCAGCTGCTGAGTTCTACAAGAGGTCTGTAGAAATGATAGGATTGAACAGTGAATCCTGCTAACTCTGTTAATTATCTCTCCAAGCTCTCTGTCCATAGAGTGAGATAGAGCAAGCAAATCATAAAGACTACAAGAAAGGCAATGTAAAACGTTGCCCAAAAAGACAAGGCAAGCACAAGGGGAAGAAAGAGAACTCCACAGATGTAGAGAGTGAACCATCATCGGAGCCAATACGGGGGGGAGAGACTCTACCCTGCAAACCACCTTCCCTGACTGTATGAGCAGATGCAGTGTGACAACACATGAGAATGGAAAATGTGAGGTAAATCAACATTAAACACTGGGTGTCAAATCTATGTAATTCCTTTAATGAGCATCTAGTCTTCTTCGTGTGCCTTTCTGATAATTCTTATGTACAAAAGCTCACATGTTCATGATCTTTGAGTTACCCAAAAGTGAGATGCTGTCCCCATAACTACTACACAACATGCACTTTGTCTAAGCATAAAAGTGTGCATTTTCATGAAGAACTGATCCAGCTTGAACAACTGTGCAAATACAACTTTGTTTGAGAGTTAACAGCAAGGCATTATCTTAACTAAACCCATAAATGTAACTGAATTAAAAATCAGCAGTCTGGATCACATTCACAACAATGTCTTTTTTAAATATTAATTAAATTGACTATTACTATGTTAAAACTTTAATCAATAATTAATTTTATACGATATGGGCTTAATTACTGAACACCCTTACACTAATCATGAAACAAAGACCTCATTCTGAGCCCAAAACAATAGATATCAAAGAGCCTTTCCATCAGGTTTCCAACATTACTGCTACCCTGATCACAAAGGAACCATAAATACAGTACTTGGGCTTTATTTTTTCGTGCTTGCTACTCACTGATGCAACAATCAGGTATCTGTAAAAGAGCCATTAAACCATTTTTGCTTCAAGTTGCCCCAAGGAGCACATTGAGATAAAACACTTCAATGAACTCAGGGGAAAGGAATGACAAAGGTATATGCAATTCAAATACAAACTATTATTTTTAGGAGGGAATGTGACATGAATTGGATGTGGCTAACAATAGAAGAGAACACAAACATATGCACAGGGTCACCTTTCCTGCACAAACTCAGGGCAGCAGTTTCAAAGGACAGGTAGAAAGAAAGCACAGGTTATGACATTTCATCAGATAAAGGGGAGTAATGCAACTTATCACAGAGTAAATCCCAGCCACATAAAGAAGTAACCTGTTCATCTCCTAATTACAAAATTAGATGAACTTTGCACGCTGGTGGCATAATCAGGAACACACGTCCTGTTTTACTCTGATGTGCACTTGAATACCTCACAACATTAACTACTGTTACCCCTGCCTGAGTGCTGAAGTACAGCTCACATATTTCGAAAAGTAGTTTATTACTGAGTAATAATAAATGAGCTTCAGCATTTCAGTTGTGGAAAAGGTGTAAAACAGAGGAAAACTGTTCTAACCTCAGAAACTGTGCTTAGGCATGCCATGAGCTGAGGGCACTGCCCCATCACATTCACCAGTTCCACCTGGGTGATGTCCAGTGAGGGCAGAGTGGAAAATCCACACTCCAGAAAGCAAACAAAACAGGTATTTGTAAAGAACCCTTTGTGCTAAAAGTCAGGTCTCTAAAGAGGGAGGATGACAAAGGCTTTTGGAATGACAGAAACCTCCTGAGTGTGCAAAATCTGCTAATATTGAAGGCAGCTGGCTGCTGGGGGAGGAAGGAAGGGGCAGAGATCTGCAAGAGGAAATGTGCATCTCCTGTGCGATGTTGGTCAAATCCTACAGAGAGCTCTGGAGTGAGCATGCTGAAGGCAGAAAACAATGGTGTAAAACAGCTTACTCCTTTTTTCTCTAGAGTCTTACACTTCTTGTGTTACCTCAAATAAAGAGCATCTTTTGCAACCCCTGAAGAGTCTCTGCTCATGCCTCACATATTGCACAGTCACAGGCAGGCAGTGTTCAAGCTGAATAACAAAATCCTCCCCAGGTCCAAAGTCCAGCAAAGGCAGAGTAAGTGCTGTCCTGCTGATCACTGCAGGTTAATTTCTGGGAAGAGGTAACAGATGGAAATGGTGCTCTGGAAGTAAAACAGCTAAAAAAAAAAGAAGAGAAATGGAAAAAGAAAAGCAATAACTCTGCTCTGGGTGTCCCCAGTCCAATGAGTTTAAGATACATGCCTGCACCATGAGAGGATGCAAACACAGCAGCCTGATGAGAATTCTGCAGTAAAGGCTCATCTACTTCTCTAATGCTCTGTGTCAACAAAGGGACAAAAAAAAAATTTAAAAATTCAAATCTTACTGAAACTAGGATTACACTGCTCACTGTAGACCCGTTCCCACAGAAATTAATGAGAAACTTACAATCAAGTCCCACATTGTGTAAGCTTCTCAGGCAGGTTTAAACTGTCATTGCTCTTCTGAAACCAACAGTATTTTGCAAATCTTAAATGACATCCTGCCCTGACCATTATTTCTTAGTATTCAGTTTGCTCCATAAATCAAACAAGCAGTCCACTGATGATGAACCCTTTGATGAAACACTCTGGGCCCCGTGGCCAATAGAAAACAAGGGATAGAAACAGCCCCTGCAGCCTAGGAATGGCAAGCTCTCCAGGATCAATGAAAAGATATAAATCACTAAAGACATTGATCTATGAAGCTGTACAATGCAGTGGCCTGACTGAGACTTATCAGAAAGCGGGATTTCAGTTAGCTGAACTAGGAAAGAGCAGTATAATATTCCCTCTTCCCACTAATAAATAAAGTAAGAATAACAAATTTACAGAGCAGGAAATCCACCTGAAATTACAAATGATAATTTACTGGAATTTGTGGAATGTAAAGCAAATTTTCTCTCTTCTCTGTTCCACCTAGCTGTCAGAATACTAAACAAGAAAGTGTTTTCACTGTTGATAAACAGGGAGTAACTATAGTGATAGAAAAGATCATAGGGAAGCTTTCAAAAGATAAGAGAACAAATCGCCTATTTCAGAAATTACCTCTTTCTTCATCCCAAGAAAGGCAAAAGGCTGCTAACTGTAACACTTAGTCATTGGGATGTCTTTCCTCCAAGAACTGTCACCTTTCCAAGGAAGAGAAAAGTGTCAAAGGGATATTTAGCCAGCTACTTCTTCACCACTATTATTTCAGAAATTATGTTACTTTACAAGTTTTATTGGCAGTACCATCAGTTGTCTGTCCTTTGCCCTGTCTTCTTTCTAAGATGCTTTCTAGGAATGACACTACACGCTTACATACACGGAAAAAGAGAGGATAAAAGAGAGCTCACTTTAAAATATTTCAATTTACAGCTTTAAAATTTTAAACCAAGAAGAAAAAATGTCAGAAGACACACAGAAAAAAAAAAGTAGCTGGGAAAAATTAGTCTAGAATTTCTTTTTTACTGTAAAAACCAACATTAGGCACTGGACAAGTGGCTAAAATAATGCAAGATAGCATAATCTAATACTGATATAACTGGATCTGGGATCCAGAGCACTGATTATAAACAAGCCATCTTTCACGAGCACATGTGACAAAAATCTGATTGAACCAAACAAGAATTAAAAAAGATCAACATCTTTGAAATGCTGATTTTCCCAGTGAGTGTTGGATGACATGAACTGCTTGTCTGGAAAGTGATAAGTAATAATTAGAGATGACATCTTTGCTTGCAGAAGCTAAAGATCATTTTCATGTGATAAACACAAGTCCTTCAGAGAAGTGAAGTTTTTCAGATGCAATGCAGTAAGGATCCCTCAGATACAATAGATCTCTATTTCAATTTTGGGTGTCAGATCGTGATGCCTGAGTGGGATCTTCTTTTCTGAATTACTTTTAATTCTTCAACTTCTGAAATTTATTAGAGATAAAGGTTTTATAACGGTAACAAATTCAAATTCTTCTGAGAGTCATGCCTGCAATTTTCCAAAAACACACTTTAATCGCACGCTAATCGACCAAGAATAAAATATATGTAGGATATATAATTAAACAGTGCTTATGACTGCTCATAACCACTCATTTGAGGAAAAAAATCAAAAAGATTCACAATGTAGCTATTAATTGTTCTTATAGAGAGGAGGTGGTAACAAGACATCCAAGAATCCAGTCTATGTGAAACCCAAACTAGGCTGATAATTCAGCACCTCAAAACACTTAGTGCTTTCTGTGGCGTGTCCAGAGCTTCCACAGGACCTTCTAAATAAGATATTTACTGGAAGTTATCTTAAATTTCAGTGATTGAGTGTGGTGATCTGAGTAAACTACACTACACTTGTAATACTCTTTCTATAATCAAGGTAGATTCTTCCCTCCACACCCAAACCGCAATTTACAGATCCAGACACAGAATTGTTTATGTTTGCACTGCTTTTGGCTGGGGTAGAGTTATTTTTTCTCCCAGTAGTTGCTATGTGTTTTGGATTTGTGCTGCAAACAGCGTTGACAACACCAAGATATTTCATTACTGCTGAGCAGTGCCTACACAGACCCAGGGCCTTTTGTGCTCCTCACCCCACCGGCGAGGGGCTGGGGGTGCACGAGGAGCTGGGAGGGGACACAGTGGGCACAGCTGACCCCAAATGACCCAAGGGATGTCCCAGACCATATGACATCCTGCTCAGCAATAGAGAGGGAGAAGGCTGGCCGGGGTCCACTGCTCAGGGATTGGCTGGACATCAGGCAGCACGGAGGGAGCAGTTGTTTACATTTGCATCACTTCTCTTTCTTGGGGCTTATTTCTCTGTCTTTGTTGTTTTCCTTTCCATTACAATTTGCTGTCGTTCTTTTTGTTATAAATATTTCAATTACCAAACTATTCTTATCTCAACCCATGAGTTTTCTCAGTTTTACCCTCCTGATTCTCTCCTCCCCATCCTGCTGGAGTGGGGTGTGGGGCTTGGTTGCCAGCTGCAGTCAAACCACAACAGTGTACTTATAAATTGCGAAAGCTTTTCCTTGCAAGGCCATTCTATAATCCTGATGCATTCTTAGATGATGTCTTTTCAGCGCTGTTTCCACTGCAGACCTCCTAGTGTTCAACACTATTCACTGTGAGCAGTATGAAATGAGAATTTCTAGACTGTTGATGAAGATAAAAACAGTAGATGAGGGTTTATTTGTACTTTCATTAAAAAAAACAGCCTCAAGCTATGCACAAATAGCTCAGTCTGACTGCACAAGCTGAAAAAAGGCAGAAATTGCTTCAAGCACTAGAGACTTAACATTCCAACAAGGTTAAATTTGTTTTCCAGTGGCACCTTGCTCCTCTTTCTCCCCCATTGTGACCTCTTCTTCCTAAACATATCCTTTGAAAATTCGCAGTATCTTCTGATATGCTGTATAACCTATTCCATTTAGCAAAACCTGAGACATGTAAAAGACACATATGTTAAGTCTGAGCAAGGTGAAGTAAGTGATGAATTCTCAAAGTGTGTCCTGCACGATGCTCAGTACAGGAGTAACCACTGATATCACTCTGATCTGACAATGTCTTTTCCATATGCAACTTTAAAAAAAAAAAATTTCGTTATTTGCTAATGGGAATCCCAATAAACACAATAACCCAGGTCTGAAAAAAACCCACAAACCAAATCATAACTGAGCAAACAAGTTACAATATTAAAAAAAAAATGCATGTAGCTAATATTACATGCAATCTAAGTTATCTCTGAGCATAAGGCTACAAATATGACTTCTGCTTTACCTTCCTTGCTTTTATCTATGTATTCAGCTGTTTTGTCTTGCTTTCTTTTCTCCCAGTGGAAGGAGAGACTAAAATATAGCTTTGCTTTAGATAGCACATCAGTAAGTGTAATAATAATATATTTTTGTTTAGCTAACAGCTTTTGTTCAGAACAAGATGACCAAAATTGAAGGAAAACAAAGGAATGCAACATATCACAAAAGTTTACAGAAACATCCCAAATCGTTCATGATTTAACATTACCATTGTCAGAAAAACATATTAGATTGTTCTTTTCCATCTCTGGATTTCACTTACAAAGTAAGCAGAGCGAGCAGCAACGTTCCCTAGATTAAATACTTGTGATGGATAAGAGGACCAAGTACATACTTTATGTTTCTGATATGTGCCTCCCTCCACCCGCGTATCAATCTAAATGTACTCCACATTATTCTCCACTCAGAACACTCCTCACCAGTACGAGCTATCATCCCTGCTGAACAGTTCTGCAGCAGCATTAATAAATTTCCCAATGATGCTTTTATTGGCCGTTCCCTGCATCAGAAACATATATTTCTTTTGAAAAAGTTCAGATCAGAAAGGAGCGCAAAAGCAGAAAACCTTCAGAGTGCACTTGAGGATGAAGTGCACTCCTCAGATCAGTGAGAGGAGATGGAGTTTCTTGTCCCCAGGTCCCCAGCTCCTGTCCTCAGTGAATGGATATTCCCATTCCCAGCAGTACTGCCACCTCTGGCACTGTCAGGGCCAGAATCAAAGACTGACCATTCCAGAGGTGACTCTGCCACGCCAGGTTTCAGGCACAGCAGTGCCAGGGCAGTGCCCAGGAGCTCACTGTGTTCCTCGTTCTTCTCAAAATGAAAAGCTCCAGTTACACTGATTAGCAAAGTTACCAGCAGGTAAAAAGAACTAAGAAGCTGTTCCTTCTTCATATATGTATATAAGGTAATAGGAGAATAATACTCAGTGTGATTTTTCATGCAGATATTCTCTTAGAAATTGGTTTATTATAGTACCATACTTAAAGTAATAATCTTTCTTTCCAGGAAACCTATATGTAGAAAAAAACCCTATACGTTTTGTGAAGAAGTTTGTAGGTATTATAGTAACCACACTTGAATGAAGCTACAGTATTAAAATATCTTCCTTTGACTGAAGTAGAAATAAGCCAAACTGTTCCGAAATTCAAATCCAGTAAATTTTATGTAACAGCAATTAAGGCATCAAAATTCTTCTGGATTTAAATTGCTAGAAATAAGCCAATTTTCCTTCCATAGTATTCTGGGAGAGAGCAATGTATTAACTGACTGGTTCTCACCATAAGCAAAATTGCAGAAGCTGACCTAAGAAGTTATGTGTGGGATTAGGAAAAAAAAAATTGGTCTATTATTCCATTACCAGGCAAATTTTTTGCAAGTGCCAGGGAACAGTTTCATGTCTCCCAGCCTTGTCAGGAAAACTTCTGAAAGAAGATCAGAATTCATTTTCACTCAAAAATAAAATGTAGGAACAATCATTCCAGATTAGATCAAAACTTCAACTTTTCAAATATGTTATTGTAATTCAGATTAACTCTCTTAACTTTTCCTGATCAGAAGAGAACTTTCTTTCTAAAACAAGTTTAATGGTGTACTGCTAAGTGAGTTCTTTAGCTAAAATAATTTTCAAAGGCAGAATGATTATGAATTCAGCATAATCTCCCCATTTTTGCCTCAGAAAATAAGAAAAAGTTTAGATTTTTTTTCAACTAAGCAAAATTTTAGAAGTTTTTTCAACTTTTTAAAATTTAATAACTAGTGTTGCTTTCTGCTGGTTTGAAAATATCCAGGAAACAATGTCAAAATGCAGAATAAACAGTATCTTTTATGGAGATGCGGAAGTAGGGAGAGGACAAGCCACTTGACCATATATAAGTTCATTCATCTAGGGAAAGTGAAACATTCATGTTCAGGCAATGGGTGACTTTTGTGGATTCGTTCCCAAAGTTAGAACCAGAAGAAAGATACAGCAAAAGACAGAAACACTGTATAGTAGAGGGAACTATAAACCAGAATTACAGTCAGTATAATACAATATAGTACCATGAAATCAGTCAGTCTTCACCTCTTCATACGTCAGCTATAGAGAGGATGTGTGATGGATTAAAGTGGTAAGATAATGGCACCTGTACACCATGAAAATGGAGATCTATATCTGGAGACCTCATCTATCCTGCAAACTTAATACTTCAAGGATCAGCATTGCATTCTCAAAGCAAACCCCCGGTGGCAAGAAAGGTGGCCAGAGTCAGGCAAAAACTGTGGGTGACTGGATACAGTCAAAGATCATGCAAATATGCAGATAACTGTTGTGTAAATACAGGACATCCTTGTTTTGCTTCCTCTTTATTTTTGCTAGTTCTTCCTTTGAGATGTAGCCAAGGCCAGGTTGGACAGGGCTTGGAGCAGCCTGGTCTAGTGAAAGGTGTCCCTGCCCATGGCAGGGGGTTGGAACGAGGTGATCTTTAAGGTCCCTTCCAACACAAAAACTGTTGTGACTCATGATTCTGGGAAGGAAAGAACTGCTTGTTTTCTGAGAAACAGGCACACAAATGGCACATTTCACTTATGAGACTTTGCTGTGTTAAACTCAGCTCCATCGCTGTGTTTCTGTATCACAAACAGCCAAAAATGGAAAACTCCTTGCAGCAAAACTGGAATTTTGACCAGTGTCTCAGGAGCACCATCATCCTCTTTTGGGGGTAAAGAATCCAACCTCATTTTTGTTAAATATTTATCAGAATCTCTGCATAGTGGTGGAAATGTACAGAAAGCCATAAGGTATTAGTTGTTACTGAGCTGGCCCTGGATTTCTCTGCATGGAAAAGCAGTCCAACAGCAAATGCCTGTGTCCTTGACAGCCCAGGATTTCCAGCGGAGCTCCCAAGAGTGTGGACGGCTCCTCTCTGTCCTCTGTGAGACACAAATCTGCTAATATTTGCCTAGTAATGTACTCCTTAGTAGCTTAGGAGGCTTGGTTCATGTAGTCCCCTGTGGGCACTTCCACTCCAGAGACAGATGTTTAATTTTAAGGATATATATCCTCTTTCTGCAATAGAAGTTAGCATTAAAAATCCTATGTGGATTTTAGCTAGGGAATTCAACTAGTGCCTTTTTTTCAATTCCTGGCCATGCCCCAGCTATAAAATGTTACATAGCAATGGCCTGAACAATAAGCTTGTATAATTTTGTGTTAAGATAAAATTATATTGCCAATAGTTACAGTTTTTCTTCTCATGAAAGAGCTGTTGACACCAACGGCTGTGCAAATTAGAAGTGACAGCCACAACAACTGTTCCACATTTGAGTATCACAAAAGCATGCAGACAAAAAATCGGGTTGATGTGGCCAACAATGCCACCTGAAGTGTGCCTGTATCACTTGTGTATGTTTTCACCTCCCCAGTGAGACTGCACCATGTCTGTCCTGAGCTTTAGTTCTCATGTTGACAATTCCAGAATTTTAACAAATTGTGAACTTACAACCAATTCTCTTTCCCATCTATTTCAATCACTGCACACTGACATAGAGTCAAAATGAGTTAAAAACCCCCTGAAGTCTTTGAGTGATCTGTAATCAGGTTAGACTCTACTTAGAGTATCCAGCATTGTGATCAAACAGGAAAGTTTTTTGATATCCAGATCTCAAGGGCAAACTCAGGAGGGAAGTTCTGTGGGGTGCTTGCTTTAATGTATGGGATTCAAGAACTGCACACAATTATTTCTGGGGAACACACGAGCTCTTGCTTTGGCCTTTCGTGATCTTACTTTTAGGTGGCCAATGTCTCTTGGATACACCATAAAGCTCATACATGCTAGAGCCTTTTAGTCAAGTAAACTTTAAAGTAAGAAATATGATGGTTCATGGCCATTCAAGTAACATGCATTCTTCTCTACATTTATGTGAGCATACATTATAAACTTTCCCTCTTTTATTATGTAAAATGATAACAAAGGAGAATTTTATTTACAATCCTGCTCCTTAATTCATTTACCCAAAAGAAATCACATAACTCATCTGTAAGTCCAGCAAATTAAAATCCCATAGGGCATCTAGTTCTATGGAAAGAGAATATTTTGCTTTAAGTAAGAATACTGGCAAGATCTAACAAAATATTGCAACAACACCACATGCTTTAGGCTCCACCTTCTTACTGTTATTATTCTAACATTACCACTATGCAACATTTGAAGTTCTTTAGCAAGAATATTTATTCTGGAGTCAGGCATATTGGTATTATAATAAGAGGGCAATTTCATACATCCCAGAACAATAATTAGATTTGTAAAAAACAAATATGTAGACAATGTTCAATAGATCAAAAGCATTTATTGTGCAGAGTTATCTTTTATGACTATTCACATATTTACTTCAACAAGCTTCACACACTAAAACTAACTCACCACAGTGTCAGAGAATAAGGGACACATGTTCATAAGTCACACTGGAGATCACCTCATTTGTCCACATTTGTTATGAAATACAGAGTTGTGAATCTGCACTAAAGTCCCTTGCTCTACTGCACCAACTGATCATATAGTTTTAATCATATCACAGTAATCACAGAGAAAAGGTGAGATTCAGGATATATTCCATAAGGTAAGTGACTGCAGAGGACAGCTTTCAGAACAATGTTAGTATTTATACATTCAATAAGGTTTCTGTACGTATATGAATATAATACATAAAACTTCATTTATACCTCCTTCACAAATAGAGGTTGATAATATGGTTATCATGTTCCCAAAAACCTGAATACATCAGTGCTTTTAAGGAACACCACATGGGTTTTACATTCTGTGTTTTTAAGGAACATTACCCAGGTTTTACATTCAGGTTCTATTCCCATTTGTGAATTACCCTTATAAATATATCAAAAAACTGCCTGAGTACATTTGGAGGAATACAAATGAAATGCCTTTGTTGCAATATTGATGTATCTTCCCGAGTTTGGACACAGCACTTAAATAAGATTCACTGTGTATTTACATGGTATCTTTGTCCATGATTTACACACAGCTGGTTTCAGTAACATATTAATGATTCATATAATGCTTCATTAATATATTTCTCAATGTAAAAATGCTTTGCAAATATTTCAGAGCAGAGATTCTTTGCCAAGTACCTGTTTTGAGGAGCCTTTCAGGTACGAGCTGTGGCTGTGACACGCGGTCGCTGCCCACATCCCACCGCACAGCTTTCACCATGTGACTGGATACCAGGCACACACCCAGGGAGCCCATCCCTGACCCACATAGCAGGGAGCCATCCCAGGGCCATGCAGCCATTCCTCGAAATTCCCAGAAAACAAGCCATTTGTTCAGAAGTTTGTCATAAAAGTGAACAAATGGGATCTGAGGATGAATGACTCAAGAAGACATTCAGGAAAAAACCCCTCCACAACGTTCACAACACAACACAAATGTTCTGCATTTCTGACCTGATTTAATAGTCACAGACCGGTGTATGATGCAGTAGCCTAGCTATTCCTCCAGGAAAGCAAAACCCATTGCTTCTGAGCCATGGATTAGGAGAGGAAATTCATAAGCAAAGAAGGTTGCATACCAGCAATATGGAAGAAATGAAAATTGCTAAAAAACAAGCTGAATCATATGATGAGTGAAAATGTTCCCAGGAACAAGAAGAGAACAGGAGAGGAAGGAAGCTATTTTGCATTAAAATAATCCCAGAGAAACAGGTATTTGGGTGTTTTAAGGCCCTGGGACAGAAACAGCTTCACTGTAAGAAAGCAAAGCTCCAGTTTGAGGAATTTGCCCTGAGTACCACTCAGAAGGTTCAAACAAAACCTTGTGTCCAGAAAGAAGGGAACAAAAAGGGCCAGTTTGCTAAGTGGAGGGGGCTGTTTGCTAGAGCTGAAGGAAAATGAAGACCTGTTCTTGCTATCAATAACCAGGCAGAACTGCCTTGTTCTTTTGCTGGACAGAAAATAAACCCAGGCGACATTACACAAAACACACCACGGTGCCCACTCTCCTGCCTGGCTGGAGACAACAAATGTCTGTATCAGTGTGACCCAGAAGGTGAAAAAAACCCAAGACCATACCCAAATTCTCTTTTTTCAAAAATTAATAAACTAATAAAAGAGAGTGAAAAAACTACACAGAAATACACAAGCACTGAAATTGGAATGACTGGTTTATCTCCCCTCTAGGAAAGCAGCACAAAAAGTCTCACATTTCAAAGACGATATAGCTAATTTTTTTCCAGTTTAGTGCCCAAAAGAAAAATGAAGAACCCCCAAACCCTCAGTTCAATGAAACAAAACTGTATTTTTTTGCTTTTCTTCTCAAAAGTGCTAAAACAAAACCCAAAGAAGCTGAAACCTAACTGTGGTACCACCTTCCTGGGGTTTCCCCAGTAAGATGGCATAGAGGAAAGCAGATAATAAATTCATTCCAGATATCTGTTATGAACAGACAGACATGTAATCCACCTTCAGGAGAGACTGACATTAAGCCCACTTCAGAACAACCACTGTGTGGCGGTGGGAGTGAGCAGGATGTATGGGTTTAAACCCTGAAATAAGAGAAGGGAACCGAGTTTCAGTTTTGCACTCCAAAAAGATAGTGCATAAAACAGAGATGCCTTTGTCACCAGTTTCTAAAAGCATGATGTTCTATTGTAACTACAACAAAAAATTTAATTTGTCCTGAAATTAAATTTTACAGGCTATCATTTTAACAAGAAAATTAGATTATATTGAAGGTTAAACTAAAAGATTCTTTTCTCTTCAATCCAAGCTTAAAATGAAAATTTAATTACAGTGATAAATACTCTTTAATATACATTTTTGTTTAGCTATATTGCTGTATTTTTAATCCATCAGCTGTAAGAATGAACTAATATAACTAGAATTTTTGAAAAGTGTTTTATCTGATGGATCACTACCTGGTATAGACTTTAATATATTATTACAGTATTTTATGCTCTGTAAGAATGCTTATTCTGCTTAAAAAGATACAGGACAGGACTGACGTCATTAAGTGGTATTTTTAAGAACTCATGTACCTGATACTTGATTAACTGAGATGTATCTCGCTCCTGTTTCCAGACTCTTAAATTAAAAGGTTTTCCACCACCTCAGGTACATTGTTTCCAGAATGCAACAGTCCATTAGGAAAATGTAAAGCTCTTCTGTCTTATAAAGAGACCTGGTTCCCTTTGAAAAACCTCTAAAATCTTTCTCTCTTAGATTCTGTCCTGAGAAACTCTACCCCTAGTGAGGGTGATAAAACGCACCTGCCACAAGCAAGGATGTGGAACTGTGAAGCTTGGTAGGCATCTCCACACCCAATAAGAACATGAGTGGTAAAATCATCCATCACAATCTAAAGGTCAAGCTGTCAAAAACACCTATGTTTACTAGAGATGCTGGAACATATGACTTAAAATATTAAGTGTTTTAATAAAGCTTTCAAAACTGGTTTCTTTGTCCCCTGTGAACTATGAGGAGCAACAACTGCAGATAACACAAGGACAATAAAAGTGAAAACCCTTAAACTCTGCTGAGAGAACACCTGGGAAAATGTAGATGGAACCAACTACCACTTACAAGTATTCATAATTAATAAACACATAGAGGAAACAATGCCAGACACATTTATCTCAGTAGTGGGATTTTTGTTTTAAAGAACTTTTCTATCACAAGAAAACATGTAATAAGTCAGTAATACCTGATATACCTTCATGATATTGACAGTTCCTTCTCCATGCTGGCCTGGGGATCCTTGGCTCTGTAGCAGATTTCTCACTGTCTCCTCCATTCTAGAGAATAAAAATATTTATAAAAGTCAACTGCATGGAAAAAATTTAAGAGTTGCATTCAGTGTTTTTGTTCTTTACAAGAGCCTAATGCATCCATGGCTACCATGAAATTAATATTTAAAGACAATCCTAGCCTTACAATGTTCTCATGCTCCATGTTATGAATAACACATTAAGGGCACTCTTTTATCTTTTGAATATGCACAGTAATTAGTTTTATTGTTAAAATCCTACTGGAGCTCCGGTACAAAAACTAAAACCAAATGTGTGCAAAAGACATCACCTTGTTAACAGTGCAAACAACACCACGATAAGATTATTGCCATTTAGGAACAGTCAGATTAAAAACCCCACACCCAGCTGTGTTCTGAGCCAACAGTGAGGTTTGTGCAGTTCAGACAGGCTGTCTGTGGCATTGCTGGTATTTACTCGCTGTGTCATGGGTGCAGTCTCTGCCACTGCCTTGGTTTATAGGGGCACTGCTGCTGAACACATTCACCCTTCTCTGCCCTTTCAAACAGGTGCAAAAAGCAAGTGCAGGCTCCAATCTGGTACCACCATCTCAGGACAATGCAGCCAACTTCAGCTCCATCAGTGAAAGGAGGAAGGTTTGCAGTTCCATTTTAGACGTTGTTAATAGACACCATCAAAAGTCATCTCTAATCTACACACATTCATCAAGAATGTTAAACCGATAATAACACAAACCCTGCCAAATGGAGGCTGCTCAGAATGAGGAGTTCTGCTCCTTCCCACAATAGGAGTGAGGGAAGCCACCTATGAAACACTGTTCCCATTCAAGGTGGGTCAGAGATTAAAGCCCATGGGTTTAGCAGATGTCACTGAGGCTGACCACAAATGGCAGGCCTGGGAGTAGGGCTGGTTTCAGCTATGGATAAGAGGAGGAAGAGAATCAAAAGCCAGAGGAGCAGGGATGGACCCAGCAACAAAGACACTGGGTTTCACAACAAAAATTGGTGAGTGACAATTCCAGCTGAAGGTCCTCATACTCCTCCCCAGTCCCCATGTCCTACAGAGATTCTCCCCCCTGCACCGCTTCTCCTTCAGCCGTGTTGCAACAGTTTCTCTCTCTCCCTTTCGTATTTTCTGCTCTTTTCCTTTTAAGCAGTCTCAGTCCCTTGAGATAGTTGGAAAAACAGCCCAGATGGAATAGGGGCTGGAGAAGGGAAAACTGCTGTGGCACAGGCATAAGGGTGATGCAAAAGCAGAAGAGAGAAAGGAATACCTTAAATCACACTGCCAGATACACTGTATATTAAAACAGTGACCTTGAAGAACGTGCCAGTATTCCTGGGCATATCAGAACAGAAACTGCCTGCTGTTGTTTATTTCTACTGTGTTTAGAGAAACATGACTTTTGTGTAGTATTCTTTCCAAATGAAATTGAGCAGAAGAATTATTCACAGTGTATCTTTTTTATATTTGTTTATTTCTAAGGTAACAATCCAGCGAGACTGAAAATATTAGCTAACTGCTCTGGCCAAAGGCCAATAGCATTATCTTTTATACAAGCCTCGTTGTTTTTCTGTTCTTTCAGTCTTATCAGAATGAATGGCATTGGCTAATTTAGCAACAATGTGATGTTATTCCAGGTTTTCTCCTTTCAAGTCAGCCCACTACGCTACTTTTCAAGAAGCTGACACTGGGTGTTCATTCTACTCAGATGAACACTGACACTCTACTTATTCCAGTGATGGTTTTTTGTCATTGATGTGCAGACTTCTACACTGCCAGAATGCCCACAGAATAGTTTGACCATCTGTTGACCAAATGTGCATAAAACCAAGCCAGCTCTAATCTCTAGTGCAGACAGTGGTGCAGTTTTTCAGTTGCAGATTGGAACCATTTCTGCTCATAGGCTGACCTTAATCAGATGCCTTTTACATGAAAGAACAAATCATTTTGGTTCACACCATAAATTCCTGTGCAGTCCTCACTGAAAGATTTAATTTCTTAACATGCTCACCATTTCATTTTTTAAATTAATGGTGTAATAGGATTCTTAATTATGGTGTTTATCTATGCAAATGCAGTTCCAACTCTAATCCTCCACAATATTCTTCCAAATTAATAAACAAACAGAAATGGGAGAAAGAATAGATTCAACCAGCACTAAGTCACGGTTTTTTAATTTAGGCCTAATAGTATTAAAGAAAATAAAGTCTAGTTGCATATGACTATGATCACTTAAACCAGAAAAATTATGAATTCTTAAATTCAACAGGTCCTTTAATCTTCAGTCAAACTCAGATAATCTATTTCAGACCACAGGCCCGTCTTGTTGAACAGCCTTACAAGGCCAGGTGAGCACATAGCTTCTTGTGGCAATCAGAAACACCTCCCATCAGCACTCAGATTTCTGAGCAAAAATAATCTTTGCAACATGACGAAGAGCTCGGTTAAACACAGCTGAGACTTCTGTGGTTTTGCTGTTTGCAGCTACTATAAAAGTTTGTAAGAGCTGACAGCTACTAAGCTGAACCACAGACATAACAGACTGTGGGTCACATCACTATCAAACCAGCCCTGGGAGGATCTTACAAGCTTTGGGTACCCATGGAATATCTGAAAGAGAAGAGAAGACTAGTTTCTGACAAACAGGGAGGTGAATTATGCTTACAGTCAAATTCACTGCAAAGCTCTGATGGCTAGTGCTCTTACAGTTTGTAAGCTGCTGCTTCTTCACTTGCATCCCAGTTGTCCATTTTTAGGAAGGACCAAATATGGTACAGGAGGATAACTGGGACTTGTTTCTTATGAATGAGAGTTTTTGATGCATGAATTAATGGCACCTTACTTGAAAAGCCATTGTTATATTATGATCTATAATACTCTGCACAATGACAGCACATGCCAGAACAATTCAGTACAAATACTACTTAAAGAATGCAAAAATTATGAAGCCTCTATAAATTTAGCTTGGGATCCCATGTTTTACTCCCTGAACAAGGCCTCCAAAGGGTATGCAAATTTTGGAAGTGAAGCACAAAATTTATGAGCTTTATGAAAGGCTATTTCTACACATCGACCTATATTTTTCCCCCTTCTGGTAACCACAAAAGGTTATCTGCTCTTGCTCGTGATTCTAATATCCCAGCTGGCCCCAATCCAACATCCAGCACTTCCAGATTACTTTTAGAATAGCTATCCTCATGTGTGTATTCTGCCTTCTTGCTGGACTGTTTCGCCAAGGATTCTCTCTATCTTATGTAACTACCAAGCTGTTAAAATCGGAAAAATCAGTCTCTAAAGCTCATCACTTCTGAGTCTACATTCTTCAAGCACTATTTAAGAACATTTACTTTCCCCTTTCTTTTGTATTTTATTTACTGTCTATTCATCTGAAGCATCTTGCATAGTGTCATTAAATTTTCTGTTACATCTGTCATTTGAATGGAAAATTGTCATTTTCTTAAAACTCAGGTGTTCCTTTCAGCTTCTGTTTTTCAAAAAATCTAAGGGGTTTTTTTTTAGGGGAAAAATAAACGAAAACCATGTTTGACCGAAGCTCCTTAAGTTTCCTGACAAAATGCTGGTTTAGTGTAGGGGAACAGATCTCCAGGAGTCCTAATTGAAGGATAAATTTCTCAAAGCACAAAACAGAAGAAGAAATGAGGAATTCAGAAACCAGAATCTGTTCTTGAAATATAAGAATTTAAGTAACATAAAATATTAATGCTACTGTGGAAAGCACTGTCAAAATTCCATCTGGAAGATTTCTACAATTACAGTCACAAGTGTTCAGGAGTGGCTCATCCAGAGAGGATTCTACGAAGGGACTGCTCTGAAGCTGTTGAAATGACAGTCTGTGCCATGAGAAGAGACTAAACAATTTGCTAAACTTAAGAGACCAAGTTTTTAAGAGGTCAGGTATGACACACACAAAAGAATCAGTGAGTAAAAGTAAAGTGTGAAAGAAAACTACATCAACCAAAGGCAAATGATTGACAAAACAAGTTGGGAATTTAGTGGTTAGAAATACATTTAGGCTGGAATTAGGATGTTTTTAATGGCTGAAAAAGTGAGACTCTGAACCAGCCTGCCAGGTAGAGTAACAAGATGAGAAACACAAACAGTTTTAAGCCACAATTGATTCATCTACAAAATTAATTACACATCAGGGTCAAGAGCTGAGGACTTGAATTTATGATCCACAGGTTCTTGCTGCTATTCCTCCTGAACCAAAATCATTCCTACACTTAAAATATGCAATTTGTCCTGTGCTGTTGAGACAATATCAGGAAATTAATCCCATTGCAACAGACAGTTATTTATTTTGGCTTTGTTTCTGAGTGTGTTTCTGGGCAAGGGGGCAAGGGGAACCTATGGAAAAGAGGAAACATCATTCCCTGCCCAGGGAGCAGCCCACAGTGCACACATGCTCCTGTGTTCAAGATTGCAGGAGGAAGCTTCCTCTGTATTTTTGCAGGAGACTTGCTTTTAACACTTTTTGATGTCGTGTTTCTGACAGCTCTGCTGCCTCCCTCTCCTGTCTGGCCCTGCTGGTGCAACTCCCAGCAAGTGCCAGAGCACAGATTCAACCAGGCCAGGCTGGGCAGACCCTGCTGAGGTTGATGCATCAGTACCAGGCAATTAAGCTTCTAAATTCCCTCTCAGTTTTCTCAGGACCATGACTTTCACAGGCAGGCACATCCTTTGTGCCATCCTGCATCAGAGTCGTGATCAGAGAACCTGCCTGCTTTGTGCCTCTCGCAGTTCTGTCATAAATAAACACTCTCTCTCTAACCCATGCTCTGCTCAGCCATGGCCCACACAGCCCTTTCTGCAGCTCTCCCTCCAAGGGACAGGTAGCACGTAGCTGCTCCATCACTAGAAGGTAGATGACAGTTTCAAACCCTTCCCCCTTGACCTACTTCCTTCAACATTTCCACAGGCTGGCAGCTACCTTTTGCTAGGTGCTATCACCTTCCCTTCTCATCATCTTCAAGCTGATGTGACAGTACTTGGTGGTTATTTCAAATGTACGCCACAAGAATTCCTTCAGCTTGATGCTGACTTAGTCTTACAGGGCTGCATCCAAAGGTTTCTGCAGAATCCTACTGCACCAGTGGAGGTTTGTATTTCAGCTTTTTCTTTCTCATGTCATGCACCAGGTGCAGGATTCTTTTTAGTCTTAGAGAAAAATATCAGTAACAGATGTTTCTTTATCTTCAGCTTAAGTTGTTACTTCAGTGTAGTTAAAATTCTCAGGTGGATATTTTCTTCCAGCTCTTATCTGTGACACAGTGAAGTTTCCTGCCTCTCTCCTGGGCAGTCTCCAGTTAAGTCTCCTAACTTCTATTTTCAGTTATAGATTTCCTGGAGATGTGGTCTGGGTTTTAGCTCCTTGAGCTGTCTCAGCCCTTCTGACCACCAGATCGCAGATGAAGGAACAGGTTTCCGTGTGGTTTCTCAGCTCTTTTAGCTCTTGTTCACCTGTGAACCAGCCGGTATTTTCTCCAGCTGGACTTTGGTTGTCTCTTTGGACACTGCAATCTGTCTGGCCTTGTGGCACAATTCTGTGCCTCTGTCCAAGCTCCCCATCTTTCTCTCTAATCTCATAATCCAACCAAACAAAGAGCTCCTGTCCAACTCAGAACCCAGACAAATCTGTTTTCCTACTCGTTCGTAATTTTGAACTTCAGGTTTGGGGTCACCTGCATCTCACTTCCCTCACCACTCCGTTCAAAGCTCTGCAATGGATCAGGTTAAACTTTCTCCTTTCAGCCAGTTTCTCAAACAGCCAAAAGCCTTCAAAGTAACCAAACACACATACACACCCTCAGCTCCTGAACAAATTAAAAAAAATCAGATTTTAGGTAAGGCACAAGGTCTTTTGAAACAGGGAAAATATCAAAGTGGCTTTACAAGATGTAACAGAAAAAAAAAGAGCTCATCAACAGCAGTTCCTGTTCACTGCATCCTTGCAGGAGTGTCTCTCCCTTTACCTGGTTTCAATTAAATTAGTGGCTGTCTGAGCTGCAGACGCTGCTTACTCCCCTCTGCCTCCAGAGATTCCCATCAGGAACAGACATGGCTGCCTGCTCCCCTCAGCTCTCCCCCTGATCTGCAGGCTCATCTCCAGACTGTGCAGTGTCCTGCCAGCCACACCAACAGTCTCAACATCCTCAGTGAGCCATGGTGGCCCCCAGGATGAAGTGGCCCCTCCATCCCAGGGCTGTGTCCCAGCCTGCTGTCCCCAGTGACCTCCTGAGGAGCCCCTGCAGCCGGCTGTGAGCCCATGGCTCCAAAGGCGGGGGGCCAGGAGACAGACACAACCTTCTACAAAGAATTCAGATATTGGGAATGGATCAAAAAGAGAGAGAGAAGTGAAAATGGGTATGTGATAAACTTAAAAGAGAACTGAGAGATGGGAAATGCTGGGGCTTTAAACCCCAAGGGGTTTTCAGTTCTGCTTGGGACACAGCATTGGTACAAGCCTTATAACAGTGAGCTGGGTGAAGCAGAACGCTCAATATCCCCCTTTAATATTTCAGTTGGAAAATAAAGTAATAACATCCTTCATAATAGCAGCAGAAAGACGCACATGTAATGTATAATTTATATTTATTCTTTCTGTTCATCAGCACAGGTGCTTATCAATCCAGAAATATCCAGGCAAATCTTCCTCCTGCAGCACCATCCCTGCCCTTTCCACACCACAGGCCCTGGGCAGTTCAGCCCTGTGGCATTTGCTAGTGGCAAATCCAAACTGCACAAGCCATGCTCTTTCCACATATTCATACAAACCCCTCTTTCCAAAACACACTCAAAACATGCTTGACCTGTTGCCCAAAGGGCATCTCTCTGAGGATGAGGAGCACAAGTATCTTGTGCATGATGAAGGCAACTATTGCACGGCTGGAATGAAAGAAGCCTCAAGCTCCAGTCACACGAGCAGAGGAGGATCCTTCCTTCAAGCAGACAACACACTCAGGTTCTCTGTCCCCTAGACCATACCACCACTCCAAATTACACAGAACTGAAAGCCTGAGCACAACTTTTACTTTGTTGAACCACTGGCCATTGATCCCAGTGGAAATTTTCAAGGTATCCTTAAAATAACGTGAGTGCCTTGAGCACCAGATAAGTAGGGTAGGATTTTGAAAGACCTCAGCGTTGGCACATCACTGCTCCCACACAAGTCTGAATTCTGTTATCACGCAATGGCAGGCCTGACATTTCTCTGAAACTGCTCTAACTACCATCTGAGCCAGGAAATGTTGGAAGAGTTTCCATTGTCTCTCTCAGTCATACGGATTTCACTCATCAAACTTCTATCTACAGCAAAAAGCTTCTGAACTGCAATAGAAATCAGTGGTAATGTTTATTTCTGTGTTGACAGATAGACAAATGCCATATGGACTGCATGGGTGTCTTCCATCTCCAGCCCTGTATACAATTTTTTAAGTTACAAGCATGGAGGAATAAAATCCAGTCCAAGACTAAGCCTTGCAGAAAAACTGCTCACCAGCAACTGAAATGATTTTTCACCTGGAAGGATTGTCCCTCCTACAATTCCCCAGTAACATATTTGGGACCTTAGGACAGGAGATATTTTCATTATCTATAAGTGGATAGAACCAGGCACACACAGAAAGTTAAGTATTGTGTCATCTTAAACATATGTTCATAAGTTAAAACTATATTTATGCTGGAGGCACCAGAAACAGTCACGACTAAAAGCTTCAGAAAAAAGCTACAGGCAACTATACAAACAGACTGCAAATATTTCCAATTTCAAATAAAGGTGAGGGTTTACTTTTTTTCTTCTTTTCTACATTTTAAACAAATATTTGGTTTTCCACATTTGCAAATGTTTAGCTGAATGGAAAGATTTATCTACCAGTTCCTCCAAATGCACATATTTAATTTTGCATATCAGGACCCTGATACAGACCACTCTTGCTTTAAGTTACTTACAGAATAGTACAGCCACTCAAAAGTAAAAAGCTCTTGTTCAATTCTGAGTCACATCTTCAAGGTGGTACCGAGACCACCCTCACACAGTTGCATACATTTCTGTGTTATGTCTCAGTGTTACTCGTGAATTTAAGGACTTTGAAAATCTAACTACCAATGGAGTCAATGGGACTCTAAATAAAAAAAAATAATTTAAGAAACTGTTCCTAGTTTGGTTCAATAACCTAAATCTTACATCAAAAATCAAATTCCAGTCCCTTCCTGACATTGTACCACCAGCTGCAAAGGCCCAAAGTCCTGCACATGTAACTACACAAGATCCAACTATGAGAGGAAACCTTCCTGCTTTGAACTGGGATTCCCCCAAAATGAAGACTACAATAAGAGAAGTAAAAAAATGGAGATTTTCAAGTTAGCTGCAACTTCCTGAAAGCCTCTAAACATAAGATCAGCAAAGATGGATGAAATGTGTAGGAATACTCCAAGTGATTCTGTTACAAATAACGACATGATAATATTTTAATTTTAAGGGGGATAATGTGCTGTTGCAGGTATATCTAAAATTTGCCTTTCCTTTTTTCTCCTCAGTAGAGAGCTTGCTTTGGATCTTCAAATATTCAAAACAGAGAGTATGAGGCAGTTCTGAGCTGATCAGCTGTGATTGAGTGTCTCCAGGAGCAGCTGATGCTCCGATGTCCCTTCTGCGTGACTGGGACTGTCTCACATGACAAACCCTCTACATTACACTCTCCAAATTACCAAGTTATGGGATGAAAAATATATAAATAAAATGCTTCCAACATGTTTTGCCTCAAAGTAGATCCAAAGTGACTGCCAGGACAGTGAATGCCAAGTATCTTCTCCTGAGCATAAGGAATGCCTCCTTCCAGGTGGGTTTCCCGCAGCACTGCCTGGAACAACACAGGTTCCTATTCCAATGGCGCCCAGCTCAAAGGGAGATTACCCTTCTGCAGGACAGATGCAGTAAGCAGCAATATATATCTACTACTAAAGGAACCTCAGATGTGCAAATAAGTACTCTTGCAGTCTAATTTTTGGGTGGTTAGAAAACACCCACAAGACCAGGTCATGTCAGAGACATCAGAATGAAAGCTTTGTGGCTTTAGATTTCCAGATCACAGCCACAGAGCAAAACAGCCTAAACAAGTAATATATGGTTAGAATAATGGTCTCCAAGGGCTTAATTACCTGTGTCATTAGGTAGTGGTAGCCTCTCTAAAATTATATTGACAGCTTTTCCACAACCAAGCAGTTGATAATGAGGCAATAAAAATACATGACAGTGCACACAGAAGAGTGCTGCAGTCGTGTCATAAACAGCACCATCAGCTTTGATACCAACAAACAAGAGCTGCATGAAACTAATTGTGAACTGGTCACAAAAAAATCAAGGACACATATTTTGTCATTAATAACATAGTTTCCCTTTTTGTATGTGTGCAAGGCTATCAAAAGCAAAAGAAGATAAGAAAAAGAAGGAAAAAATAATATCAAGGTGCAAATGAAATGCAAAAGGAAAAAAGTAACAGCTGCATTTAAAAAAAAAGAAAAAGAGGGCATTTCATGCCTCTATGTTAAGTGCCATAAAGCACTCCACCATCTTTCCAAAACACAGTATTCTGTCACAGCCATTATCCATTGTATGATGTAACAACAGGAGTACACAGCTTCAAAATGCCAAATGTGACATTATTGAAGCCCTTCTCTTTAAATTGGATTATCCTGGAGACAAATGGAATAAATGCAGGGGAACATTTCTGTATGAAGGATTTGCACTGAAATGCACAGAAATATTTGCTGCATGGATGTGCTTCCACTACTGCCTGCTCCCATTTAAGGAGAGAATGGAGAGAATGGAGAGGAAGAAAACAATACAAGACATGAGGATCAGAAATAAAGACAAAATAGCATAAAAGATGTAAGAGAACTTTGAGGACAAAAAAAAAAAAAAGTCATGAAAAATTTAAGCAAGAGATAAGAAGACAGAAAAAGAGAAGTATAACAAAAAAGTTAAATGTAAAGACGAGAAGTGAAAGGATGCCTAGACATCCCTAAGGTGCAAATGTTTACCCATTTGTACTGTATTGGTATTTCTTTTGAGAAGCAGGAGAGCTAGTAGCTGATGTTCCAACAGCAGATCATTTAAGAAGGGCTTAGGGAAGGATTTTCAGTCTAACTACAGCCCTAAGCAGAGAATCACAACATCACTCCCTCCTCCCCGTTCAAGCACTCATTCTTTAATCATTTGTCTTCAGCGCAGCATGGGATCCATTTTCACACAGCTCTGCAGGATTTTAGCCACACGGCTCCCATTGTGTTTAATGGGAATCCTGTGGACACGGCTCCGTATGAAGCTTTCAGAATGTACTCCAAAAATCTCTAAATAATGCACTAGTTGAACATTACCCTGTTTACTTCTCAGAGGACATGATTATAATGAAAAAAAGGTTAGGTCATTTATAAAAGCAGTATTTATTGCAAAGCTCATTAGTGTTTCCTATAGGGATTTTTTCTTCTCTGTAAAAATATTTAGCATGACTATTTAGGATATACTTTTTCCATAATATCAAAAGCAGAGAACAAAATCAACTCAAACCTCATTTGCTTCAAAAAGGAAGATCCAGCAGATAACACATCAGCCTAAGCTTCAAGAAGCCTCTCTTCAAGACTTCCCACTGTCATGGATACCTCTGTGGCTTTGTTTCAGATTTTTCTTCTGAAAATTGACTTAAGAGTTTCTATTTCATAACAGCTTTATGATGATTATAAATACCAGTGAAGCACTAATCAAAGATTCATTAGACACAGAAAAAAAAGGCTCAGTAGCAGCTCCCTCTCTCCCTTCAAGAGGAAGGCTGTTTCCATGATCAGGTCTGACATAACTCAAAAGCTTTGAGAACAGTAAATCTTTGCCATCCATGCTCTATAAAGACAAGAGCTTCATTCCTGTGCTTTCACCTTTCACAAGCAGCATTCAGAACAGATCCATGAAGATACAACTTTAATCAACTTTCATGCACCCAAACAGTAGATCATATTGCATCATCCTTGGAATACAAACCATACTTGGGCACATAGAAAGTTTCAGGGATTTCCATTTCAAGAGACAGATCCTCAGCGTTGTGAACATGTGCTGAGTGGAACAGCATCACTGCATAGAAAAGGCTAATACATTCAATAGGCAGAAGTTTTACCAAGGAACAGCAAACAGAGCTGTTTACACACACATATATATTTTTAACACACATTTCTAGCTTCAGAAATTAACACTGGATGTAATACTAACATCACTAGTTTACTATAAACTGTCACCTTACACATGCAATTTGTGCTACTGTGAAAATGTAAGATCACCTCAGGAATAAATACATTTATGTTAAGATACCTGAAAATCTGGCTCAGCAAATAAAATTCTTATGCTGTGAACTAGATTAGCACTTTTTTCCTGGACTTAGAGAACAGATATTGGATATGGCAGTCTACTATGAAAACCTCAAGAAATACTGTAAGACATGAAGTTCAGCATTTTGCAAGACTCTAGAGTTTATGTCAGTGGAATTCAGAAAAATTAGATTACCCTAGAAACTACTTTGTCTACCAGTTTTAATCTGTACCAGCATGAATTACTGCAAAACTGCCTAACTTTGAGCACAAGTCATTCCATTGAACTTAAAAGTTCATTTCATAGAGTCAAGGCCTTTGTGACTTAAGTGAACAGACAGCATGTATTTTAGCTAATCTGGTGGAAACAAAGCCTCACAAGCCTGCCTGGCTAAGAAATAATTTAGTGGTTCTCCTGAGGGCCTTTTTCCCCCTCTAAGCAAGAATCAACACAAAGAAAAAGATCACTTTGAACCCTTAATTAAATATTATAAAAAGTTAAAAGAAAACAATAATTGTCTTATAACACACCATTACGGTGCTGGAGACTGATTCCTGGAAAACCAATATAGACATCCATGTCCAGGAGGGGAAAAGGGCAATAACAACAAAAAAAGTCAGAGCGATACAGGAAAGAGAGGCTGGGCTGGACATGTTGGGAATGAATGTTAAGCACTGAACAGCAGCATCTCACAGGGCCGAAGCTTTAAATATTCCATTTGTTCTTCCCAAAGGAAGGACCATTTACCTTAATCATGAGCAAAAACGCTACATAGGGCAGGACCTCTTGTGCATGACAAGGGATTCCCATAATGTGATAAGAAGGTGTGTCAGGTCCTTTTACATCCATAGCTGGGCAGGTGGAAAGCTGGACTCTCAGGCAGTTACCAAAAGCAATACAACCCTGTGGGCACGGGAGACATCTCAGACTCCCGCTTGCTCTGTTAATTTAAGCTCTCTTTTACGAAACAATTATAAATTCACTCAGGTTTCAATGTTCTGTAGTTATAAGGAAAAAAGATTTTTATTACAGATATCACCCAGAGAGGCCAAGGTGGGCAGAGAGGGCAGGGTGGGCTCTGGCAAACAGAAACCAGCGTGGGCCAGGTCTCCCTAGGGGGGCTGCACTTTGGAAAACACAGATGTTGCCAGCCTACATGGCTTTAGATAGATGTCAGCCAAAAGGAGGCAAAGGGAAGAACAAAGCAAGAAGGTAAAAGTCATATCCCTGCTAAAAAGTCACACCCAGACCAGTGGTTGCAGAGTGGGTCTGTCTGCTGGTCGCCTTCCCAGCAGAGCCAACGCTACCTGACACAAATGCAAGCAGTGTCATCTTGCAGAACATCCAATGCTGGCATTGAGTGTAAAATTAAACTAAAATGAAACTGAATTACTTTACATCACCCACGTTCACTTTATTTTTAAAATAACTGCTATAATAGCAATTTGTACATGATCCATGTTTGTCTGTTTTATTAGTGTGTTCTAAACAGCATTTTTATTTCAAGATTCTTATAAAATAAAGACGCTGACAGTCTTTTTATTAGCACAGTGCTAGCCCAGTATTTTTATACCTTTGTTAAGCTCACTGCTAATGATTCACTTCAAAGTAATTTCAGAATACTACAATAAAGTGTAATAGAATTCCTTAATATTCATGATCTCAAACCCTAATTCACTGCTGAAACCACTAGACACATAGCATGTTCTGAGAAATCACTTGGCCTGCAAATGGCATAAACTAAACCTGCTAAAAAAAAACCCTTACTGTTTGGAAATGTAAAAATTATAAATCCAACAATATTACAATAAAGGCCACATTCTTCTTCACACAGACTTTTTGTTTTGATATTTACACTGATGCATCTACAAATGAAAAACAGTCTTATGGGAGGAGGAGAGACAAATCCTTAACTGGTGGGGTGATCACTTTCACTGTCTGACTCCTAACACTGTTTGCTAAAGGCAAACCTTTTAGAATTTGAGTAAATACATCTTGATTTTAATAGATTATATTCACAACCTTTTTGAACAAGAGGAAAGCTTCTGGATTTTTAATTCAGTTGGGAACAAGTCTTTCAGTCTATCACAGATGAAAAATTAAAGTGAGAGAAAAAAGCTATTGTTAGCTTAAAATGTAACCAATCAACTCATTTTACTATTGAGATTTATTTATTATTTATTGCAGGCTGCTGTTGTCAAGAGAGTTGTTTCAAGCACCTGCTTACAAACATTATCAAAACACATACAAACTGGAGGAAATCAAGTGTTAGCTTTAAGGGCTGAAAAATGGTTAATAGACCTAAAAGATTGTGTATTAACAGTAATCTGAGGGAGAATTTACCTCCAGTACAAACACGCCTTTAATAAACAATGGTTTTCAAGCATGAATATAAAAATCACATTTTCCTCTATTCTACAGAATACCTGACAGTATTAAAGCCTTCATGTTGGACAACCAAAAAAGAAGACATCCAAAATTATTTGGTACCTCCTGCACTCTGTTCCTGTCCTAAAAGCTCTCTCATTTTTTGGTAAAAATAAAGGGCATAGGAAAAGTGGGTAACTTGCCTAGAGTCAGTCAGCCAGAAGGGTTCAAACTTCCTTTCACATTTCAGTGAAAGCAATACCTGGATGGGTCAATAATTCAGTCAGAACAAAACTAAGCATCCCAGCTTAGTCCTTTGTTGCCAAACAACACCAAGTACACTCTGCCTCCTACTTTCTTTAACAATGTAAAGGCATTGTTTTACATCTTAGTCCTTTATTTAGACACAATACAAACTCTGTGGTTTAGTTTAAACTTTGCTCTGTAATCCCAATATTTAAAATACAATTACTGTCTGAGCATTTTTTTCCGTGACTTTCCCTGGCATATGTACAAAACACACAGAATAGACACAGAAATAATAAACAAGAGTTAATTGTTTGTACTGTCTTAGTACAGCTACAGATACAATCCCAGTATGAGAGAAATGTACATTAGGAATTACTGGGGAGTTCATTAACAAAAAATCAGGTTTCTTATAAAGTTTAGAGAATTTTATTTATCAATTAAATTTGAAAGTTGGTGTGACAATCCCAACCAAGTCAGATGCATGCATGCCTGGCTATTTACCAAGCTAATATTTACCTCAGTCAGAGAACCAGGTCAGCCATTGCAGGGAGGGAGGAAAAGCTATGGATGGGTATGAGCTGCACCCCAGATTTAACTGCTACAAAATTCCCAAACCTATTATATTTGTCATGCTCAGCTTTTCACATCCATGCCTGAATATTACTCCTGAGAGCTTCATTTCGGTTGAGATATCCTGAATGCCAAGCTCTTAGTTCTTTAAGGGAAATAGTTTAGAGAAGTGATGCAAACTTACAAACTTACTAAACTTGAGCAGTGAAAGGAAAACTGAAGCAGCTCAGCTGACATAAATCAGTCTGTGAGCAAATCCCTGCTCGTGTAATGCTCAGGAGGGAAGCACCATCCATATTCTCCAATAATTTAATACAGAATCACCAACCATGATTGTTTTGGGAAAAAAAAGCATCATCTGCTTCTGAACTGGGCTTTGAAAATTTATAATCAGTGTCAGTCTAAGAGAATGAATATTTTATGATGTAATATTGTACTGGGTTTAAAATACTTGCGTTTTAAATATATGAGGAAAAAAATTCACTTGTTAACAATCAAAAAGATATTTCATTTGGCAGTAGAAATTAACAGGTTACCTTCAGAGTCCAAACATACATAGGGGAATCCATATATAAAACCTGTTTTAAAAATATATTATTACCCATTCTATATGAATGTCTAATAATATATAAATGTGAAAGTTTTATAAATCTGCAAGTCCAATTTTGAAGAAAAATATTCTTTAAATTGCAATAAATTCATGTTATTGAAGTTGAACCTAAACTTTGCTAGGGGACAGCCATTTCCAACTGTTAATTATTTTTAAAATACCATGGGAAAAAATTTATCTATGTCTATTTTTTCACTCATGTTTACTTTGGGATGAAAAATTTTGCTTGAGGTTTTCAAGCCATGCAGACTGCACAGATTATACTGAATTACAACATTCATGCTTTATTAAAACTCACAAGTATATACTAATGAATGTCATCTCATATAAAATTTATATATTTCTGCCCACGCATTGCATAAAATTGAGATAAAATGCCACATATACAAATGAATGATAGCTAAAGTTTTATGAACTATAAACACAAGGTCAGTAGTGCTTCACTTCTGCAAGATAAATTTGACATTTGGACAGCACTGTGAATCACAACCAGAACTGTAATGGCCAGGGAATATAAAATGCCTATTAAAAAAAATAAACAAAAAATACAGCAAATCACTCTTGCATGGACTTCTCAAAACATTGTACCATCAGAAACTAATGCTCCTTTCAGCTACTGCTGAAACTGTTCCATCCTCCAAAAATCATGAAATCCTCCTCTGAGCCAAGGTCTTTCAATAGGATTTTCAATCCCATTTGTATACAAACTTTTTATATCACCTAGTAATATGGATAAGTAAGAATTCACCTAGCAGTGTCCATTCCTGTCACTTTTCTTTTTTTCAGGAGGTATCTGTGCTCTACACTGTAAGATGACATGCCTTCCTGTGGCAGTGTACAATAATTCTGCCATCCATGCCATATATCAATACTGACAAGAAAACACACTCAGAAAAAAATGCACTTTAAAAGAAAATTGATTTAATTCCACTAAATAGATTTAATTTTTTGTTTGACTTGTTTTGGTGAGCATGTCTGCATTAAGGTCTTTGTATTTCATCATGCATCAAGAATAACAGACAAAGGAAGCCACTCATTATTGGTTTTAAAATAATTGCTTAATTCAGACTACCTCCTAGAACACAAGTTTTAGCAAAACTCGGATCAGGTCCTCAACTTTCTTCAACGGTAAAAAGTTCAAAGCTAGAGCTGGATGATTGAATGTCTGATGGCATTTGAGCAGAGTTAGGAAATGGTGGGTTGTGCTTTCAGTTTGTTTTGGGTTTTTCTTAAAGAAGAGTCTTTTCACTTTACCTTTGCTACTAAAGAGTTTCATTGTCAGTTTGATTGAATGTTATTTACACCACGACATGTGCACATTACCAGTGTGGCTCCAGGGCTTCCTCCTTGGTGCCTTATTTTTAAATCTCTGCAGAAGCTCAGTCCCTGTGCTAGATTATGTCCAGTGCTGATACTGCCACGGACATGACACGCAGATTTAATTTACTCCAATCCGGACCTAGCCCAAATTTTCTAATGAATTTAATATTCAGTTAAAGGAAAAAACAGAAAAGAAGAAGGAATTCCCATGAATATAATTCCAAAAGTTCTGCTGGACCGTTTTCCTTAAATATTTTGACTACTTTTATTTCCACAGTTAGGAAAATGGTATCTCAGAGAATTAGCATTACTTTTACAAGAACTTATGGCTGCACTTTCTTTTTATCTGAGTTACTGAGTATATTCACCACTATAAAAAGCAAGACTGCGGATCTTAATACCATGTTTTTCTAACTTTAGAACCAGATAATGTTACTTAGGAACACATAATAAAAATCTATTAATAAACTTCAATAACATATTCTCCAAGAGATGCTCTGTTGGCCTATCCTGCATTATCTTAAAGTTTTACTTTGATTACTACTTTGTTGATCACTCTGTTATTATTGGTCCAGTTCAATGAACAGTCGAGTACAAATAAGTTTAGACATTCACACCAATTTAATCAATAAATCACAACAGTAATTTACAACTTTTTAAACAGAGAGCCTTCTTTTATTGCTGACTTGTTTTGTTTCATACATTCCATTTTGAACAGAAATATGTAGATATTACCCATAAAGAAGCACTGCAGAAGTAGTCACCAATACAAAAATGCACTAGGAGGGTGATACCTTTCCTTCTCTGTTCAGTATTCACTTTTATAAGCAAATATTGGTTTGAATAGCAAAGAATGGTAAGAAAAAAAATTACTAAAAATGTTTACGATCTCAAATGCAAGAGGAAAAAATTCCCCACTTTTGGTCCATCCCCAGTCTGCAGTCACAGGGTGCTACACAACATTCTCCAGGCCCACTGTACACAAGCCCTCATAAAAAGATAAATGGGACCTGGAATTAAGTGGATATTGCTGAAAACTATGATAAAAGATGACATAAGCACTCCAGAAATACTTCCAATATCATTAATTTTCCAAAACTCACAATTAACAGAGACATAACATCTACAAACAGCAAGGAGCTTTAAAATCACTGACACCTTTTGTATCTACCTTCCTTGTGGGGAATATAATCAAATAAATTTGGTTGTAATTACATAGGACTCATATTCAATTTAATTCAATTATTTGGAACGTGTGCACACTGCAGGACAGCCTCATTAAGATGGCTCAGCAGTTTGTTTTCAAATGGGACCGGTAAGTCAACATTTACGATGAGCCATCACAAAGGCTGCCCATCCACTCTAATGGTTCAGAATAATCAGTTATTACAGCCAATTCAAAACACTGCAGAACAGAGAATAAAACTGCTCTGCAGCTGTATGTCAGGAAGATCTGATCTTCCAAGCAAGAGAAAGACACTGCTGGAAATTTTTGTTTCCTTTCCTGCCTCCTACTTGTCATTCAGAACAGCACATTACCTTGTGGGGATGCTATCCCCACTGTTTTCCTCAAAGAAAATGAACTTTAGGTTCTCTGGATTGCTACAAGAAGCAGAGTACTGCAATAAAGAAGAAAAAGATGTTTTGACCTCAACACCAACAGGCTGACTTTGGTATACTGCCTACCTGCAATACATAAAACAGCAATGTCTTTCTATTTTGCCCTAAGCAAGGGTACAATCAAATGTTCTTCACAACAAAATTCTTCATGCATGTTTATCTTTTTCCTCTTCTCCCCCGCCATGTATTCCTCTCCCCATCTTAAACACCCTGTTTCTCTCTTTTAGTAATTCTTGTAACACAGGAACAAACTGCTACAGAATAAACAGCAAGTGTTTGTGACACATCAATGTGATTAAGGGAAAATTTTCAGCACTTGAATAGATTTTTTTATTTTAATCTTAGTACCTGAAGAGGCAAAATATTCTTCTTTTTCCACTACCAGGGATATTTTTGTAACATCACAGTCATTATCTTAATAAATCTGTGGGTTTGATGACAACAAATGTAACAAGACCTGAGGCATGAACAGGAGCCCATTGTACAAAGGCACGTCTGTGAAGTCAGACACAGCTAAATCCTGGGGTTCAGTGGCAGGTCAGTACAGAGTTCTTTCCAGTCCAAGGAAACAACTGAAAAAGAAATCATTAGTATCTGAAAACCTTGGTTTAAATCCTTATGTAAAGCACAGTGTTAGTAACCCCAACTTTTTAACGGGATCCCTCTCTCAGAACCATCACCAACAACACTGTTCATGTATTGTGCTTCCCCAAATTAGTCACAACAGGCACTTCCCAAAGAATTATTCTTATATTCATTTATTCAACTATAAGGAAATTTCACTTAAAAAAAAACAACAAAGAAAAACAGTTCTTTTCTTTTCAGACCAAGATTCACACAGCAGTAAGACAAAACTATCACAGAATAATTCACTCCTATTAGTTGGTCACCAGCTCCTCCAAATCATCAACATCCACGTACTGTATAACTCAGTTCCTAGATCTCAATTTGGCCAGCTCTTGTCTACAAGTTCCCAGCTCATTTTCCTATCCTCAAACCTCACTTTTTATCAGCTGAATCATTGGCTGGGAGCTGTTACTGAAGTTCTATTTTTGCCATTTCCTGCGAAAGTGTCAGGGAGGTCATTCAGTTTCCACAAGAGTGTCTGCCCTGCATGGAAAAGACGCTGGGAGCAGGTGAGGAAACTGTGGGGGTCTGACTGAGTTCAGTGGGACGCAACCAGACTGGGGTTGGTGCTTTGAGTACCGTAACCTTACTACCAAGGCAAGTATCTTGCAACAGCAATAACTTCGATTTAAAGAAGAGGAAAGTGATATGAGTTTATGTCTTTCAACTTACAAGAATCAAAAAGAAAGTATTTTAGAAAGGCAAGATAGTTACAGCAATTTCTCCACTGCTTATGGGCAGAAATTCAGATGCTGAATCTTCCCCAGTGAAATGGGGAGTTATGAAAAACAGCAACAGACCACAAGTTCAAAAAATATTCCCAGATCTGCATCACTGCTGCACATGAAAATTTTGTAATACTTTTAGCAAGCAACACACTGTAAAATAGAAAAAGAGCTTTAATTTTGTCTGATGGCTAAGTGTACCCAAGTAAGGCTTTTGTGAAGCTCTAACATTACCCCCAGTAACAAACTGTGAGAAAGTAAGGAGATGTTAACCAAGTACCTGCCCTAAGAACACTGTGACATACATAGTTAATAAGGTTCAGTGGTTGAGCAGGAATACTTATCTCCTCACTGCACCTATCATCTCTTGCTACTATTCATGTCATTACTTAGCTGTAGGTCACTCAAATCCATTTTCCCAGGGTAATATTATAACCTTGCAGGTATTTGAAGCAGACATAATAAAACAAAAAGGTTAATTGTGCATTCTGTCAGGACCATGTGGCATCAGGCCATGGCCATCAATTGCCTGGTAAATCTTATCTCAGTTTTCTTTGCTATTTAAACTCTCCCTGGCTGAATGATAATTTTTCATTGTCTCAGCTGTCTAAAGGGTAGGTTTCAAAATAAAGTTTCAGGTTATTTAGCTCATACCTTGGTTTAACATTCTAAAAGCCCTCATTTTGGTAATGCTTTGTATATTCTTACAGATCACTCACTTCCTAATAATTTAATACTATTCACTTTTGTATTTTAAATGTATTATGAGACTAGTCTCCCCTAGTACATGGCTACAACTGAATGCATAAACCATCTTAATAAGCCATAATAATATAAACTTAGAAAATTATTCCTTGCTATCAGCAGTCATGACAGAATGAGGCTTGTACACAATATACAGAAGGCTGGAACAGTGTAGCATTTTTTTTACTCTTTTGGCCAAATTCAACTCACAGAGGAGAAAGTTCAGCCATGCCGAGGACAATTTAGAACTTCATCAGTAAGATCACTGTGAGTTGGACTGTTAAGAGAGCTTTTGCACATGAGACAGAGCTGAGTCTGATTTTAGAAGGGAGGAGAGCAGCACTGGAGTCATCAAAGAGCAACTGATATGGTGGGTGCACTTTGAATACAACTCTCACCTCTGCCAAGGACTGAAAGTGTCTTAAATCGCGGTCACAACATCCAAATCATGTGGGGAGAGAAACGTGATGCTGACATTTTGTGCTGCAGCTCTGTAGCTGGAACTTGTATTGAGCTACAGGCCATGGCCACTGTGAAGAATGGAAACAAGGGTCTCAAAATTACCAGTTCCAGGAGAGACATGGGGCAATTTTTTCCTGTGACTGCACAGTTACATGGACCCATGCAAAAGGAACTAATTCCAGAAGCACACCAGCTTCAGGGCAAAGGAGAATATTCCCATGAGGAGGCCATTCATGTGCCAGTCAGGGAACACTGTCCTGAAGGACAGAAGAGCACCCAGAAATCCTCAACCTAACCTTGTGTAGATACTGTGTGTTCCAGTTCTGATTCAGGAGCTGCTTTCATTGTGTGGTCAGAAGAGAGGATGCCCTACACCACCATTTCTCCTTCCAACCAGTTAAAAGACAAATTCTGAGCAGTTCAGCTGTGGCACTTGTTTACATGCATGAGCTCTAGGAATTGGCACAGCGTTCCCTCAGATCTGGCTGCTTTCTCACTCAGCATGAAGATTTTTTGAATCACCCTTCAGAAGCACCTTTTTCTGTGTGTCATAGTGGGAACTTGAGCACCTAATTTTGGGGTTTTTTTGTTCCCTCTGCAGGTATATTTTTATTTCACTTGAAATTCCTTTACTTTTTTATATTAAATTCCAACTATACAACAGACCTACAAAGCCCAGTGCAAGCAGAACTAATTCATGCCTGTGTTCCTTAAAGACAGCAAATGCTTTCTTACTCCATTTAATATGATACCGTGCATGCAGGAGCAGCCAGGCAAAGATTAATATTATCACTCTGTTCCAGTAATTAATAGCAACTCCCCTCACAGGCCTGATAAGCTGGGAAACACATTTCATTTCCTGTCCCTTCCTGGTCATGAAATACTAATGGAAGAGGAATAGGTACAGGACTCTTGCAGTGACCTTGTACCAGGATGGGAACTCCTTTAGACTGACCCAGAGACAGCATGGAGCCATTACGAGTTTCCAGCAGTAAATGGGATGGGACACCCACTAAAAATTTAGAGAGCATGCAGCTCAATAAGGCATTTCAGTTCTAACACAACACATTATTAATGCCAATTACGGCATGAAAGATGCTAATGGGAGTTCTTCAGAGACCAAGCAAAAAACACCTATCAGTTCTGGAGATAAGGTTTGTCTTAGTTATCACTTTCCATGCCCAAGCACAGATTGATCCGTAGAAATTTTGCAACCTGCTTTTTTCCCTGTCACTTTCCACGGTTCCTAGAACTGTAAAAATGGAAAACTAGGCACAACCTTCTGTCTCCAGAAGAAGAAATAGCTAATAAATCAGATAAAGACTCAACATTATTATTGTAGACATATTTTCATATGTAATTTCCATAACATTTCCCCTTCTCCTCTTACCCTTGATGGAAGAATGACACATAGAGCCACGTGGAGCTTGGAGAGGGGTGTGGTTGTGCTAAGACACTGCTGGCTGGAGAGATACTGATGCAGTTTCATAAAGCAAAAAGACAGTGTGTGTGGAGAGCAAGGTTTATCTGTGACAGCAAAAGGCAAAAACCTCTCTTTAGATCCTGGCAGAGTTTGTAGAAAGAAATACACTCGTCAAGTGCTAGATCTACACATCCCCAGAAGATAGGACATGAAATTTTGGGGTATCTTAAGAAAATTGTCACTAGCCCAATACACATTAAAATCACATAATGAATTAGCAAAGTTTAGCAGTACTTGTTCAGTAGTAAAACCAAGTTAATAAAGTAGAATTTTGTTTTATGTTTCCAGTGGTCTATTACTAAAGAGCATCATATGAAATGATGAGCTTAACATTAAAGTTCTCCTGGGAGTGTATTTTTATGCTGTGTTCAGTTTGTTTGTTTTTCAGCACGTAGATGATGATCATCAGCATGCAACTCTATGGATGAATGAAAAAACAAAGGATTTTAAAAGAAAAAGCAAAATAAATATTTTAAGAAACAAGGATATTACCAAAGAACATGCTGAGTAAAAACACATTCGGCTGCCACGTGTTCTCTTGGTATTTATTTTGCTTGTGATTTCTGCTGTATGGGAGCCATCACTAGCAAATCAGTCACATCAGATTCCTAAGAGGATAAAGTGTCCTTTTCCAATAAAAGCAAAGAGAATTTCTCATTAAAAAGCAAAACAAGTCAATAGGGTTTGACTTTCTCACCATAGAACTCCTCTACTCAGTGCCTGCCATCCCATGGAACAGACCCAATAGCAGATGCATTGGCCCTGAACTACACTGAGCAAACCCAGGTTACTGAAAAAGATCTTACTTCAAAATGCCTTGGTATCATAAGGAATATGATACCAAAAAGCTGTTGAAAAACATTTAAATAGCCAATGAGATTTGAGTAAAAGTAATTCTAGTAATTTTAATTATACCAGCATTTATTCTACAAGTGTAACCAGCCAGTGGGAGCTTTTTCACAACAGGAGAAAAAATGAGGAATATCAGATATTTAGTACTGATATCAGGCTCGTGCAAAATCACAAGAAGTATTTGAGATATGATTTTCTTGTACAGGGCAAAGCTTTTGCTTAGGAACTCCTGACAAAATGACAGTGGGCAGCAAATTAAATGCTAACCGTGTATTAACATAACTTACTCCAACATGAGCTGCCACATTCATCCTCAGCTGGAAGACTTTCCTCACTTGCAACTTCCTCTCTTCAGCCAAGGCCACAGGGACTATTACAATCTATATTCACATATGTCTTTCAGCACAAAGACAGGATCCTGAAGTATTTTGAAAGGTTGGTTTATGTGCAGGTTAATGTATGCCTATGAATTATGTAAGTGCAAAGAGAGCCAAAAAATATATCATAGAATATCTACCTACCTCTATTCACATCATATCTAACAGTGTGGCTTCACAGGAGAAATGTGACAGCCACAATTCACACATTTTAGGTTTTGACTGCTGTTAAGTAGCTTCACATCTTTTCGCTTCTACATGTCTGTTGGCAAAAGAGGTCTGTCCTCCACTACAGGGGGATTTTCAACCTAGATTAATTACTTATCAGAAGCATAAGAACAAAACCTCAAGAAAAAAGCTCCTAGTGAAATGTGAGATAGCAGTATTTGCTCTTTATGGTTAAGAATCTTGGTTTATTTTTCTCCAGTGGTGCTATGATTCTATCATTCAATTCCTTTATCAACAAATACCTTCCCTGTGTGTTTCTTCTTGGAAGCTACAAATGAAGCAAATTCCATCTTTAATCTCACATGGTTTCAGTGACAGATGCAAGCATCTGTCTTTGGACAAGTTGATAATCCTCCACAAAATCTGAGTACGTTAGGACTCCGCCCATCTATACTGCACTAATCCTAAACTTCACAGTTTAGAATCACAGCTAGAATATTTAACTGCAGAACTGCAACAAAGACTTCTTACTTTTCACTATGTTGGTAGGAAATTTGATGACAAACTTTATAGCAGCTACATAAAATATTTTTACTTTTTTTACTTGTAAGTGGAAGTTGGGAATTATATGCAAAAAAGGTATTGTAATTTCTTTTTTTTCCCTCATGTGCATGTTTCAGCAATTACAAGTTACAGGTGTCATATACCCAGGCATGGAAAAAGAATGTGATATTTGACATTTGCTCTTGGTTTGTGGGTTTTACCCTTTCAATTAAAATAGTTCTCTAAAGACGTCTCTACTTGCTGTGCCGTTTAGAGTCATAGAAGCAGATTTCCTGAATAACTGGGAAAGATTTTGTATGACTAATTGGATAAATTTGGATTTCCCCTATATAGCCTCCTCATTTTCGGAGCTGAAAACCATCAGTTGTGTTTTGACAGAAGCTTATGGTCAATGAAGCATCCCCTGAGCACAGCGCTGCAGTATGCAATGCTTAAACACCAGATTTTATACATGGTAACTTCCCTGCAAGAACAAAAGATATTCATGATATTTTAAGCACATGAAATTTCATCATTGAGAGAATTAGGTTTAAAAATGAGTACTTTTTATACAGGCTTAAATAATGATTGAGATGACAGACTGCAAAAATCTGAAATGCAAATTTAAAGCACCAAAACCCAGAAAATTCATAAAATAGCCTTAGAATGGTGCTATCAAAAATTGTCCTATTTATATGTCCTTGAGTTGTAAATACAGATAAATTCTTTTAAGCCTGACATGTGAAAGCTTAACACATGAGAGCTCAAACTGAAGAAAACAAGCCTACATAGTGATTCCTGTCAGAAACCATTAACTTCACCTGCCAAAAAAAGCCACTGTTGTGGCTGAAACAATCCCCAGGAACACAGTTCACCAGTTCTAAAGAAGGCTGCACACTTAGCACAGAATTTCTCTGTTAGGATTTTATGCAGTGCTGAGCCACACAGAAATGCCTACAGATAAATTTTCCCATTTTACTGCTGCATTACACTAAGTGGGTGGAACGTACCCGTGTAAGCAGCACTGTTAGAGCTGCTCTGTGACCAAAACTGCCTTTAGTATGAAATTAACTCCACGAGTTGAACTTGGAGGGACTGACGGGGAAGAATATAATCCCTGAAATTAAACATCTTATTATGTATTTGTACATCAAAACCTGCCTAATAAAAGGAAAGAAAATCCAGCTGTAAAGAGCCTGTAGTCTAAACAAACTTCTCACCATCTCACCTCAACTGTTTTGACACAGAATAACATGTACATAAAAGATGCAAACTATTTTCAATATCCCTAGATAATCTATATGACCAAAGCTGTTTGTTTGGTTGGTTGTTTTTAAATTTTTTATCAATATAATCATTTCAGAAAAGTGCTTAACCTAGCAGGACAAAGGAAGAGAATACCCCAAACTCTGCATCAATCTTTTCTCTCAGAGTACTGGCAGTAGACTGAAAGGAGGGTAAAGGGACAGTGTTCACAAAAATGTTTGGAAAACAGATTCGTGGTGTTATTACCAGGAAGATACATACATCTACAGATAGACAGATAGATAGATGGATTGATTGATTGATAGAAAATAGAAAGATGTCTTCAGCTTGCTGATGTAACCAGAAAGAAATTCTGTAGTTCATGGCTCATTGCAATCAAGCTGATCTATACAAAACAAGCAGTCTACAAAACATTAGATTGGCCTAAAAATTAATTACACCCAGCAGGAAGAATTTGATTCATCCAGATTAGTTACTAAAACGCCCGCAGGGGTTAGATATAATCTTTCCTTAGAAATGCATTAAAGATACGATTCCAAGTGTCATGCTTTGAACATATAATCAATACTCCCATTACCAAAATTTCCACTGTGAACTTCCTTAAAATGATATCAACCACTGTAATTTTGTGAGATATCTGAAAGAAGAGCTGACAGCAGGAAAACCTACTGTAACACACCACAAAGGCACTCAGTTAACCTCAATGGATATAACTAACTCCATTGCAGCACACACACATTTTCCAGCCACTTATTAGGAATTACATGCCAGGGAAGCACACTGAAGCTCCAACAGACACAGCAAGGTGTATCACCTGCAAATGAGGACACTGTTACTCCATGGACACAATGGTCTACAATAAAAGATGCTCACAGGGAGTCTTCAAAGATGCTTAAGCCACTGCTTTTACAACATCAATGCACTACAAGTTTGATTAACAAACTGACAACATACAATCCACCACTGTAAAATCTTACTTTTTTTTTGAAATTCAGCTACTCTTGTCTTTTTCATGAGGCATCCATCCAAAAGATGCTAGAGAAGCCAAGTAAGGAAAATTATAATGATGACTTCCTATCTGATCCTGATTATAGTTTCAATTAATATTGCAATTTAAGACCTCCAGTATATTTGGGCTTGAAGTTTAAGCTTCTTGAAAAATACAAAAGTTACAAAGCAACAGATTTTCTGTTTCTTACAAAGACAGCACTGCACTGTATAAGAACTTCTCATTTTCTATCAATCCTTCCATACATTTTACAAACCCGTGCACTGTCTCATCCTAGACACCAAGGGCCTTTCTTGATATCAAAGCTTAAAAACTCAGGGACTTAACTGCGCAAAAAGAATTCTGCAATTCTATTCAACTCCTGTGATGACTAAACTGAGCAATTTAGAGAGTGGAAGCTAGAAATTAAAAAAGAAAGAAGACAAAAGATGCCTAATACTGGGTTTGTAAGTAAGGTTTTCTTCCAACTGTTTACAGCTATGCTCTCTCTTTCACCTTTGTTCTAAATGCTAGTCCTTAAAAGAGCAATATGTAATTGAGCAGCAGAAAATCTAAAAAACGTAAATAAAACTGTAACAGAGAAAACATACTACAGTTATAAATAGGATAGATGTTTAATGACAACTGTAAATTTATCTCTAAAGAAGGCAAGCCTTCTAAAGATGCAGTCTGAAATGCACATGAGATGGAGCTGGTCTATGTGCAGTCAGTTCTCAGAAGTCATTGCCATGACAGGTTTTTAAATGATAGCAATTAAAAAATTTGAACAAAAATGGAGAGGAAGGAAAAGACCGAAGATGACTAAAATTTGGATATGCGTTTTTAAGTCACATATAGCATTAACACAACTTGCAAATGAGATTAAGAAAGCGTCAGAACACTTTTGCTGCAATGAAACTAGCCCATGATAAATCTATGAAACTATTATTACAAAAGTATCTAAATCATGGGTAAATTAAATTTGTGGCTTACATAAATCACACTTTGCTACATATCAGAGTTATATGCTTTCCATGGCATGAAAAATGATGAGATTTCACATAAAACACTGAAAGAAGGAAAAGTTCTTCTGACCAGCATTCCAAGTTCTCCAAAAGGGGTCTAAAGACCTCTTAAAATTGATTGCACACAAGTACTCTATCTAGTTCACACAAGTGAACTCTATCAGTATATAATCAGCTTTATGAATTTTACTGTATCATTCACCTTAAATTCTCTCAGACTTAACACAATCAATAAGAAAAGTTTCTCCAGGAAGATGCAATACCTGCAAACAGCCTCTCTTAGCATGAAATTAAAGTCAGGCTCCAGTGAGTAGGCTCTGCCGGGGACACTCCTCTTGTGCACATTCCGGGACATTGCCAGTTCCTTTTTCTGACTTGGACAAATGACTTCTCACAAGGGGCTACTCAGGAACTGAGCCGCTTTTTAAAAAAGCATTAACGTGGCCCCACACTGAGCAGACACTCTTCTGCATGAAGCTTTCATTACTCATACATTTCAAATCTGTTGCATTAGCACACAGGACATCAGAACCACTCATTCTGTCTGGCGCTCTGTTCCAAAGTCCGCAGAGCTCCCGTTCCCACTTGTGCTGGGGAAAACAGGCTTTTTCTTCACCACATGTTAGCCAGTGTCTGACCTACATCAGGAAGAAGAATGAATTTTCCACTAATCCACATCCTAATAGCCAGACTTTCTTAAACCCCAAACAGGAAAGCCAGGCATGCGACAAGAAGCGTTATTCCTGCCCCCACCTTTCATTAATATTCTTATTCTTCAACTTCTTTTTCATATCCTTTTGTTCTCTTTGCAAAAATATATCAGAGCAAATTAATGACATTTATAATAATCTACTGTGTTCAGAAATTACAAAGATATGATCTGCCATTACTGTGTTTATCAGAAAGCGAGGTATCTCTGTGGTAGTATTTAATACAATAAACCTTTTAAATCAGCTTTAGCAGAACTCAATCAGAACGTGCTTGCAGTGAGTAATATTCTACACTGGACCTGCGAGTTGTTTATTGAAATAGCATCATCTATGCCACACTGAATTTTGAAACCCAAAATTATACAGTGGGTTGGTTTTTTTTTTTCACTCCTTTCCAAAGGTTCTTAATCCGATTTGGGAGCCTGCAGACAGACCAGGTAAGCAGAGCTTTCATCTTCTCGATTAGTGAGAAGACTAGTGCTGACTGAAAACTTCTCTACACTGGACAGGAACCTTTGGAAATGTGTGTCAGGTATTTTTCAATTTAGGGTTTTTAGAAAATGTATTTGTAAAAGGTCTCATATAATCAGTAGCACACTGGTGGTTAGACCACGGAGCTTGGAAATTCAGATAGAAAAACATTTTCCTGACATCTAGCAACACTGTTCTCTCCCATTTATCCCATTGTTCTTGTTCAATTTTAATCTTTTTTAGTATTTTTTAATATTAATTCAGTGTTGCTTAACAGGCTTGATCAACTGCTACTTTGTTTTTCAGGCAAGCATTCAATGCCTGATGAAGAACTCAATCCTATTACCCACCTTATGAAGTTCATCAGAGTCAAGATTGGGATCTTTTGTCTCAGGTGTGACATTGCTTTACTGAAAAAACAAAGATTTACTTTGCAAAACACAGTGAATTCTACAGATGGGAAGTCTCATGTATAAAAATTTACATATATGTATGACAAACAAATTTGGTTTTCCTTTACTAGTATTTTCTTCTGCTGCCTCCACAGGACACACAAAGATGGGGACTGAAATCCTCATCTCAGAAACTGGGTAATTTGGCTCTCAACTACCCAGAGCTGCTGCTGGCAAGGCCCCAGGGACACCTCCTGCATCACAAACCCATGCAAGAGAGGCCCACAGTGAACGCTTTAAGGAAATCAAGACTTTTCCCTCTCAAACCTTCACTCCATTCATAAAAAAGCATGGCAAAATGAAACCTTCTGTTCTGCCACACCCCCTCAAAAATAAACACACAGATATTTATCAGATGGCTTATTTATGAGGTTATTTTCTTAAAGGAGAGGAGCTTTTTCTACCCACATCCTACTGGGAAATTTAGTTTTGTTGTAAAACTTCTGGGGAAGCACTGGTGTTCCTGTTCTGAACATCTCAAATCCTAAGGAACCATCATAAACCCGAAAATTTTTTAATAAACGTTTAGCCTTGCTTTGTTTTCAAATGTGCTTTTAAAAATACCATTAAAACTTCTTGACAAGAAGCATTCCAGTATTTCCTTCCTCACTAAGCATGAGTTACCTGAATTTACCATTCTGGATTCTGGAAAGCGAGACAAGACACACAAGGAGTTGTCCCTTTTCCTGCTCAGTTCCCTCAGCACTGGCTGCTGTGGATCTTTTTTAATGGGAGTTAGTCGGCTGGGTCAGAGCAAAGGCACACACACCTTCTGTGCTATAATCATTGTCTCTGCCCATAGATCCCCTTTCATAACGTAACTGCACAATTCTGATTAATCACACCAGATTCAGGCGGACTGTGCTCTTTTGTTACTCACTCATCATTAAGAACACAACACCAAAGCACACGCTGGATTATGCCAGAGGCCCACCAGGCAGATTTTTTATAAGCATACACGTACAACTACTTTGAAATACATCAGGTCTGATGATCTGCCACTGAGTATGGGGTTAGAAATAATGGGGTCAGTAGCCACTTGAAACATTTTTATGGCTTCCATTAAATGCAATCTGTCTGTGAAAGACTTGACATCTGTTTAGAGTTCATTTATGTCTTTTCATTCGTATATGTATCTTTTCTTCACCTGGTAGATGGACCAGATTTTTAGTTACCAACGTTTTCTTTCAGTGTTTAAATACTTCCCATCCTATTCTTAATGCTATGTATAATTTCACAGCAATATTAGTTAGTGAATTGTTCAGAATTTCTCTGTTTCCTTAGCTGTGAAACGTCACTATTTTCATTTTGAAGGCAACAGAGGAAACAAATCCCAAGAGATTTTGAATCATTTTCATAATCTTCTTTTAAAGCCAACTGATTTAGAAGCAGAAAAACAAAGGGTGAAACATGTTTACACAAATGTTTCTTCAGGTCAAAACCAGAAAATTTCAAGCTAGCTATACTCTGAATTACTAGAGCATATTGTTTATTATACTTGTATCAACTTCTGTAACACAGGACACAACCAATCTTTACAAATCTCTATTTCAATGGATCAGGAAGGCAGCGAAGCTCTCACTACCATTTATTAAACTAATGTATTTTTCAAATGTAGGTTTTAAATTTCAGAAAGTGTGATTACTTCTCCTCGAAAGAACTGCTTGTCTTCCTAACATACTTTGTTGACTGTTATTTCTGCAGGATTTGCATCCTCTTCATCTGAAGCAGTGCTGCAGCTCAAATAACCAACGAGCTGGTGTCGATCCTGACCAAGAGCGCTTCACTGAGGAGCTCCCTGCACGGCAGCCCAGGGAATATTCCTTGTGGGAACAGGCAGGCTTGGAGGACACATTGATGCAGACACTACTTCTGGTGCTGTGTTACTCACTGAATACTTTCACGCCAGCTACCACCCCAATCTGGACTTACCCCGAAATATTCTGGTGGAAGAAGGAGTGTTGTTTTTCTTTTTAATTTATCTCTGCAGCTTCACAGGCTATTAGTTAGCTGTAAAACCAGCACTTGTCTTGGAAAATCATAACAAAGCAGGCAAATCAAGTTCTCAGAATGCCTAAAATGTACTCTTGTGTCTTATTTGCATTACTGTTACTGATATGTACACAAAACAGCAGATGCATTTAGAGGTTTAACTAAAAAGTTTGAATACAAAACATTAAGAAATAAAAGATGATACTCGTTTGTTGGGTTTTTTTTATTTGATCCCAATGCATTTATGAAATTGAGAGCAATATCAATTACACAATAGCTAGCAATATTTTGAGTTTGTCTATGTAGCAGAAATAAACGGAACTAGCACAAGAATTGGCCGGTGCTCTTTAAACGTTAAATTAATCTCAATGCTGCAGGCATAAATTTCTGTTAGAATTGCATAAGAATATACAGAGATTAAACAAGATGCTTAAAATAAAATATTTTCTTATCTAGTATATTTATGGGATAAAAAAAACACTGCCCCACTTCAAATCAAGCATCAGAATGAAATCTCAATTGAAATGAAATTCCTCAAAGGAATTAGTTAAACAGTTCTAATCCTTCATCTTCTAAATCCAACACTAACTCTCAGACTTTATATTGTTTAATCTGAACAGTGAAGAGGACCATCATCTAGTTCCCTGAACAACATCATGATTAACCTTTCAAAATGAGAACCAAGGCACAGACTGAAGAATCAAGATGAATCTTCCAAGATTCCCACACCACATCAGAATATTTAACTAGAAATGTGACTAATCGTATGAGCTTTGCCAAAGAGCAGAAACTCAGCAAATACCAGTCTGGCCTGACTGCAAGGATTACAAAACTGGCCATTCAGAAACTGCTGGGTGTTAGTCAGTATGTGTTTCTAAAAGGAACCTGATATAAGAGCAAACATGCATAAACTGAGCAGTATTTGTGTGTACTGCAAATAAGAGCAGCTCAGTACAGAATAGGTGTGCAACAGCAACAGTTGGACACAATAAATATTCCTCAGTGGGCATGGTGAGATCACAGCAGGAGTATATGCCAGGATTGCTCCTGACAAGGTGGGGCACGAAGCTTCTTGGCCTAATTTTAGACACAAAAATTGATGGGCAACAAACACCTATAAAATAAGTAGAACAAGTCAAGAAAACAGAGAAAGTGGACTAAATTACCTGGTTATAGTATGAATTACAAATTATTCTCCACCACAGGCATGTTGGCTGTATTTATACTTAGATTAATATCCATATTAAAATGCCAGATTATTGTAAACAGAGACTATCTTTTAGATTTAAAACTTTATTAACTACTCAATAGCCTTCATAAATTGGAGGGGAGGGTTTTGAAGAACCTAGACAAAATAATGAAGCAGTGAGTTTTTCTCATTGCAGAGTATTTCATTTCATTAGGACTTCATCAATGCCAATACTGCTCCATAGAAAGTGCCAACCTAATGATATAAGGTTATTTCAAATTTTCATATACTCCAGATGGCAATGATTCAGAAAGAATCTCACTCTTTATTTCAGCAGGATTAGCAAACCTCTTAGGACAACCTCAATTGACATTTCTCATCCTGCCAGCACTACAGTGGATCCTGATGCCTGTGTTTCACATTGCAGTTGCCAGTATAATTGTACTATTACACACTGGTTGAGAATACACATACAGCACTGCAATAAACACTAAATACATCACAAAATATGCAGCACAGGGCTCACAGTGAAATGCAGGCAAGTCTGGAACAGGAAAATACTGTTCATTATTCTGCAACACTATAAATTTCAGGTGAATGAAACCCACAATATTTAAAATATTTTCACAAGGACACTCACCGAAGTATAAAACTAGTGAAACCAGTGACTCATTATTCTCCCCTGTATACACTAAAATTGTCAACAAATATTTCAGAAACAAATCCAAATGGCCTGTTTGAAACTCAGTACTTTTTTAACATTCTACAGTAAATTCACACCAGTATAAGAGACCCTCCCACTATTCACTACTGCATAGGCTTAGACAAAAAGAGCTCTTTTCTCAGTGAAGGGCTGAGACTATGATGTAAGAACAGAATTTGAGAGACATTTGCCTTTTAAGGAAGATATAGACAGCTGGATTGTTTTATGGTTTTTCTCTTCACAGCTTGAGAATTAAAGCATAGCAGCAGCAGACACTTGCAGTACTTGAGAAGATGAAGAAATACTTTGTTTTTAACAGAATTCAGAATCTGAGATACACCTGCACTCAACAAGCCAATGGGACGGATCTCCACTGTCGACCACTTCTAACACAGTCTCACTTTGATGTGCTGTAATTGTGACTGTAATTAAATCAGTCAAGTCCTTGACTTTTTAATCTACCTTGCTCCAGTAGAGTTGGTCAGAATTTTCTGTTTTCTTACTGATTTTTCCAATAAAAAGCAATACACACTACAGCTTATTGTTACTTGCTTATCATCCATACATGACCTATAAAGGATCAGCTTTCTCATGTTTGTAGACACAAACTGGAAGGAGTGCTGCAGATGAAGCCAAACAGGCTTCATCTGGCATAGCAATAAAACCACAATCAACTCAGTGCCTACAAGAAGGCTTTAGGATGAAAGATGAAACCTGCAGCTGAAGAGAGAAAAATGTTTCCTTCTCATGAGGTGAGGCAGTGTCTCAATCCATGCCACATTCATTCAATTAATAGACTGCAGCTTGCAAACACTGATAAGAGCACTACAACTTAATAATCTAATCTGTATTCCTACAGAATGAAAACTCAGTTCAAAACACACAATTGGCTTGGATTTCCAGTTCTGGCATGATGCACATCTTTCTCTGCTATGTACTGGCATAGAAAAATGGACAATTAATCCTAAAAATATAGAAGAACAAAAATACTTGCAGAAAAAGGTATGTCAAGTTCTGAAACGCAGCACAACCTCCCATGCCAAAACAAGAGTACAGAAATCGCTGTTCCTTGCAGTGTTAGGCTTCATGATCTCGTATCTCCTCCTAACCACTTTTCTCATGACAAATGCAGCTCTTCCCTGGCATGCCACTTCTTCCTTCCTATCTGGAGTGGTGGTGAAAACTAGGAGTAAAATCCCTTATCTTCCTAGAAAGCAATTGAACTGAGATTCAGTTATCATGAAACAGAATGATGCAAAAGAAAAATCTTCTCCAAGGTAAAATGTAAACTAAGAGTGTGCAACAACATCCTAAAAGGCTAAAAGTGATCTCTATGATGTGCCTTGTTCTGAACTGGATTTGTAATTTTTTTGCATGCTTTTGCAGCACATCCTTAATTATCTGGTTGTCACACGAGGAGCTCATTTTTTGATGCAATACAATATTCTACTGACATCCTTTGGACAATATTTCCAGGATAACCTATCTGTAGTTATTACACTACATGCTTAGAAGATGGATGTTTTCTGAAATACATATTTAATTAATGCTATTTAATACACAGTTTAACTGACGGGTAGTAGTGCTCAATTCATAAAATTTGAGATTATGGGGCGGTCACTACACACAGAATTAAAACCACATTAAAGTGAAACAATCATTCAAATCAATCTACATTTGCTTACAGTATCTGCAAGCTGAAGCACACATTATGACCAAAGATAATCCCATTAAGATTTTTGGCAATGCTCTACAATAAAAGCTATCTGAAATAGAAGACAGTAATTGTTACTAAATTGTGACAGAATCCCTGTGGAGTTAGGAGTTATAACAATATTAGTCATGTAAGTTCAGGATGATTAATGATACTGCAAAAACTACCAAGAACGTAGCAATTAACCCTTTATAGGCAAAGCCCACGATAATTGCTGAGGTCCTGTCCTGCCATAAGCCAGACACACCTGACTCTTACTGTGACATTTTTAGTGCAGTTACCTGGCACCTTTCAGGAGCTGGTGAGGATCTGGTTCACCAATTTTCCTTATTTATTTGAATAGTTTGAATCATGTCAGATGACTTAAAACTCTTCCATTTGTCCCTCAATTTTCATTCTTAAGAAGGGAAATGCCTGTTCCTTCCCAAGGGACATTCCCTCTGCTAAGTCTAGATCTAAACCTGGGGAGAATCAGAAGAAAGACCTCACAGCTGTCCTTGCTGATACTGATGGACTAAAACCAAGCATCTTTTCTTTTTTAAATCCCATTTTTGCCTCTACATGACATATGTCAAGAAAATGAACTAGCAACATCCATGCAGCTGAAACAAACTCCTTACGCCTTCAGGAGATAAATCCCTGAGGACAGACCAGCAGAGTAACTACAAAAATGTAGTATCAGAGTAAGGCATGAATAATTAGAAGAAGTAGGTCTATAAACTGATACAACGAAAACAAATTCCATCCTGTTCTCTTAATGTTTATCATATACCCTCAGAAGCAAAACTCCACAGAAGTGTGCATCTAGTATAATAGCTTTTCACCTTTAACTATACTCATTGCAGCCTTTAATAATCATATTTGAAATGTGTGCATAGAAGAAAACACACACCCAAAATGTTTTGGTAAAAGAGTAAGATTAAATTTTTAAGTTGCCCTGTCCAATTTTGAGCACTGAAAAACAAATGAACTGCTGCACAGGCTGTTATTTTAGAACAATACCGTGGAATAATTACAAGTTCTAAGAAAAAATTAAAATTACCATAGTAATTCTCCTGTGCAACAATCCAATCTATGCAGCCTACGAATTGCTACTAGGTTGAAAAAATGTATTACCACCTCAAGTCAGGCAGATAAATCTATTTTCGTTAGTTAGTGGAGATACTTAAAAGGTTATGCAGTGCAGGATGAAAAACCGATTATATTTGCAAATTATGCATTGGTCACATTCAAAGACTAGCTCTTTACCTGCACACCAGCATTAGAAAGCCAGCTAGGCAAACTGAGAGTAAAGATATGATTCCACAGAAGTTTCTCACTGAAGAGAGCAGAAGTCCCAATCTATAAGGCCCACCTTTGGGTACAACAGGTGATATCAAGACAGGGACATCTTTGTGCCTGTTTTCCTGTACTGTTGCTTGTACCATTTCCTTTAAAGTACTTTTGAGAAAGGCCTCTTCTCCCTGCCTCATATACACATGAAAACCAGAAAGTCTTGCTTTAATTCTACACAAAACAAAGTATTCCTCTATTATTCTACCCAAAGAGACAACAGTCAGGATTTCAGGATCTCCTCTTTTCCACTAATCTGTACCTCCCTACTACTTAAGGCACTAAACTCCCCAAAAGTACTTGAAACACTCTTTTCCTGTTGTCCTTAATGAGAGGTGAATCATAGAATGGTTTGGGTTGGAAAGGACCTTAGAAACCATTTACTTCCAACTCCACTGCCATGGACAGGGATGCCACCCACTAGGTCAGATTTACAGAAGTCACACCAGCATGTTAAAAAGGATGAGCACTTTTCAGGATCAGATTTTATCTCCTTGCAATTAAAATGGGAGTGTAGGCTCCCTGGTTAGTTTGATGTAAAACTGTAAAGGTAAAACTTAGACTCAGTCAACCAATGAACCTTTGAAGATTTCAATCATGTTCATAAAAGAGAAGTATAACTATGAAGCTCATTTGATTTTATGTCAGCTTTTTAATCATAGTATTCCCTCATGGTTTAATTTGCTCTGTGCCTACCACCATCAATCTGAATGCACACCACTGCCCATTAATGATACATTTACAGTTTACACCACAAGTTTTATAGTACAAAAAAATTACTAATACAAGCCACCTCAAGCATCTAACAGGAAAACAACCACAAAAACTGCAATCATAAACTCACATTTCTCTCTGATCCATTAGTAAAGAGGAACAGTCAATAATCTGCAAATGGTGTATCAAGCATGGGTTTTCAACCATGTGACAAAAGAAACCACAAGTCTGAGAGGATCAGTTAACTAAAATAGGATAAATCCATGTTGTTTGGGTAGCAATTAACGCTAATCATGAAATCAGAGGATCAGTCTCACTTATATTGATTTTAAACGTGTGTGTCTTTGTGACTCTCCAGGGTAAATGTTCACTTTGAAGAAGTCAGTCTCAAAGTGTGGACATCTCGTGTGCGACAGAGGGGAGCACAGGAAAGATCACCAGTTGTGACAGGCACATGCACTGGAGGTTTCAAAACTTCCCTGTAATTTCCATATCAGGAAGGGGTCATTAATAAAAAGTGGTTTTGCACAATACTACAGGGTAGGACAAGAAGTCAAGGACAGATGGAGTCACTGGGTTGGTGTAGAAAACAACTCCGCTGGACAATCCTGTAGCTCACACCAGACTGATGCTTTTAAAAACAGCCTTTTATTTTGCCAGAGACATCCATGATAGATCCTAAGGTAACACTTGTTCTTCGCTGGCTTTTTTCTCACCTGTTCTTACCCAGTTTAACGCCTCTAATCAATTTACTGGGACATAATTTCTATTTACACAGATCTCTTTGAATTACTGGGTTCAAAATGCTAAAAGAAAATACTGTTTCAAAAGTGACTCTCTGTAGTATCATTCCACTGTAAGAATTTAAGACCTTTATCACCAGACTGCCTGGTATTTCCTCCATTTCCCTTTTAATATTCTTTTGTTATACAGATATTATGAAACATTGATAATTTTTCAAAAGACAAAGGTACACAAACAGTCGGAAGCAGGGAATTTTCCATGTTCAGGTTCAGAAAGATGGATCTGATTTTTACATGAATAAACTAGACTTTGAAGACTTCTAACCAATGAAACAGGAAGCAGAATATCATTTCATGTGTGAGAAATCAGTAAAAGGCAATAGATGCAAACTTCCAGAAATGTGAGTATGATGCATACTGTGAGCACATAGACAAATACAAACCAGACACAGAATTTCCTGAGCACACAGATCACCATGTTTTTGCCTGTGGAAGATAAAATTACCTATTTCCCTGGTTCCCATTCAAGAAGTTTTCAGCAACTAAGGGCTGTCATGAAACACCCCCACATGATTTACCAGTGCATCGGGGCACTGAAATAGGGCTGGCTCTTAATGTAGCCTCAGTGCCTTCAGAGTGCACAGAAGATGGAGAACTGCAGGTCCCTCCCTGTGCATCTTGAATAACGCCTGGAGCAAAGCAATCCTTTGCTCTCTGAAAGTGCTACACAAGTCAATATACATCATGCAGTACAGTTTGCTGTAACTTCTGGTCCTGGCATGGCTTCTGTGTTTCAAGTTTACCCTGGTTCCTCAGTCACTCTCTGCAGTCACTCTGAGCTCATTGCTTTTGTTCTTTCTCAACTTCAGTATGAAAATATCATTTCAACCTGATGGTTTCTCATGTGAGAATGAGAATTTTGTTTTTGAAGAAAATTGAGATACCACACTCATTGAATGTATTTCTCATGTGTATGTATTTTCAAAATCACCATATTCATACACAGAATTAAGAGAAAAAACTGGGCCTGGTATCAAAAATATAAAATTTCTGTTTTACTTCTTGTTGGTCAAACAACAGGAAACCAGCATATTTAGTACAAAGTAGCCCTGAAACTGAGAGGGGTCAAACTCCATATAAACTTGGGGCAATCTCCTCTTTGGGCTTAGTTTCACGAGTTTAATAAAGCCATTCCTTTATTTCTGTCAGATGAAAACTATTCAAACAACAGCTCCTTGATCTTTCTTAGAATAGTTCTTGACAGTTCTGAGTAACTGTTATAGATTAAATATGTAGCTAAGTGCTCAAGATGCACACAAATAAAAATACTAATATACTCACTCCAATAGTGTTAATCAAAAAGAAACTTCATTCTTTAACTCTGTCAATTTTAATCAAAAGGTAAGATCAATATCCTAAGCAGTAGGTCAGAGCCCCAGAAAAGCAGCATTCACACCCTGTCCTGAGGCGTGGAGAGTCCAGCAACTTGCCCCATTTATCTCTGAGCAAGCCTGTTTCCCACAATAACCCTACACACAGGCCATGCAGGGAGAATGACAGGAGGTTACTGCAAAACTTCACAAAGGAGAATTGCAGACAACTTCCTCTGTAATCTCTCTCAGAGAAAAGGAGTGGACTCCCACGTAGTATTTTACTCATCCCCGCTATGACAGAATCAAAGGAATGCCATCAATAGCTGCCAGGAGAGCATTTTAATCTCCCCAGAAATTAGATTAAAATGTTATTAATGGTTGACCTTAGACAAAGTGACCAATCACAGGGCCTACTGAGCTGGTGTGTACTTCCCAGACAGGGTCATTGTTGGATGTGGATTACCAGTCATGGCAGAAAGGCCAAAGAAGCCTTTCTGAGAAAGGCAGAGAAAGCAGGTGTGACCTCTGGATCAAGCAGACCTTAGAATTTACAAAGTGATGACTCAACATCAGCATGCTGATGCAATGCATAGAAGTCTCCTTATCACAGCTGCGAGGGAAACAGTTATCATTCCCAGTCACCTGTTGGCAAGACAGAATGGAACAAGGGGAATTAACAATCATTGGAAAAAACCACGAAGGATGTGCCTAAACCAACAGCCACACAGTCTTTTTGTGCCAAGTGTAGTAGCAGTCATTTTTCCCCTTGTCAGAAGCAACAGGCTTAACCCTACAGTCAATATTAATGTGAGGGGAATATACAGTCTAATGAGAATTGCACTCATCCCATTCACAGGATCCTGGCAGATCAAACAAGGACCATTTCCTACTTTTCCAATAACATCTATTCTTAGAAGCCTGAGGCAATTTTCCAGTCACAGACATTGGTACCTATAAAGAACACAACCTTAACTGAAAGAGTTTCTGAAATTTACCCAAAAGGGGTTTTAAGATTTGATAATGGGCTCTTCAATTACTGTTTCCAGATATACTTTATAATAGTGTTTATTGAACGTGTTTCATTCAGACCAAAATAGCAATCAAAGTAACTTAAGTAAAGCTACCTCTTTTACTGCTTTAACATTTAATCCCAGTTTAGAGTCACCTGAGCTGTATGCATTCAACAGGCAACAAGTTCTATTGCTTACTGATGTACTGCAGGGAAATGCAATCAATTTATTTGTGTCTATTAGTGTGCTTTTTAGAATGATACTATAAATCACACCTACTGCTGTGGGCAGAGGTGTTGCATTTCTGTTCCCACTGTTGTAGGAAAATGCTGGAAGCAGGAAAAGCACAGCTGAAACCAAGAACAAGGAGGTAAACAAGACACAGTGCACAACAAAAATGGGAAAGTCAGACTGCAGGGCAGTGTCTTGGAAGAAACTGGGCTGGTTTGTTCTTATGGGGTAGGTCTCTGTGCATCTGACCAACATGCAGCTCTACATGTCGTGCCAAAAAGAGCCTGATGGAACTTAACAGCTGCAGCAAAGCAACAGATCTCAGTGGGTTTAAGAAAGCAAACATCAAGTATTTCAACCCAAGGTGAGATCATACTAAGGCAATGCAAAGATAACTGCATCCAACTACAGTGTAAAAACCAAACTTTAGTATTAAATATTTTTCATGCAGGGTTTCTCCACACCTCAAACATATTTCACCTCCAATAAAATTAAAAAGAAAATTTAAAACTACTTGGACACACATTATAATTCTGGAAAAGAAACTTAGTTTTAAAAGCTCTTTCAGCAGGTATCACATATTTATCAAACTAACTACTGTGTCACTTTAAGGCTCTGGCAGATTTATACAGGTGTTAAGAAAGAGAACTTCGATTTATTTCAGACTACTAAACTGAAATATTGCTTACTTGGTAACAACAGAAACGTCAATCAATAAGAAAACCCCTCGCCTTCTGAATTTTCCATCTCAAACCATATGCTTATATGACAGATTAAAGTTTTCCCACAATTTCATTTAGGAATAGGCAGCATTGCTCTCCTGATTACACAGGTCAACTTACAGATTACCACTATTATATTTCATTCTTTCAATCATGCAAAAAAAAATAGTTTGAAATGTAAAGAAACATATGTAGAAATGCCCAGGTAAATCTTCTCAGTTTAGGAATTACATATATTTAAAAGACTTATGCTGTACTGTATCTTCTTACATTGGTCTACCTACATTTGAAAGACAGAATGTTTCAGCCCAAAGTATTACTCTCTAGTCATCTTCTTCACTTGATATTAACATTTCCTCCCATCACCATTTGTCTTGTCCTGTTTAATTGTGCCCAAATTGAGAAAAGAAGTTGCAAAGCCTTCAAACAATACAGAATTCCTAAGCAGCACAAGATTATCCAGCTTCCAGTTTCATTATTCGCTCAAGCAGGGTAAGAAAAAATACACTCATTTAGGGAGAAAGTCTGTTTGTGTAAGCAAATACCTTAATATTCTACTAAACATCACAAAAAATCCTTTAATATTCACCATAACAAACATAATGTTTTAAAATAAAATAAAATATTTAAGTGACACATTCTCTTCCTAGGGTCTGGCCTACACTAGAACAAAACCACAGCCTGATGAGGCCAACAGGAGTTTTCCTCACTGGAATAACAGGGCCAGCCAAGGGGCCATTAATGAAAAGTGGTATTTAAGTTTGCCTTCAAACAGTTTAACCAATGTGCAGACGGCCTTAAAAAGAACATAATGCTGCTTTAGATGGCCTTCACCTTTATCTAAATCAGAGGGACAGACATAAAGAGACAAACAACTTTAATTCAAAGAACTTGCGTCCCTCTGCTTCCCGATAGACCCGAGCACGCTCGACTGCAAATAGCAGTGGAAGAAAAAGAATGGATTAATTTGAAGATAGTGGACTTCAGGGATCCTAACTAATAAAATAGTTATTCTTTTCAGAAACACGGTAGAAATGAATCAGACTACTGCAGTTCCACAGGAATAATGAAGAGCTCTCCTGAAAAGACCTGAATACGCAACAGTTAAAGTTTTATGAAGGTACTGGGAGTATCACTCTGGAGACCGGCTCCCCCTCACCCCTTCTTTTCTTAACCATGGCTCCATCTCCTTCAAAGTTAATTTCCAAGGTTTCTAGCTATTGCAACAATAATGCTGTTCTAAAATCAGGACCTCAGGAAATTCTTCCTTAAACAAAGATTAATACACAATAGAGCAAAATATTCTAACCAGGAATACTCATGGGGTGGATTTATTCTGTATTACTCTAGGAGTCTCATCAGAATAAGTAAAATTGAAACCAAGGATCAACGAAGAGGAGCAACAGAAAACTAAAAAAGAAATAGCCTTAACATTTTTAATGGAGAATTTCAGAATTAACTCAACACTTTATGGTTTTTTAAATCGTTTTTTTGAATTCTGCAGAGAATTAATGCAAATTTTCCAAACACAAAATAACAGAGGAGAACAAATTTTATTATTGCTATCAATGGTTTTTGCAGTGTTGCCTAGAAACCCAGAATCAAATCAGAGGAGCAGCATGGCAAACACTGAGAAAAAAAGAAAACAAACCACAAAAAATGCCCAAAGCAAAAAGCCTTAAAAACCCCAAGAAACATAACCGATGAAAAAGATAACTCTCCAGGGTTTTTTTCAACTTATTAAACTGAACTTGAGCTTTTCAACAATTCAGCAGTCTAACGGAACGAGTTAATATTCAGTCTTGATGGAAAATACACAACACGAAATGCCATTGTCTCTTTCGATTTTTTGGATTGTTTTGTTTCTGTTCATGTGACAAAAACAATGAAAAAAATCTGTTTGATGTACAAGATCTCATCATGCATCACGAAAACAATAAATAACTCAGATCCTTCCCATTATCCTATGAATAGTTTGTGTTAATCCCCGTTCTAAGCTGGTTCTCTTGAAAATGGAGCTCTGTTCTAGCCCAAAGCTCTGGCCCAGGCAATGCAGGAAGAGATTTGAAGCAGGTCCAAGCAGGATGAGCTTGCCCAAAGCTGCCAAAAGGCTTCACTTTCTTCTCTCTCTTTATTCAGATTGATCAAACCCGTTCTTGTTTACAAGACACAAACAGCCACATACTGACTAATCAGTGGCATGCACTTCTTGAGAAGTGAAGACCTACACTTAGAAAATTACTGGGAATTCTAACAAATGCAAAATTCCTAGAAATGAAAATTTTCACCATCCCATAAAATGCTGGCATAAGCCTTTTAAGTATTCTAACAATCACTGGGCAAGAGCATATGATGCTTACAGAATTTCAGAGGGAGAGCAGTTTTTGCCTTAGATTAGAGCCACTCAAGTTATCAACAGGTCTGAACAATGTTTCTGCACCAAAGTATGTTCTTCCCATATTTTGAATGCAGTTTACCCGTGCAACATACCTGGAAAACTGCTCCTGCAGCCCCCGCATCTGAGCTCTGCTCCGCTCCGACTCCAGGGTCACCTCCCGTAACCTTTTTTCACTCTCAAGTCTCAAATGCCTTTCTTCCTCCAACTCATGTATCAGCTTCTCACGCTGAAAAACCATAAAAATGTATTCATTAATTTTACACACAAACCACGCTTTTATGAAAAAAAGGAGATTTAATTTGGGAAGAATCATCAAAAAAATCAAAATAATTAACCTATTAATCCAGTCCTATCCTTTTTGTGCAGCAATGTTGCAGAGAGAAGAATTTTTTTCAGAATATCACATCACACTGAGCTACCCTTCCTCAATTCACTCATGGATGTCAGCATATTGAAAAACAAACACCACCCTCTCCTTCAAAGTGCTTTTTCTTCACCTCCATTCAAAATAAATGTAAAAATTATATCTGAGATCTGTGACCTATCTTGCTTGAATGCAGACATGGGAAGCATGGAACAAGGCAAAAGGACAACTTGTCACCTGTTCCTTAATGATTTAACCTCATGAGGAGGAAAAGGACCTGATTTTGCAGCCACTGGTTTTCTTGTTTTGGCTGAGAGGAGAATCCCGATCAGTAGAACAGAGCTGATTTGAATTTACTTAGTGAAATACTGTGATAATGAATATGTTTTTAAAAACTGAGTGCAAATCAAACCAATATGAGAGCGATAAAAGTGTCATTAATTTTACTAGTAGTTCCCAAAGGCAAATGGCTGCTAATTCTTAAAACATAGTACCAAAAACCTCAACTCAAAACATGCAGCACTACCTGGATAAATTTATATATGTCATAGCCTAATCCTTTTTTTTTTTTAAAAAAAAGAAATCATATAAAGGGTGCCTAAAGATTTTTAAATCCTATTTCAATAATGGGTAAGTACAATTTAAGAGGAGCAGAAAAATTAACCTAAAAGTTATTAAAAATGTTATTGCAATTAGAAAACTGTATTTACAACCTTTTCCATGTGACCCTGTTAAACGGAAATTAAATTAAATTTTATCCTTGTGAATTTAAATGAGATAACAAATCAATAAAACCCCCAAGGATTTTACGTGGCACTGCATTACACTCTGTCAGTGATGGGGTTCCCATGCCTAGGAACAGGTCGAGTCATTGTGAAGCTACAGTGGGTTCACCACCCACCTGCTTTGTGCCTATAGTGCAGGGAGATTTGTAGCCTGTCAGGCAGCCTGACATAGTTCCATGTCTGACCTAAATTTTCATGACATACCTGCAAAAATGTATATAAAAATTATCCGTACAGTTTCATTAGTAAATAACAAAGGTATCTTAGAGATAAGCCATTAAATGGGGGAGACAGGCTATTTGTACAAATCTCACAGCTATAAATCTTACTGGATAATAATTTACAATAGCAGTAACCAGGGGACCAAAAATATGAACATTGCCAAGTGGAAAATGGATCTTAAAGACAGTGATAAATAAGCAGATGCCACAAAGGGAGGCTGCAAAGGTTTAAATGAAATATCTATATGCTTGTGAAAAAATAGGAGGAATTACTCAGAGAACAGAGGGGTTCTGTCTGGTTGGCCATATGTAATGCCTGGAAAATGGAAAATTGAACAAGAAGAAACAAATTACTGGCAAATAAATACATTGTTCTAACCAAATCATCTAATCACTGCCCTTACGGTTACATAACCATGTCCTGCCAGGTGCTGAGTAATCCTCAGTTTCTGCCACAGGAGGAAGAGCAGAGAGCTCAGCACCAGGCAGAAGATACACAGCAGTTGTACAGATGGCTCACAAAGGATAATGATATGGGAAGAATATTCACAGCAGTCGGTATTGCTCCAGCTTCAATCCCATCAATGCCAGCTTCAAAATGATCCTGCTCCAGAGGCTCTTGCAGAACACTCTCAACATCTTGTCACTGCTGCTAAACAGACACGTAGGATCTCCCGAGTCAGTGGGTAACAAGGAAGATGACATAAAAGAAATATATAATAACCACCTAGGACTTAAGAAAAGCTTTCAGAAGATAGTGGTGTCTACAGAAACTGGTCTTAAAACCAAATATGCAGCTGTCCCTACAGGAACTGAGAAGCTCCCTTGGAGGAAACTCAGGTGCTGCTGTGAACAAGCTCACTCAGCTGACTTCAGGCTGTACCTGACACAGTAAAGCTTAACTACAACAATGGACTGTAAACCAGAGATTCAGCCATGCCCTCAAGGCTTATCCAGCATCACAACAGCCACAATGATCTTATTCTGACACAGCAACTAACTCTGCATGTCTGCTATGCTGACCATGCTCTGGTCCTCAAATAAATCTTCCTACATTATGTACAAAGCCAGATCTCCAGAGGCAGGAGAGACAACAGGTGACACTCTGGGAAGCAGATGAGTATCCTGTTCTCCATCTCACTGCCAGGGTGTTTTGCAGGTTGCTCACAGCTCCACTGCCTGTCCTGCAGAAGGACTGTGCTGTACCTACAGGCACGGCCATGCTCCTGCTCATCACAAACCCACACCTTCTCGTAGAGAACTGCATAGACAGCAGAGATTCACAAACCCAAACTTCTCCCTACAGGTCAAAGAGCTGTGCAAGCTATTTCTGGGTTTCATTTAGCTCTTGGTGAGAGGTCAGAGAATGCTGTTGCTGCCATTTACTCCTTCTATTCACGTGGGGAAGTCTGTGTTATCATCCTACACAAAAAGATCAGCACATCCACATGGGGATTTTTTCTTATGAAGAAACAATGTAGAAATTACCTTAGGAAAAATACTCTTAGATGAGCAACAAATTTGCATTAAAAGAACAATAACATTACAGGAATTAAATCCCTAAACATTAGGAACTTCTGGAATGAGCTAAATGTCCAGTTCCAACACAGCCACCTCATGGGCAAGAATTACAACACAGTTTATATGAGCACGTACTGTTGCTGTACAAAACTCCTGCTCCTCTCAGGGTAAGGGATGAACAACAAACCAGTCACAAGGCTACAAGATGAGAAACAAAAGCACTGACCTATGGCCCTGAAATTCTGGGTTCTCTTCCCAGCTACCAGAATTCTCCAGTATGAATGGGGCAAAGACTTGCCCACAGGACAGCTGCACAGCAACAACACCATCAGCCCTCAGTGCCGGGATTCTTCACAAGAATTTATTGGCAACCTGGCAGCACTTCTGCCATTTCTTGCAGGCAGAAAGCAGATCTGCTTTCAGCCAGGTCACAGACATTAAATACTGTGAAGTGGGGAGAAAAAGGAGTAAGGGACCACCCACACTTGGGAAGTTTTCAGTCTGCAGGACACAAAACACTCAAGTATACTACACACAGAAAGTAGCTCCCAGCAGTAGTGACCTTATCCACCAGAAAAGAGAACTAGATTTTTATTCATACCCAGAAAATCCATAATGAAGTGTCAGAAGAGAGAAGTGAGCCTAACGTACAGAAAGGCCAGGATTAAACACAGATTTTTTTAGATTTTTTTTTCTCCTAGAAGAAGAAAACATATCCCTGAACTTTGCAGGAATTTTGTGCTGACATAATGCACTTTATAAGCTCCTCTATGCTAACCTCACTTTATTCCTGTGCAAAAAAAAAGGTGTGTGAGAAGAAATAAACAGAACTGGTCAAAGGTTTTATAGTGAATAAAAGCTTAATAGAAAGTAATAGAATTAGCATGCTATGTGAAGAAAAGGTTAAATAAAAAAAATTATCATGTGAAATGCTTCAGTTCATTTTAACACCAGAAAAATCATTGCCATCTTCCAAGGAAGTTATATATTCCCATTTGCCAATTCCTCTCTTTAATTGCAGATTCTTCTCTCCATGAGCTCTGCTTAAACTATTTTTCCCTGCTTCCTCTCCTTGCCTTCTGCAGCACAGCTGTACCCTTCTCATCTTAGAAGCATAACCTTTACTTCATTCTTCCTTCCCCTTTTCAGCCTCCCCAGAGAGCCTGACTTTCATCACATCACCCAGTCAAATTCCTGAAAACTTTCCAAACAGGCAAAAAATTCATGTGAACAAACTAGAGTGAAAGATAGTGTTAGCAAACTCTACTGATACTTTCGTGCAAGTACCAGAATATTTTAACACGGAACAGTTTCACGGGCTGCTCATTATGCTCCTGAGCCAGCGCCTGCACTTCAGCGAGCTCCTTTTTGTGTAGCTGTGGAAATGTTCGTGTCAAAATGTTTCATTCCTCATCCAGGCAGGGACATGTACCACACAATAAGTCATCTTCTAAAAGTTAGGGAAGGAATCCAGTGTGAGCTACTCACGATCAAAACAAAACGCATGAAAACTATTTATAACTAGACTGGGAGTAACGCATGTGTTTGACAGAAAAATATGATTTGTTCCTCAGCACTCCATGAAGAGACCAAGAGACACCATTTATTCTCAGAGTTACTGGTTAATAGCTGTTCTCTCAGTCTAAGGACTGACCCTGTGCAGCCGTACAAGTGTCTCCCAAGAGGAGCTCAACCATTTGTGTCTCCTTTAACTCCCCTGGGATGTGTCACAGATGTCAGCAGCCGGGTCTTTCACATCCCACCAAACTGCACGTCTTGTGTGGTGAGTGAGGAAGCAGGAGCGTGGATGGGGAGGGTGGCAGACAGCAGCACATGGTGCTGCGGGGCTGAAGGATGCACAACGGGTCCTTTGCTTCTGAACAGCCTGACGCCAGCATACAGAGGGAATGTGTGGCACGGCGAGGTTTGGCACAGAAAGGATTCTGCCTTACCTCTTCTTCCTTTCAGGGCTATTTCATTGCTAACTTTAAATCTAGACATGGATGACGCTAAAGCCTTCCAAGTCAGGGACTTGGAGTTTTAACTCCTTTACCTGTTACTGCTGGTAAAATCATCAAATGTCTCATCAGAATAGCAGGCCCAACATCATGACAGTACTTCTCAGAGAAGTACTCAGTAATTTCTCCTCATGAGGGTCAAGCATTTCAGTAACTCAAGCAGATTTCCCATACCAAATCTCTCCATCTCCCTGTCTTTATCTTGGTGTATGAACTTTTTTGTCATTTTTTGTCCCCCAGGTCCTGCTGAAGAAGGGGAGCAAGAGCAAAGCTGACCCAAGGCTAAAGTCAGCCCACCACACCTGAGCATTTTATTTTTTAATTTTTTAATTTTTCTTTCACATAAGAAACCACACCACCATAATCAATAATTTTATCTACATGTTAAAGAAAAACGTGGCTGTGTGTCAAGATTTAAAACTAAAGATGACTGCAAGGGAAGAATTAGAGGGGTGGGGTTCACACACACACACCATGCAGGCTGCACATGGTTATCCATCAGGGACAGCCCAACACTTCCATTAGGAACTGTTCCCTCCTCCTGTTTAGCTTATCCTTGACTCTTCTGAAAAGCAGCTCTTCAGATCAGTGAGATATATTAGTTCAAATATCAGAAATGTCTTAAAAGGGCCACACATGCAATCTCATCATTAAGGTTACATTATAAAAAGGGGAAAGAGCTACTGATTAAGTCTTGAATCTGTTCTTTGCTTCCCCAGTGCGTCGTAAGAAGAGGTTTACTATGGTACTGCTAATTATGCAAACATGGGACCAATATTTTTGTCCAAAAAAGTCTACATGAGAATATTTAGCACAGGCTTAATGTTGCTCAAAATCAGGCTAATAACCTTCACATTAAATTTTTAACAACTGTTTTAAAGCATTTGCTAAAGAGGGTCACAATTTCTGTGTAATTAATATTGATTTCAAACAGATACTTTGCAATGAATGTAAATGATGGGAAGAAAAGATTAAAATATTTTTTGGTTTAAAGTTTGAAGCACCATTAAGTCATTGCTAACCTAAACTTAGTCTTTATGTATTTATTTTTAATGCATTTTCTGATGCTATGCCTCTGATACCTTGCCATGAAAGTCATAATTTAACAGACTCATAGCCTGGTTTACAACACAACATCCCACAAGCCAGAGAGAATACAGCCACAGAGAAGAAAACAATGACAACTGAATGAAGCAAACAAATAGCAACTACCAGAAGCACACTAAAATTAGTTTTTCTAGCAAGTCAATGCCTAATACCATTATGAATAAATATGCACATTCAAAGTATTCAAACCCACTGTTTTATCATCCTTTCATGCCCTTTTGAAAGACTGCTGCAGGCAGGAGCCATAGAACAGCCTGGGACAAGAGATGAGAAAGAGATGGTGAAGCAGTTCAATTTTTCAATAATTAATTATGAAATATTAATTGAAATAGAAACTGGAATTTGCAACTTGGTCTCCCAGTTGGTTTAACAAAGTAACCCATTCTTTCTGAAGCAATGAATATTTAATTCTCCCAACAAAATGCCTGGTGATCAAATGGTATTTGTTCAAGTGCCACAAAATATATCTGAGCCCTGGCTGCCCCCGGCCCAAGCAGCTGGGGAAAGGGAAGTACAAATGTTCTCTGTGTTACAGGTATTTTGTGAGAGCTTGTGTTTGGGCCCTGCAAATCAAACAGATCAAGGGGTCCAAGGTGGTTCGCCCTCATCTCTCTTACGCAGAAGGTGGGTGAAATCCCTTTGGTGAGATTGTCACCTCTCTCCAGAGGCAGGTGGACCTGCTTGTCCCCCCTCCTGCAAAGCCCAGCGCTCTCCCTCCAAACTCCCCGTGTGCAACCTGGTCCCAAACCCAGCGCACAGGATATTACAGTCCTCTATCTGAACCTATTTCACTCACAAATGACAGGAAAGAAATGTGATTAAAAACCAGAGAGCATATATCATTTTTTATTTCATCATGAATTGCACTGGGTACTGTATTTTCGTTCAAATTAAAATGAGTCAAACTTCAGTGTCCTTTGTTTGCTACTCATCGATCCCTGTTAAACCAAATGTTTCTCATTCTGTAATCAATACTTCTCTGCAAAAATAAACCCAGGCACTGACAAACAACTTTGCAGAACATTGCAGCATTCCTTGTAGTGGACTTTGTCAGCATGAAAAAACCTTACCCCAAAGAATGGGGAAAAAAGAAGTGCACTGCTTATTGTGCCTGTTATAATTTTTATGGGCTGCTTACAGCTGAATCATTTTACTGAAGAAAGACTTATTAAATTAGCCAGCTATTGAAAGCAGGGCTTCCCAACAGTGGCAGCCAATATGCCTTTGTTCCCCATTACCTTTTCCAGCTACACTGGAGATACTGACAAATACACTTAAACACACAAAACCCTCCCAGGGATGAAGTTAAGGTGTATTTAAAGCACAGTGAAGCATTGAAGTAAAAACAGCAATAACATAAACACTTGGAGGGCTCATGGAGGGAGAGGTAGCTTTATTTCCATGTCTCTTCAAAATAAGAAAGTTAATGGTGAGGTTGTGTGGCTGCTTTGCAACAAAAACAATTTTTTTCATTTTTCATTTCACCTTTCGCCTGACACAGACTTGTACTACAGAGGCTAAGGAAGAAATTTCCTTGATTTATTTAAAGTCTCCACTTTTTTTCCCCAATTATTTTATGATGTAATCATTTTCCTTTAACTTATTCCTGCTACAGCTTTGCAACAGTAAGATATAAATAGCATAAAAAGCAGTATCCTAATTTTAGGCTGGTATCTTCTAGCTTTTTCATACCAGTAAGAAAAAGTGATGGTTCTTTAGAACTGCATTCTGCTCCCAAAATGACAGGAGGCCCAAAAAGCTCAGGAAAATCTAACTGACACTAAATAATTTGTTTTATAATTTTCTAAAAATGCCTTGAAAGCAGTTAAAATTAAATAATTTGAAGCAAATCATTCATTTTCCACTGTGAAATTTTTATATGCTAGCACATCTGTCTCTTTGGCTTCATCTCAGACTAGCACACGTAGCCTGTGAGTTTCAGATATAAACCTCAAGCTTTGCTTGCCTCTAAGATGAATAAATAACAAGACAGGAAATGCTCATTATTATTATTAGTGATATTTTGGTGACAGTAGTTTACACACTTCATATTGTTGGGTAATAACACTGCTCCAGAGCAATTCAAGGAAATTAGAAACTGTTTCTTGGTGTAGTTACTCCTTCTGAACAAAATAAGATGCTAGCTTTCATTGTGCACTAGCTCAAAATTGCCACCATGTGGAAGGACAGCAACTTAATTTAGCATTATTTATACTGCATTGATATGGTTTTAATTGCATCTGTGCGACAGAATAACTGCTGTGCTGAAGCTCCTTTATCATTGCAAGCCTACAATTAATCTGAATTAGGCAGGCTATTACACCAGCAGTACTGTATATATAGCTGGAGTTGTGATAACATTTATTTTACAAGGGAAAAAAATAAATTAAATAACTCATAAAACCTTTTGGCTCAGAGCTGGATAGTGAGCACCACTGTCTGCCCATCCCGTCCAGGAGCTGTGGTGAATAGCCAGTGCTCCAAAACAGAGCTCTCACTGCCCAGCAGGCTCTTTAATTCTGTCAAACACCCAATGACAGGCCACACAAAATCGGAGTCAGCTTGGGAAAAGAAATTAAATACCAAAAAATCCTCCTTATAGTCTTCCAGAAATGAACAGACTGAAGTGAACTCTGTGGACCTCTTTTAGCACCTGTGCTGGAGACACAGGTACAGCCACAGAGCTCACACACAGCCCCTGACAGCAGTGCATGCACGGGGGGCTTTGTACAGGTGGAACACCTGCACCCCCGTAGCCATCATTCTCTCAGCTTCTTAAAGCTCATCTCTGAGTCACATTTGCTATGTTGAATGTAGGCGAGTAATACGTATTTTTAAAATCTTTTCTCCCTAATAAAACTATTGCTATCTATTCAAATTCGCATTTGATAGCCCAGTTTTGAAAACTTGCTTCAGTTCTTAGCATAATTCATTTCTCCATTTTAAACATTATTTTCCTATAGTTGGAGGGGTGTAGAGAGAATACTATTAGTGAACCTGAAAGTTCCACATAGTCAGGTCATGATTTTTTTTTTTAATTAGTAATCTTTAAATGATAACACTTTTTAAAATGAATTTTCAAATGTAATTGAGCTTCTAATAGCTTCTACAGACAGCAATTAAAGAAATCTCATTTCTCTAAATTAAACATAATGAAATGTTTTTGAAGTTCAAATAAAAACTTGCCAACTCTATTAAGATAGACATAATCCATATGAATACCTAGTATTCAAAAGTATGAAGTAAAAAACTCTGTCAATACCAAAATTAGAAACAGTGAGACTGCTAAGTAATACAAGGAAAAAAAATTCCCCAAAACATCTTAGATTACAATGGGTAATCATAATTTCAAGCCCTCTGCTATGTGCTTTTTTTGGTAAGGTGACTTGCATTACATTAGGATTTCTAACTAGGCGTAAAGCTGTTTGTTTGGTTTTTTATACCGCATATATACAATATCTTATTAGAAACAAGGTTTTATAACCAAGGTAACTTGTTTACAAAGAGCCTTTTCTAATTCAGTTGCAAACAAGCAAAAATCCCCAGTCTCTCTGTTTATGTTTCCCACTTGTTTGATTCCAGAAATTTTATAATAATGGTGTCTGAACCATAAAACAGCACAAAAGAGTGTGTGTAGAGAACAACTTGCAAGAGCCAACCCACCTGGGCCAGCAATGTGTCAGTTGTTTGATTCTCCTACAATTTTCTATCAGATCCACAATTCTTGAACATTTCCTGAAGGGACAGCAATGGAGCAATGCAGAAAACAGAAGGGAAAAAGCTTTCTGGCAAAACAAAAGCTCCAGCTCACAGAAATAGAACTGAGGTTTTCAAACTTGAGTTTTTCATAAGAACAAAACTATATCTATGAATAAATGAAACTGGCACCAAAACATGAACTAGTAACACAGCTGTAGCCTGCATTTACACACCTAAATACTTCACAGACTCTGAGAGTTCAGAGCTGAGTGTTCTACTGATGACAGACTGCAAGGCTCTCAGTCACTTTCTAGTGGATTTATTTGAACAAACAGGACATGGGAGTGAACTCCCTGCTCACAAAGATAAAAAATAAATGAACCCAGTAAGGATCCAGGTTCAAGAATATGCCTGACGTCATGGGATATTGTCTATATCTGGTAAGCAGAAACTTCCTCTTGGATCAGAAGTCTTGCAGCAAGGGCCAGAAGATTTGTGTGAAGTTCTCTCAAGTACAAGTTCCTCGGATTTTTTGTGACCTACAGCAACAACTGTGCTCTGCGTAGGTGCACGAGTTGAGCCTTAGGCCTCATGGTTTAGGGTAATTTCCACACTTGCACTAGCTGAGATTACATTTAATTTTTGATGTTGCATCGGTTTCTTTTATAGCTAAGTAATAGGTATTTGCTGTCAGTTTGGATGAAATTTCAGCCTAGACATTGACTCGAGGAGGAAGGAGTGAAGACGATCCTCGAGCTCTGAAAACCAGGGTATCCCACAGCTAAGAAAGATTTACAAAGGGATTTTTAAAAGTCAGGCATTTTCCAGGTCCTGTCTGAATTGTTTGGCATGTCTGTAAAAGATAATTCCATGAACAGAGGTCAGCCCAGACTCAGGAGATTTATTTAAGTTCCTTTTAACCAGGTAACAATATTTTGATAAGTGACTATGTAAACATTACCACAGAACAATATTTTTTGCATACTTTCAAATGGCTATGAAGGCCAGACAGAGTGGGGGGAGAGGAGTGAATGGAAAACCATGAATTCATAGTCATGCTGGACTTTGACTTCTCAAACACTGATGCCTGTCCATTTAAGGGAGCTTGTTGCAGTGGAATTGTGTCCAGCAGAAATAAAACTCAGTCTGTGAAAGGGCAGAAGAAAAGGAACAGGTAAAAAAGACAATGAAAGGTGATGTGTCACTTATGCTACACTTTTACACCTGGTATGGATTTTAACCTATGGAATTCGTGTGAAGCAATGCAGTATTTATTTACTGCTACACTCCCTGCAGTGTGCAGTGAAGGGGGACACAGGCCCAGAGCACGAGGAACAAGGAGGGCCCAGCCACCAGGTTTCCTCTAGATCCAGCTGTGCTGGTAGACAAGGTCACTGCCCCACACTGATCCCTCCTGATGGGCAGCTGGAGGTCACCAGCCTCTCCTGTCAGCAGAGAATTGCCTGAGGCTCAGCACAGGGACGAGGAAAGGCTTAACTGAGCCCCCAGCAGGGCTCTGAAGTAACCTGGCGGGTGGTGCAATGAAGCAGAAGATGGAGCAGCAGCATAATCCCAGCCCAGGCTGGGGTGACAGAAACCCCCAGCAGGGACACAACCACATCCTAAACGCCTCCTGCTTATCTGCAGTGCCTGTGAGCCTGCCTCCTCCGTAACTGACCAACGTGGCCTTTAGATGATATAAATGCCTTCTTTTCTAAAGGACTGAATGCTCACACAACAAATGGGCACAGCACTGAACCAAGCGTTTCCCGCCTGGGTCTGTGTTAGCGAGATAGGAGTTAAGGCAGCAGGATAAACACAGGATAAGCACTAGGAAAAAACACACTTCTGAGAGTTTTATTTGGCTTTAATGGAACTCTGGTGCTCCAGGGAGCTCTGGGATTTACTCATAGGCTAGGATAGCATGTGGTTTTTTGCCCTGATGCTGGGGAGTGATAGGGCTTCTTCTCTTTCTGCACTTCTCATTAATGTGTTTGTATTTCCTGCTAATAAATAGGATGTCAAGGAGTTAACCGAAATAGATCTAAGGTTAAAGAAAATTTATGAGGCTGAGAGAAGTAGAATTGAACCATGCCAGTCATGAGATGTGGCTCAGAACAGCCTGCAGTGCCATCAGACCCCCACAGATCTGGGATATATCAGTATTTTCTTCTATTCGCCTTTCTCAACTAACACATTCACCACCTCTGGCATCACTACTTTGCTGCTTCCTTCCCATACAGCATTTCTTTTCCTCAGGCTCTTTACAGCATTCCTCATGAACATGTCAGATCTTATTACAGTTTTTCTGTGTCCACTTGTAGAGTCCATTTATGGTTGGTAGGTAACTGCAAAAAAAGATGCCTTATTTACTCAGCTGTTCCTTGCATAGATTCCAGAGTCCTACTGCTTTAGTTTTCTGACAAATGTGTCTCTTTTCCATATTCATCCCTCTAGCACTTCAGGCACTGCTACAGGCAGTAGGGAAATGCTGTGGTTTTCCTGTTAGCTGGCACATCTTCTATGGTATTTTTAACAGAGCTGCCACTGCAAAATCTTTATTAGTGCTGACAACACACACACACTCAGAAGAACTGACTCAACTTTCAGGGGCCAACCCGAATTTGAAAGTCTGGTACCTGGCAGAACATGAAAAAATAAAATAACAATTTTTCATCCAGTTTTTAATTCATTCGCTGGTCAAAATGGAGTAATTAAAAGACCTTGTCTCCACCTGACATAATTTTGCAGTATCACTTTTCAGTAATAGGTCCATTCGAATTTCTGTTTGTGTTCCCAGAGACAAAATTCAGCTCAACTCGAAGTGCCAGCTTTTAGGAGCTCTACTTCTCTAGACCCCTTTCTTACTAGAACAAGCAGCCTGGATACACTTGTACAGCTGAAGGTCAGAAACAGATATAAAAACTCTGACACTTTCTTGTCTGGTCTTCATTTCCACATTAATCTTTATACATAGGATGTAACTGTTTTATTGGATTTAACCCTAGTTTATCCTCATCTCTTAATAGCACGTAGTCACATACATATCTCATTTAAGACATTAAAAAAAAATGGTTTTTTTCAACTTAATAGTGAGTGTTGACAATTGTAAGTGTCAACTTGATATTCTTGAAGAGAAAAAAGTAAATATGTTTCTTTTTCTACAGAAAATACTAACTACTAGAACCAAGGAGTGCAGCTCTCCCCTCTTCTGACGCTTCCACCTTCAGCACTAGCAGAAAAAAATCAGCAGCTCTTAGACTGAGCAGAAGTTCTGCTCCCAGACAATAAAACACATAATCACATAATTAAAACTCAGGACTTTCCATGTGCATTTTCTACCATGTAGAGCACTGAAACAGGAGTCAGGAGAATCAGTCTGAATTCCTTAGTACGTTTTGGGCAGCACACTAAGGTTTCAGATCATTGCCACACACAGCTCCCTTGTCTTTCACTGGGGCAGAACCTGTAAAGGCAGGGGAGTGACCCCTTTGCCCTGAATCAGAGCAGCTCAGCAGGGCTTTAGAGGCTTCCTGGATCCCAGCCATGCCAGTGTGGGTACAGCCCACTGGGCACAAGGAGTCTGAAGAGTGGGTCAGCAAACTCTTTGTAATTACATAGTCTTTAGGCTTTGGCAAGAAATAAATTCTGGTGCACATTTGCAGAACAGGAAATTTGCTCTCCACCAGTGCTTCTGGGGACTCCTGCAATATATTACTAAAACAAACAACACCTGTCACTTGCTCAAGCCATCAAGTTTGACATCAAATTCAATACAGGAGAATTATGAACAAACTTGTCTAAATGGGGCTGAGAGGAACCACTCACACTGCAAATGACCCCACAAGCAGAGCTGAGTTCCTGGCAATCAGGTGCACAAGGGTTTGGTTCAGCTTCAGCTGCTGTGGGTTTATGGGGACCAATGCCATCGAGTACTGCTGGTCCTGCTCCTGCCCAGGCATCGAGCTGTAAGTCAGTAGCTACATGGAGAGAACAAAACTAAGAAAAGTTTCTCCTTCCTGTCTCCCCTTACACATTAAACACATTTCCAGAGCTGATATTCTTGTTTCTTGCGGTTCACAAGAGTATTTCTGCTCACCTGCTCATGTTCCTTCTCAAGCTCTTCCTTCTGATGTGTGTTAGATCACGTGCAGTCTTCATACCTTGACTTCCACTTATCTCCTCCCACCTATTTGTGAACAGGTTTCCCTTATCCACTGATGGAAGATACAAGCACTGGACACCAGCCTTTAGACTATGAGAGCTGGCAACTCTCAAAGTCTAGCTTTAGTATGAAATTAATTTTCAACTTCTCACTTACTGCATGTATTTTCTGACGATATCTCCTGCGTCACAAGTTTTCCCTTTTGAGGTGGTTAATTATGAATGACATCAGGAAGTAGTACATAACTCAAGATTTCCAACAAGCACCTGGAAATTCTGACCTGCTTCTCTAGAGACATCCATGGAAAAAGTTTCATAAATGGAAAATTCTGCCAGCCACTGCCGCAGGGTGCTTTTTAATACTTACCACCAGGAACAGGATGTTCCCAAGGGATAATGATTTTTCTCCAACACTCAGAAAGTATTTCTAAATAAGCAATGTCACCATGGATGCCAATCACAAATGTGCATCATAAAGATGCAATTACACAATGACAGTTGTGTGAACAGCGCACACTGAGCCAAATCCCCTCTCACTGTTCATTCCAAGCCCCTGGGCTGTGACTGTTCATGGCACACCAGCACTCCAGGGCCCAACATCAACCAGCACTATTTAGAAGACCCTACCTCTTCCGCAAAGAGTTCACTACCTACACAGACAAACAGCAAAAGAGTAGGAACAGATCTTGTTTTACAAATTAGCTATTTAGATCAGAAATTAAATATTTTCCAAGATTATAAAGGGTTTAGGTGGCAAAGGTAATTACAGGCCTTGTAGGAACACCAGAGTTAAAGAACATGACCATTAATGAATGTAGTGAAGAGGGTTTTTAAGCACCTTGTTATTTACAGTCACACAGCAAGGTACTACACAGAAGGCACAACTTTTCCATGCAGTTTGGAGAATGAAGGAAAGCCACTTCACAGCCAGGTAAGGCCCTGTACCAGGCCTGGCACTTTCATTAATTTCCAGACTAACTACAGAGTGCATCATGCCAAGCGGTATGGAAATAACACAATCCAAACATCACAGTCATTCCCACAGTCTAGACAGTCTCCTCTTGCAGGACATGCAAGCGAGTCTGATCACCAGTTCCAGACTTGGAAAACTATGTCATGAGATCTTCATTATGAAAGATCCCATAGAATATCAAAAGATGCCTTATCACAATGCAATGGACACGGAGCCAAAACAAACAGAAAGTATGTAAAAGCAAATTCCTGACAAAGCAAAAACTGAATTAAAGTTTATGAGACTGGAGTTGGGAGGGAAAGGACAGGAAGAACCACAGTTGCTCAAGTTATACGGATCTGTAAAAAGTTAAATATGTTTAGTACAGAAAGACATTATTTCCTTACTCTGTTTTAATATTTCTTTTAAATCTTGGAGAAAAGTCGCAGAGAGATGCGATTATGCTCTGCCAAGAGAAGAACAACAAAAAAATCTCATGGGACTTAATGGCACAAAGAATATTGTCCAAATATAAAGTGCAAATCTTGCTCAGATGAGCTGTAAAGTTTTCCTGCCTACCGGCAAAGTGTTCGGTGGTCAGAAATGGGCCAACAGTTTTTCCCAGTTTCTGCTGTGTCTCTTTTATGCACCCTCAACACACTGTTTTTTATATACCTATGTTGTGTCCCTGCCCAGAAGGAGCTGGACAAGCCAGCAGAACCTTACCCTGCTCTCTTGGTGCTGTGGAGCAGTTATGGATCAGGGCTCCATGGGCTGGATGCTGAACAAAGACTTGTTGCAGCAAGGAGTTTTCACTCTCACATGCAATTTAAAGAACTGTTTGAGCTGACTCGTTCCAAGGGGCAGCACTGACTTCACAGAACAAGCTCCAAGAACACTGCATGAATTTAAATAAATGGGAAATTAATAGAAGCAGTACAACTGAGTAATACCCTTGGTATACAAATTTTGTCCTTCCTTATACAGGAACTTTCTCTCCCTCTTGGTAACTTTTCTGCCCCATGTGGGGAAAAAAAAAATCAAAATTTTTATTTATTTTTTTTTTTATTTTGAAAAAAGTCTGAAGAAGATAAATTAAGGGATTTTTCTCTGTACTCCAAACTAACAACGGAAACAGACCTTTACAGAAGCAGTTGCAGGCAAGTATTATAAATTCTACAATAATAGTTTAACTATTGGCCACCAAAAAATAAACCAAACAAACCAAGCCCAACAAAAATTTAGTGACTTCTTTTACTTCTTGTAACACAAAAATTTCCCCAGCTACTTCAAGAAAAAAGTCACAACACCAAGTATCCCACAGCAGTTTCACTACTATTAATCTGTATAAATTTACCTTCCTAGTTTGCATAAAATTCAAACTGTTGGCCCAGTGCACACATTCACCTTTCCTCTTCCTCATCCTTAGATGTTGTGACTAATTCAGTCCTACCTGAGATCCCTTTTTTGCATGAGCTAAAACCAGACCATAAATGTTCTGCCTTTTCAGCCTGCAGATTGGTGGCCTTATTCAGGTCAAAAATATTAATCCAGTGAGTGTTTGACTTACTCGAGTCAACTCCTACCATTGCCTGAAGGAGCTCAGGATTGCAGAGCTTAACCTTTGATATGAAAATGTCTGCAATTCACTGTTATTAGTGCATGGGCGCATCACTCCCATTAGGCAGTGAGGTATTGCCTGGAGCAGGATCCATCTGCTTCCAGTCATAAAGCAGGATTTGCTTCACGCTGGAGCCAACTGCCACTCCGATATTCCATACACCCATAGATGCTATGAGACTGCCTGTGCCCTTTCTGCACTTGCACATCCCCTGCCTTTGTTATCTATAAATGGCAATTTCTACTGGAGGGCAGTTTAGTCAATATGACATGCTTTCTACAGATTGCCTCTGTTTTACTCTCAGAACTTATATAAATGCATTTTGATGGTTTTTTTTTTCTTTCCGTGTTCAGTGATTTTTACATAATTCTGTTTGACTTTTTTTTTTAACGTTGACTAAATACTTGTTGAAGAGAGAGAGACACCACTTCGGTGTGCTCCAGCTGAGGGGAAAAAAACTTGTTTCTGCTCCTCTGGATACCGTGCTGGTCTTTCCGTGCCGGTGACTACGGCAAAAGCCACCGAAGCTGCGGGCGGAGCATCGCTGCCTCTGGAATGGCGAGTTCCAAGCGCCCCTCCGCAGCCTCGGGAATTCCAGGGCCGCGTTTCCCGTGGCTGCAGCGCCCTCTCCTGGCACACGGGGGAACGGGGAGCGCCCGGCCGCGACCCAGTCGTGCTGCGAGGAAATCCACGGGAATCATCATCATGGAACCATCACCTGCGTGCACTCTGGTGGATAAACCGCGCTCTGAAATTCAGTAATCACGCCAGGGCAACCCACGCTTTGGAGGGTGGCCGGCTCTGTGCAGAGGCAATCAGGGTCTCGCTGGAAAATGACTGCTGAAAGTGTCAGCGACTTAAATCATGGAGAATACTTAAATTCCTAAAAGCTTTAAAATGCAGAACTTCAAAACATCCACATATTTTCAAATTTGAAGCAAACAACGAAAAGTACCCAGGACATAAGGTTTTATTTTAAAACCACTGAAGATAAAACTGCAAAGTTGTGAATGAGGACATTTGGCCTAATGAAGTATGAAAAACTAATGAGGTCCAGGAGCATTAAACCAGGCTTGTAAAGAATTTCGATAATTATTATTGATGCTAAAACTACTACTAATGTCACTGAGTTTCCATGAGGGCTGTATGATGAAATTTCTCAGAAAAAGGAGCCAGACAGCAGGGCTATCTGTGTATAAATACACAGCTTCACAGAGAGGGCAGCACAAGGGTCAGATTGCTTCTTTCTGGCTTAGGATATTTAATATTCAAAGAGACATTTCAAAACAGCTATTTTGCCTCTCTCTCTGCTGCTTTCTAATTAAAGCACAGATAGATGCTTTCATAGAACGTCAGGACCCAGAAGGTGGGAAAGACAATTTAGCTTTTCGTATCTCATCTTTAACACTTCATTTATTACTAGATATCCTCTATTTTGAAATGACCCGGGTGCTTCTGCAACAGCAGCCTTCCCCCCGGCCAGAGGGGCTCGCAGGGATTCATCACGCCGGTGACAGCGAGCGCCTCTGCGCTCGTGGCAGGACATTGTGCTGCCATCTGTAACACCCTGGCTGGAGAGCAACCTCAGCATTCCCCCTCCTCCCTAAAAACCTGGTACGTCGTGCAGATGTTGGGAGCTGGGGCTCCGAGCACGCTGACCCTGCTGCTGCTCAGAGGACTCCCTGCTAGCTGATTAATGGGGCAGCATTAATGTCAGCTGCAGTGCCAACCACAGGGCCAGGATGGTGGCCTGAGTCTCAGTGCCCTGGAAGAGCTGATCACCAGAGGAGGTAAATGCAGCTCCCAGGAGAGGCACAATTTCCTACAATCACGGGCTGCCTCGATAACTGTGCATTTTCAGCTTCCTACAAGAAAAAAAAACAATAAAGAAGACTTGGCTTTCTATCTTAATTTCACTCAGCTCAACAAAGCATCATCAAGCTGGGGTATGATCTCCTCTTTCTTCTCACCAAAAACTAGCACCCATGCTAAAAGCCTGAACTTGAGCAAAAGAGCAAACGACGGAAACTACATAAAACCCCCCTGGGAGTTTGGAAAAGCTGACAATACAGTCAGACTTTCAACTGACTTTAATGCAATTTCAGTCAAGACCTTTTCTGCACTTCAACACATCCATCTCCACGTGAACGCTCTGGTTTGGTAGCGCTTGATGAGAAGAGGCAGGTCTTTTCAAAGCTGATTACAACCTCTGTTTCAACCTGGAAACAAGAGTGGTTTGCACTTCCCGTGGAAGAAGAGGCTGTTACATATACCTAAACCCATTACATTTAAGAAAGTTGTAACAAGCAGAAGTGACTCAGTTCCTTATAATAATGGGACATCTTACTGATGCTACGAGATTTTTTATGCCTTTTCTTTTTTATTTCTTCCACTCTTTATTTAAAAACTTGCAGTCTCCACCGTTTTACTGCAAAAACTGTTTGTAAAGCAAGAATTGTGCTGATCGCATCAAAACTCATTAATATAACTTGTTTTTCCATTATTAGCACCATCTGAGCCTGTTGAAAGCCTTAACCAGGGCTTTAATGTTTCCGCAGAGAGCTTTAAATTAATTAGTGGTTTAGATGCTAACAAAGAATCTGATACATTCATAAATCAATCTAATGCAGAAGGATTACTGGAGGGTGGAAACCTATTCAGTGGGGACCTCACATTCACTTAACATGGTGTGTTTTCAACAAAAGGGTGCAGGTGTGGGATAGACGGGTACCAGGAAGAGCCCATGATAATCACTTTGCATCACTTAAAGACGCAGCAGGACACATGGTAAATCAGAGCCTAGGGCCCACCCTAAGTGAAACCCATGTAGATATAAAAGGCAATATCATCCCACTTTAACCTTCACAGTTAAATTGCCAGAGTGGTACAATTTTTTCTATGTAGGTTACGGGCCCCTGAACTAATGGAAAACAGAGTTGAATTAAAGGACTTGGATGGGAAGAATAAACTAACAAAACTGTATAAGACAGATACAAATAGAGATATTAAAAAAAAAAACAAACAATATTTTCTGGGTAACTACTAAATTAATCCAAATTATCAAAACATTATGCAATTATGTATACTTATGGTTCATTTTAGGCTTTTAAACTAAAACAACACTTACTCTGCCACTAGAACTCTGCCACGTAAGTGTGGCAGCATTTTCTCATATTTTTCCTAACCTGGCACTGTTCACTGTTAAGAAAATTTCACAAAAATGAACACGTTTCCTGGTCATGTTTTGTGTCCAAGGTGCAAAGTCATGCACTTCAAAGATAAAAAAAAATACTTTGATGATTAATGTGGTTTTCAGTCTTCAGTATATTTTGAAATAAACTTGTGATTTGCTTTGAAAGCTGCTTATGTTAATAATGGGATCTCTGTCACTACAGACACCTGCACAGTCCTCATCAAATGTAGTGAGAAGTATACAGAGATGAACTGATCATCTCCTTTTCCTTTACAAAGAGTCATCCTTGATGAGTCAGAAGAGACATGACTAATAAAATTGTGAACATGCACACTATGAAATTAAAGGCCATGAGTGGCAGGAAGAGACAAACAGCAATGCTGGCTCAACGCTGCTGAAACTTTCAAGGGATGGATTGGCAGTAAGAAATCCTGCATTTTGATAATGAACAATCAATATTTGCTGACGGTGGTTCATAAAATGAAGAAACCTGAGAAATTGTCAGGTATTCAGCCTGAATTATTCAGTTCACAATTAAAGTAAGTCATAAACACATACTAAGTCCAATACATGAGGTATCAGATTTTCCATACAATCATAGGGAAAAACCATATTACGAGATTACTTGTATGTTTCTGGTGATAAACATTTATCTTGAAATGAAGTGTCTTCATTTCCTCTTCTGTAGTACCTTAGAGTAACAAATCAGTCAGGAAAACTGTAATGCTGGGACATATCAAAAGCCCAATTCTTTTGTGGAGCACTCTGGGTCCCACACACTGGTACCACACAGCACACACTGTCTGATCTTCGGCCTCACAAAAACCTCTCCTCATAACCATCATCACTCACCAGATGTTATTTATACAGATGCACAGACCCATTTCTTTGAGAAAAGACACCATGGTATAAGTAGCTTCTACAGCACATGCTTTGTGTTTATCTGTCGTTGGTTTTATCTATATGTCATGGTGATGGGTGAACCCGAGTGGGAAGGACAGGGAAAACCAACTGCACTACGTCCTTCCAGCACACACGGGGACAGGGCACACACTCCCTGCTCTCCGACTCTGCTCACCCTAAAAGTGAGTGTGGCTTACATAAAGTAGTCACCTCTTACCCTCGTGACCTATCTGTGACAGCAAAACCCAAACTTTTCTTTTTTAAAAAAGCAGGAAATGCTAGCAGGAGTTACATGAGGTGCCATCCTGCCAAAGGCTTGTGTGATGCCCTGCACACTTCCCGGGATGCAGGGCAGCTCCCTGTGCTCCCTGCCCTGCTTCACACTGCAAGAAATGCTCTCCACAAGACTGAGCAAGGCACTGGAGGTGCCACTAAAGGTGCCACGTGCTGTCACCTGTGCCCTTCACAAATGAAGGAGCTGGTCCCGTGAAAACCTTCATGCCAACCTAACCAGCACAACAAACAAAAAGAAAATGGGAGCGAGGAAAGGCGATTAGCTAATTAGTGATTAAATAAAGCTGTGGCCTGTCACTGGCAGAGAGGCTGCGGGGGTGCCATTCCTTTGATCCCGAGTTGCAGCCGGTGACAGCACAGCCGAGCCCTCGGGCGCCCTGTGGCTGGCTGGTGGCCCTGCCCGGCCTGCTGGCCCCAGGGGATGTCCATCACACCAAAAAGAGCAGCACATGGGCTGGGCACCCTGCGGGCAGGCTGCTGGCAGCCAGCGCTGCTCCGGAGGGAGCCCTGCCGTTTGCCAAAGGTTTGCTGGCTCAGAATCCCTCGCTGAAATTTCGTTACGAATGTTCGTAAAGCATTTGCTCCAAACCCAGGATGTGCAGCCGGCTCCTCGCAGCACGCCCTGGGAACACAGCTACACGACTTTCTTAATCCCTGGCCTCCCCTGGGTTCAAGTACTCCAGTCCCTGGACCCTTGCTGCTCTCACACTGCTCACAGCCCAGCAAGTTCATTAATGTTAATTAATGACTGCTGTGTTTCATATTAAAATCACCAGCTCTGAGCTCTGAGACACAAAGAACTTTCCATACGTCAACTGCTTCAAAGCAATCGTCTCTACAGGCGTGCTCGCTCTCGGCTCTAGTTGCAGGATAATTGTGGATATTACCCCTCAGGGAAGAGGGGAAAATCTACCCAGTATTTACCTTAGGGGAAGGCTGCACCCCTGGAGAGCTACCTGTCAGCTCCTATTGGGTTACAACACTTGGCCTCTCAACAAATTATACAAAATTACACCCTGGTTAGCAGGGAGAAGTGATCTGTCCCACAAGCCCACAGTGAAAGATGGAAGGAGTGTCTGACAGGCAAGAAAGGAGACCACAAAAAATAAAACACATACCAGAAGCTTTACCAGCTCTGGAAGGTTAATCAGTATTGCTCATTTCATGTAGCCTTGGATTATCCCACTAAGTATATTTTACACTCAATATATTATGTTACTGCTATGCCTCCAAGGGAATTCTAGTTTTAAAAAAAAATTAAAGGAAATATTTCAAATAGAGTACACAGATCTTCCCAGATTTTGACATTTATTTACACTGAAAACTAAAATGCAGTTGCAAATCCAATGCCTGATCTTTGCCATTCTTCCTCAGGCAAAATTCCTCCTGGAGGCAGCAGGAGCTTTATCTCAGTCACAGACTCTTGGATTGCAACTCTACCTAATAAAAGTTTGTTCCTCAGTTCTTCCAGGACTTCTGTGCCCATTCACACACATTACCTATGGGCCAGGCTTCCCAACTGCTTAAACTCCACTGAAAGTCTCCTTGTGGCCATCCCAGCCACGCTGCAGACCCCAAGGCCAGGAACATCGGGGTGGTGTTGGGATGGCAAAGGGCAGTGGCTCACACAGCTGAACTGGGCACATCTGGGGCCGTGGTGAGAGCAATAAACTCAGAGCTGGTTTCTCCCACCTGTCACTTAGGTCCCTCCATATTTCACACCATTTTATTAATCACTAAGGATTTATAAATGGCGCTCATTGGAGGCAGGTGGGATTTTAAGGACCCTGCATCACACAGTTCACAGAGCATCCCCTCCCCAGAGACCTTCTACAGCTGCTTCCCAATAAGTTAAACAAACTTGGGACCAAAGTCTTTCACAGCCAACTGAGCAACTCACTCAGATCAGTGGCACTTCCATGTATGTTCAGGGGGCCAGTTTGGGTTTTAGGGTTTTTGAATAGGTCTGGTTTATCCCATGGAAGCTTAAGACATTTCATCTGAAGATAGGGACAAACAAACTCCTTAACAGATGGGAACAGTTACTCAGATATTAAGTAATTAAGCACACTCAGCACATGTTGGCTCCTAAAGAAAATTGTTTTGAAGAGATAAGGCACTCTATAAATTGAGGTTTGCGGTTAACCAAAAATCTGCCATTTCATCTTTTTCTCACAAGGCTAATCTCATGAATTGGTCCATGAAAAATAAAGATACAAGGAGCATTACATGATTTACAAAATTATCAGATTGAGGGGTTTTTTAAGCTTCCATGCTTGTGTTCTTCCATTTTTCTGTGCTTGGCTAAGATTTAATAGGCAGTAAATCTACTGCTTTTTGATCTGAAATTGCCTTTCTGTGCTTGCCTTGCTTCCAATTCCAGTAAGGACCATCAGCAGAAAAATGAAGCAGCTTTTCTCTATCATGGCTTTTCCAAGGAAGAGAAGCCTTGATTTTCCTCACATTTATGAATACATCATTGGCAACCCTTTGTAGTGTCCGGGACAGCCTTGATGCTCTGGTGACCACCTTCAGCCAGACCAAACGTGCCTGAAGCAGTGAGACAAGAACGGCAAAGCAGCGAGTAGGCACAGCTTACCATGGCTCCTTCGCTCTTACTCTGGGCAACCTCCCGCTGCAGCCGAGCCACAGACAGCTTCTCCCTACGGAAAGAAAAGCCTGTGAATAGCAGTTCATTTTCCACTGGCTTCCCCATTGGGACAGCATTCCTGCACATCGCTGGGGTAACCCCCAACAGGCCCCACTCTCCTCCCCGTGTTCCCCTGCAATATTTAGTGGCTGTGTTATTGTTTCATTTCATGGCAGTTTGACAGAGCTGTCAATAAATCAGCTGAATCCAAACATCATTTGCTTCATTCAAACAACAAAGTAGCTCATCATGCCGGTGATATGGAAACAGACTGTGCAAATCAGATTGTGTTATTTATTTTCCTACAGCCTTGCACATCAGCTTTATTCTGCACCATATTAACACATGCCAGAAGGCTGTTGCATCATCAATAAATATATGCATAAAATTGAAATTACAACCATCTATTCTATATCTAAACACATTGTGATGCATTTTGCAACTACTGAATTATTAGATTTTTTTTTAATTAGCCCTTTTTCATATAAGATCCTTACACAAACATTTGGCTCAACTCAACTAATAATTAATTTGTTTAATTAAGGATCTGGCAACCACAACACATTTTCAAGTACACTGAAAAGTTGTAAGAAAGGAATGAAAAGTAGTGATTAGCATATATAGAAAAGGAAAGATAATTTCCCATTGTATGGGCTAGGGAAACTCCATCCCCCAAAAACCCGCAAAGGTACCAATCCAGGGCAGAAGTAGGACCCAGGCTCTGTAAATGCTCCTGTCACTGACTGGGCCACTCTCATCCAGCATGGAAAATAACTGCTCTATGATATTTTATTCCCAAATGTGCAGGAAAAAAAGTAGCCTTTAAACCATTTCTCAGGAACCGTTCCTGATGAGGAAAATCTGAGCATGCCTGCCTAATTCCTGTGGAATGACAGCGCTCCTGTCACTCAGCCACAGCTCAGTGTACGCCTGGGTCACTGCACCAGTCCCCCCTCTCCATTTCAGCAGAAGATGTGGTATTTAAGCTAAGTCTCCCTCCTGGTCACCTGCCCCCACGTGCTCATTGCACCCCTCAGCAGTCCCCGCACAGCCGATCACCGTGGTTATCAGATTAGCACCAGGCACTGCTGAAATACTGATCTGTAAACAGGGATGATGCTGAAGCCACTGAATGTCAGCAAAAGTTGAAGATGATACAGCCACAGCCCTGTAGAAGTTGTGTTTGTGTTCTCCAGCGTGATATCAACATCCTGTTCGGTACATATGAAAAATTGTGGAAAATTGAGAAGTGGGATTAGTCCAGCATTGATAGCCTTAACACAGGTGTCCTAAACACAGCTTCTAAAAGACACGTACCACTTCCCCCCTTCCTTGCTCAGATACTATCACAAGCAAATTACAAAATTGGTTAATCCTATTTTAAGGATTTAGTTCATCTGCTGGAAATAGCCCCTCGCATTTTTGCACTGCTTCAGTGCCCTAATATGTTCTAGTGGAAAAAGCAAGTATTCCCTTTGGGGAGGTTTTGACCTTTTAATTGCAAAACAAATGCCTAAAGATATTTTATGAGAAAATATGTGGGGGGTGGGGGGAGAATAAACAAACAAACCCCCCCACAAACCACTCCTCCATACACTTCCTGCCAGTGGTCTGGAGAGATTTATTTAGCTATGCCTCCTACATCAGGAATACTCCTACTTCCCTCTCTCCATGTTAACTCCAACATGGAATCAGTTCCACATTTCTGGAATTTTATTAGAATATGGACCGCTCAAGGTCCATTCACAACGATGGCTCCTCCAACGATGCCAGGTCTTCCCCGTCTGGGAGAGGATCCCAGATGAGATTCAGAAAGGGTTTTCTCAGCAATTTTCCCAGTGAAGGACAGCAGAGATCGGCATTCTCAAACTGTGTTTATAGCATTGCTGCTGGTAGGAACAGAACCACTTTTCAATAGCAGAAAATGAAAAAGAAACCTGCCTATCATGTAGGAGAGGGAAAAAAAAGTGCCATAGTGGGTACAGAAGAGCCATCTGTTCCAAGAGTGTCTACAAATAGTCAGCTTCGAGGCAAGCAAACTCTGTGCTCCCGCTTCCCCCCTTCCCCTGCATTCCCCAGGTGAAGGAGCTGTGCACTCACAGCCAGCCCATGCAGATGGTTACCTTCCTCTGGGCAGGACATGTGGCAGAAGCTCAGCGTGCCCGTGGACCACAGTCACCCCTGAGACTGTTCCAGGGAGCTTTGTCAGCGATGCACTTGGCCCATTGCCCGCAGTGAGCTGTTTCCCACCACCTCTACACAAACACGCGCCGGTGTGACGGACCAGGAACGTGGTCAGACTCCCTTTACAAGCCAACAGCATTTAAAGCTAATTTACAGTGTTGGAAGTTTTCATATGAGATACATGACAGGAGAGAACAAGGGCCTTCATGTCTAAGGATGACCAAATAAACCCTGTGGTTATTATCCACCATCTCAGTCAGTTCTGATTAAGGCAGCACCTTCAGCGACTACTCTCAGTCCCTATTTTTAACATGGTGCTACAACTGAATAAACATTTTACTATGATTGAGCTAGAAAAATAATAAGCTTTTAGCTGCTTTAGCCTTTCCAATGTTTCAAATGCAAAGAACATTTGACATGCAGCTTCAGAGTTAATCTCATTTTTTAATGTTTGCTTTTAAACAGGGAAAAACAGTAGCATCACTTTGTTGCTATATGGTTTTATTTATTTTTAATCAAGCATGTTTCATCCCTATAGCATGATTAATTAACAAAGTTAATTAGCAACTACAGCCAACCTGCAAGGAAACAAAATCTTCTCTGGGGATTTAAAAAATTAAAACATGTTCATTGAGAAGGTCTCATGTTCTCTTTTGAAAAACCTCCAAATGATAAAAGGTTTACCAAAATGCTCTTTGAAAGCGCAGTTTATGCTCTTAAGTTTGAATATTTGTATTGCAAGTGGCAAAATTCCCAGCCAAGGACTTTGCAAAGAAATAATTAAAGAAGCCAAACAAGGATTCAATTATATCCTTTCCAGATGGAACCAAGCACACAAGTAGTCAGTGTGTGGATGGAAGAAAGATACATTTCAAGTCTCGGTATCACTGGTAGATTTTGCAGTAGCTTGTTCTAAAAAACAACAGTTTGAGGAAAGCCCATTTAGCCCAAGAAAAACATAAATGTGCTAAATAATTCTGCAAATTCAGAACACTCCTTAAACTAAAATTCTCCTTCACTCTCCTTTCCCATGAGGTTCAACTCATTCAAGTGCCAGACAAAAGAAACCCTATATCAGATGGCAGGAACAGCTCAGGGCTCCACCACAGAACCGCGCTGCTCGAGCTTCTCCCCATCCACGAGGACAGAGGCAGGGAAGTCAATTCAGTCACAAGCCCCTACCTACCCCCCAGTTCTGAACAAATGCTGATGCTCTTCCTGATGTGGTAATGCATCTCCTCAGATCAAGCACCCCAATAAAAGCTACACTGGGTACATGAAAGGCTCCATTTTTCTCAGATTTTTTTTTTATTGCTACTGTACATTGATACAATAAACCCAGAAACTCTACCAGGGTACTTCAGCTTCCCAAACTTTGATCTTCATTTTTATTTGGAAACCTCAGATTCAGAAACTGTCAGATATAGGGCTTTGCATCTCCATCTAAGAAAGATATTACTTAAATTAGCTTCTGAATAAAGCTAAAATGTACTAAAATACATTTGCCAAGACCTCAGCTATACAGAATCAGGATGTATTTTCAGTGGTAAATAGTAAATTTACCATTTTAATGATGAAAAGTAATTTTATCTTTAATGAAGAACACAGTCAAGACTCAAAAAGAATGGGAAATAGCTTAGAAACATAATCTGAAACTGAAGTTAATGCTTCAGCAAACCTTAAGCCCCATGATCCCCTGGGAAGAGAAGGGCTCTATCCACCCTGACACTGTCCTTTCCTGTCCTGATCAGCCCGACAACCTGCCAGCATCCATTGACAGCTCTTACATTTTCAACAAGTGTCAGCAATGACACTGCAAGACTTCAAACTCTTCCTATTTTCTAAGTAAATTATTACTTCTCTACACAACAAAATTCCATAGGTATAAAGCTCCCAAGTTACTGATTCGTTTCTCTACCCGCCTTTTTTTTCATGAACAGGAATGTGTTTTCTTCATGTTTCATCCTGTCTTGGAAATTTTCACTCTGAAGCAATTTCATTTAGAAGCGATCAGTCCTGCACCACAAAGCGAAGCCCACCTTTTCTTGTCATTTTATAACTTTTACTATTTGAAAAGCCAGAAAATCACCAGTGACAAAGTCAAGCTTTGAAAATACAATGAACATTTGTTTTACTGTTGGTGACTGTGGCCAAGCAGAGTGGCCAAGCTATATTCCAGCAAGTTCTTCCATCCCTTCTGGAGGCTATTTTGGAGCAGAAAAATCCCAACCAAGTTTCCACTCTACACTGTTGCTGTGATATTCAGAAGGTGAATAAATACTTTGTTCTCATGAGGAAGAAGCAAACAGAAAACTGACAGAGACTCAGAACCCAGATTTGCAAGGCCTCCCAAACCTCCTTGTGCCTTGGAACCACTTCTCGTCTGCCACCAACCAAAATTACTTCTCCGTAACTTTTTTCCCCCTATATCATTACTTGTAGCCATAGCATTGAGTTTCCAATGAACCAGAAAAAAACCCAACTAAACCCCATCAAACATGGATTAAACGTAGCACAGTGCTAACAACTGGCCCAGGGGCAGGGCTCTAGTTTGTGCAGAGAGACACAGTTTGTGCCCAGCTTCCCTCGGCTCTTGGTTTTCCAGGGAGGTTTCCCATCCGAGTGCTGACCAGGCTTGACCCCATCGAGTGGATGAGATCTGACAGGGGAAGAGCCGAGGGTGGAATGGCTGCAGTGAACTCATGCGCCTCTTTCAGCTCCGATTGCGGGCGCAGCGCTCAGCGAGGCTCCTTCCCCCGACCGTCACACACGGCGACGGCGCTCGCTGCTCCATAAATGTCAGAGCACTGTGGAACTGGGCTTTCAGAGCCTCAGTGCCTTAGCCAGATCTGGCAATAAAGGACTCATCCTGCACAAAAAAAATATTCATTGCAAACTTAAAGCGGAGCAAAGTAGAGGCTTTATTTAACTAGTTTTACAATAATTGCAAGGACTGGAGTTACAATAACAGAAGTACTAATGCTGTCAGGCAGAAGGAAAGATAGGATGAGCCACCAGCGAGGAACAGCTCCTATTCACTGCTAATTTATTGGTAATAAAAGATAAGCCTAGAGAAAATATAATTTACAATAAACTTCTCTTCTATAAGACATGATTCTGCCAAACCCAGACAAGTGAAATAGGTAGTAACTTATTTAAACTGTATTTTCATTGGGTGACACTAACAGCAAGGAAAAAAAAATATAACTGTAATCTAAAATGAGTATCAGCAATCCTCATGGGCTTCTCACCAATTTCCAGTGGATTTTCATTTACATTAATCAGAAGAAGTTCAAAGACAACCATCTAGTTACTTTGCAGAACCATCCAAACAAGATACCAAATACAAAAGAAATGCCATGAAAGAAATCACGGGAGAACAGGTCAGAAAGGAGGAGCCAAAGAGAGGAACACCATGAGGGTAGAGCCTTCATTATAAAACATGGTCTTTGGCTAAAAAGTGGGACAGTCATGACAAAGAAATTAGAAAGGAAAGGTTATCAGGAGTCCATGGCAGATTATCCCCGAATTGTTTCCATGACAAATTGCTCTCCCAGCATGGGCACGGCAGCCAAGGTCAGCCAGGCACCTGAGCAGGGTAATTCCCGTCCTCTGAGCACGAGCATGGGAATGGCAGTGATGAATTTTCAACAAAAGCATCCTCTCTCACACTGGTAATCTTTATTATTTCATTAATATTTATTGTTTTCAGCACTAAAATTACAAACGCAAGACTGCACACTTTAATGAGTCATTGGTATTTCAGACATTTCAAATATATCTATTTATCTATAAATGTATCTATTTATCTGTTTATTAAAGTTGGAGTGTCTTCTTCCATTATTAGCATTGACTCCACAATACTGCCCACCTTTCAAATTTTGTACGTATTTAGGCAAACAAACATAGTTAAGGAGGTCTAGACCAAAAGTTTAAAACATTGGGGTTTTTTTCTCCTGAACATTGAGATGGTTTTTAACCTTGTTGATGCAGAAAAACCAGTAAATGAAGAACAAAACCTTTATAAATACAGACCCTGAAATAATTTTCATTAGTAAATGCGAAATAATTAGAATGACAAGAAGTAGAGCCACCAAGCAAGAGATGGTATCAAACATCACATCAATGCAGTTTCTTGACTGAGAAAAAAATAGAAAAAAAAAGTGATTTCTCCCCTATTAGGCACTTATTCATTTGTAGGACAAAAGACTAACGTCTGTGTGATACAATGCCAAATCATTGAGATAATTATGAATTATACCAAGCAATCATTTTACAAATCTCCTGGAACATCTCACTTTATGACCATTATTCATGAGATTATGCATTCAACTGCAATTTTTTTTCAGACACATTCCTCTGAAGCTTTTCTTTTAGTCTGAGATTCCAGACCAAAGAAGAAGAAAATTGGTGTGGGAGAAAACTGAGTTTTTCTAGAAAGACAAAAATGGAGAGAAAACCCCACGTTTTTCTAACCATTTCTAAAGTCTGTAGAGAGTAGTGAGAGATACTTAAAGACTTCATTTAAAAACCAGCCCAAACACAGAGCAGTAAACTGCAGCAGGCAAGGGACTTACACCTGGCTACCAACTTGAATGCAACCTCCTCAATTATGAAACATCAAAACCTAAGGGCCAAGAAACACCAAGTAAACAGCACCAGAACACTGAACTCTGAAATACATGTAAAGTACAAGTTCTCACATTATAAATTAAATAGCCCATGCATTATGGAAACATTGCATCTATCAGAAAGCAAAGTTAAGGTTTTAGCAGGGCCAAATCCTGCACAGATTTGCTCCCTGTTTAAACCTTTTGATTCAATATATCCTAGCTAAACTACTAAAACCCACCACTAAAAATAAATGAGCACTGGATCCATCACACAAAATTTGTTATTATTAAAAGTGGTACATTAACCATAAACCTTATTGTCTCTGTTCTGAAATCCACACCTCAAAGTATAGAGCAAAAGCAATTTGACAAATTCACACTGCTGTAGTTTGGAATTTCTTGACATAAGTGACTGATTTATCAATTTTAATGTTACACTAACAGTAATATTTATATTTAATGCTGTCTTATTTTTGCCAATAAGTTGCAATCCAAGAAGCATACAGTGGGAACTTGTACAATGAGGCAAGCTGCCAAGTTCTCAAAGAATTATCATCACTGAAAACCTCAGTGTTCAAACAGAAAAAAAAGAAAGAAAGGACTAATAAAAGTCAGTTTGGAATACTAATTCAGCAAAAGAAAACTTTACATCACAATATAGGCAAGCTGTTGCACAGAGATTCCCATCCTTTGCTAGAAGAATTACTGCTTGGTTTTTTTTCCAGGTGCTACTTAAAAATATTTTACACTGAGGAAAGCATGTTTAATCAAGGCCCTTAAATAGTACCGAATTTCTTCCTGAGAATCCTTTCACAGCACAAGGCCTACAGTTTGCACTTTTCTAATTAAAATATATTGTAGTGTTCATCTGCTTTTTGATGGCATCCTCAGAGCCACCACATTATTCTTATGACCTTCTCCAGTCCAGGTCAGTGTGAAAAGCAAACTGTCCCTCCTGGTACTAATGACTAATTCACCTGATCCTCCCTCAGCAGCATATGGTCCAGGAGCTCCACTGCTTTAAGTGGGATGATAAGACCATACAACAGGTTGCTCAAAACTTCCCAGTTTAGCTTGATAGTGCAGTTGAGTTCAAAGTGGGTTAAGAAAGAGGCACAGGGTCATTGCGACATGAAAGTCTGGCCCATGGAGGAAGACAGCAGTGCAAGTCACCACCTTTTAATCCCTCTTATTCCCAACACACACAGACTGCCACTCTTCATTTCACACGCCCACAAGATGCTTTTTTTCGTCCTAATCCCCAAAAACACCTGCTCTCTTTGCTGGAAGTACCAAAGCTGGTGACACTGGGCTGTTCAGTAGAGCTGACATGGGCCTGGCGACACATCAGTCACCAACACAAGGAAGGTGCTGCTGAAGCAGATGTTGCTTCTGAATGAGTCAGATTTTTACTTCTGTGGTTTGTTGACACTGAAAGCAACAGCAGAGATGTGAATGGAGAAGCTCTGCCTATAGAGCTATCAAAAGATTATTTTTTAATGCTCATTCAAGAAAGAAGAGACAGAGCAAGGACCAGATAGGAGCCACTCTATGTAAGGGCACATCATTCAACACTTCTGCTCTACTCCAGATTTCAAGCCAGCCTACAGCTGTAGGTCGTGCACAGTGTTCCTGTTAGGGCAAGCAGAGCTGTTCCTCCTCAGTGCCATTGCTCTTAGCAGTGTTTCCCAGCTTGTGAGTGTGTAAATTCTCATCTCTCTTTTTGCTGTTCTGTTTTAATCTGGGTCAAGCCATTCTCTAGACCAGATGGAGTCTCAGGTCTAGTGATTCTGGCTGGGGTGTTATGGATGGTTTGCAGTATCAGATCCTTACAGCATACAGATTTATACCATTTTTATTGTATTGTTTACTTGTGTTAGTTTGGGGTTTTTTTTCTTAAGTAAATATTTGGAATCCAGAAGATATCTATCTCCTGCTATATGATGAATTCTTTGGTTTGTGACCCAAACCCCTTCAGCCATTTCTAGCAGAAGTGAATTATTTTTCTCACTGAGCCTAGATGTAAGACAACCTTGGAAAATGAAAAACAAAGGAAGAAAAAAGCAAACAAGGTTTTCCTTTTACAAAGGACTTGAAAGTTGAGCTAACAAATTCCCCCAACCACTTTTCCTCATATATATATTTTTTCTCTGGAGATTTGTCACATGGAGATGATGTGCTGTGGAAATTCTTTTGAAAGGACATGCATTTCCCTAAGGGGTTTTTAATGAGAATTTATTGCTCATGAAAGATTCAGAATTGGCAGCACTTCAGTCTTCAGTTAATGATCTTTTGTTTATTAACATAAAATGCATCACACTTAACAGGAGTGTAACTTTCCCAACCAATGCATCAAAGCACGGAAGAATTCTCACTCCTTCCATCTTATCCCCTGAGGCTGTCTGAGAGGGTGTTAGCTGAAATTTATATGGTTGTCCTCTATGAAAATGAAGTCAGAACTCTTGTTTCACGTAAAGCTGAAAATCACGGAAACATTTTTTCAAAACCAAAATTACCCAGACATAAAGTAACAGCAAGAAATGTCAGTACACTACTATGACTTCTCACAGTGTCTATTCCTTCCACACAAACCTTTCACCCAAACCAGAAGGTCTTTGTTTAGTCCTAATCCTAATTACTTTTACATTCTGTGGGTAACATTCACGCAAAGTGCTGATTCCACCTCCTGGTAGTAAATTACCGTCTTTAGAAAATCAACACTTGCAAAGAGTAATGAAGACTATGGGCAACTGGGTCTGTAAACCAGAGATCCCAGAAACACACCCCTAAGCCACCTCTTGTATTTTTAAGGAAATAAAAAGGCAGAAACACATTTCTTCACCAAAAAAAAAAAAAAGGATGAAAGCCAACACTGAGGGAAGATGGGTGTAAGGCACAAACTCCAAATTCATTGTTCTGGATACTAAGCTCAACCAAACTCCTAGATCCCACTGCTTTCTTCATAACTAGCTTTCCTTTGGCTCTGCCCAAGAGATACACCCAGCTCTCATTTGTTTGTGAGAATGTTTAGAAAGATTTTCCTTCCTGGTCTCTACAAAGCCTTTCACTTTTGCTCTTACAGTTCAAAGAAGGTACCTGATTTTGCTTCATTACTGGTTGACCTCTTACCTCTGTTTTCCACTCCTTTGTTCCCAGATCATCACAACAATTCCTGGCATTCTTTGTAATCTCTTTTTAAAGGAAGGTGTTACAGTGTGATGTATTTCTATCCATCCAGAAAGCCCACAGCATGAGGACTTCTGGTTTTCTTAACAGGCTGCACTTGCTATGTCTTTTTTCTCTCTGAGCTATATTTATTGCAAACTCTGTAACCTTCCGAATGTCACTCATGTCCTGTTCTAATTGAACACTGAAATACTTTGAAAAAAACATGTGGATAAGAAACAAGACCAAAGTGACTTTTATGCTTTGCTCATTTGCTCACAACTCTCTCTCTTGACTTTTTTTTTTTTTTTTGCATTTACACAATTGTTCAATACTTAGATATTCTGGTACAAATAACTAACAAATCTGCAATGACCCTTCCACTCGCAGAGAAAATACCGAAAAGGATCAAATCTAGTCAGAAAGAATCCTTTTCTTTACTGAATAAATGGTTTTCTTTTTGTTTTTTTTCTTGTAATCTCATTTTGCACCCTCAAGAATACTGTTCTGGTAAGACCTTGAAATACTGCTCAGTCAGGTGGACATATTTCTGCTGGGAACCATCCCCATTTTAAGGCCAAAGCAGCTGAAACTCAGATCAGGCCCATGGAGTAATTTTTTCTGTTGTTCATCGCTGCTCTCCTCTACCAACCCTCCTGAGATACAAGAGAATTTCTTCTCACATCATTTTACAGAAAATCAAATAATCTGAACAGTGAGATTACACTTTTGGATACAGCACTTTTGATACAGCCCCTGCAGGTGCCTTCCAATAGGACTCTCAGCAAGTGACAGACAAAATAAATGAAATAATTATTTTCTGAGAGCATTTCTTAAATGTCTACATCAAACATACTTAAGATTTACCAACAGGCAATAATTGCCACTTAGGTTTCAGGAAAGTGATCATGTTTATTGAATGCAAAGATTTTGAAAGAGAAGGTCATTCAGACTTTCCTATAAATTTCTATGGACTTGGGTAATCTACTAGAGCTACTAGTTTTGTGAAGAGAAAAACAGATGAAAGCTAATAAGGATTTTTTTTTTTTTTAATTTAAAGTGATGCTGTCTCAAACTTCCTTGGAAAAAGTTATAAACTGCTCGACCTCTCCCAATCCTCCCCCAGGCTAACGAATGTGTTTCAGTGTGCCTTAAACAAAATAATGTTCTCTACACCACATCTCACCATGCTGGAAACAAAACAAGCAGTACATTGAAAATCACTTTGAAGTATCCTTCAGTAACCCAACACACGAATTCATATTCATGCAGCCTTACAGCAATAAAATCAGTTCCATGCTAATGATATAATTGTTTCTTCTATCAGTCTGTCTATAAAAGAAGACTAGATAAAGTCAAAGGCAGTGGCCTCTGGCTGATTATGTGTTTTGACAAATTAGATGATTAACTGAAACCTCAAACCCAAGCTTTGCTGTCTCAGTAGACCTAGAAGAGGAGAAGAAAAGCTTTGCTTTTGAAAGGACATGGCTCTACAGGGACCTCAGCCCAGACTGAGAGCGCTCCTCAAAGAGCAGTGTTTGTACTGAGCACACAACCGTGCACACAGCCTAATTCCAACAGAGAAATTACAGTTGTCACTTTAAATAATGGAAGCAGCATATGGCAATATATGCAAAACGCCTTCCAACATGTTCAAGTAGAGACGCAGAAACTAAGTTATCAATGACAGTTTTACCACATAATATACCAGTGTAACACTTAACAACACTGAAAATGAAATCCAGACATATCAGTGGGGTAATGGCAGTATTTTTATATTTATGAAGCTGTTTAAATTCACATACAGTCAAATCACAACTAGGAATAAAACAGGGAAGACTGAATAGCAACAGGCACAAGATCTACTGGTGTTGCCCAAGTTGTTTTACTGAGCTCGGTTAAGAAACTCCACATATGGTGCCTTGAACTTGCCTCAGTACAACATCTTCAAGTCCTGCTCTCTGAATATTAAATGACAAATCATTATCAGGTGAAAGTTGGGTACTGTCTATCCTTCCAGTCAGTACAGCTCAACAAAGCTGGGCCAGAACTGTTACTCAGAACTTTTTCAGTTATTCGTGATGTGACTGAAAATGTTATTACAAAAGAGTGTCCTGCCATCCTTTTACAAGGAAGCACAATCTAAAAAACAGCTTTCTGTTTAGAACCTGAATCGGGGAAGCAAACACCCTCAAGAAACCCCAGACAAACTAAACCCTCTTGGGGCATTTTAAATCATTTTCCCCAAAGACATCAGCCAGCTCTGCTCTGCGAATGAGGCCAGCTTCTCAGAGCTCAAACAGCATCAACTGCGATGGAAGTTCAACTTCAGCAAACAAAACAAGCAATTTGAAAGATACGGATGAATAAGGATTAAGATGTGTTAGTGTTCAGGCATTTCCAAACATATTAAATGTATATTAAGAAATACTAACTGTCTGAAGTATTAAATTAGAAATGCTTTCAGCAGTTCAAATGTCAACCAGACACTTAGGCAATTCCACATTTCTCCAGTTTCAGCAACAAATAGCATATTTTGAAATCATTTGATGTTTGAATAAAGCTCTTTGCCATTTTCCACAGCAGATGTATTGTATCTGGGTAATGAACTGTGCTCTGAAATAACTTATTACAGTCATCACCACAGCCAGCTACATCACCTTTGGCAGAAAGCAAAATAAAAATCACACAGTGCTCACATAGCATCACCACAAGTATTACTTCATTTACAGAATTAGGAAAAGCTCTGTTTCAAATCAAGGTATTGATTATTTCAAAATTCAATTCCCCAGTCAAAAGCTGTAACAAGAAAATAAATCCAATAAAGGGCATTTTCCAATTAAGTAAGTGACCCTAATCTTGATTTTAAGTTACTTTGATATTAGAGATCATAAAGTAGAGCCACACTTTAAGTATCTATATTATTAGAGTAGGAATTAAAACAGACATATATAAAATAGGTAATCAATTTTGTAGGTAAATCTCCTGCATCATGGCCATGCCGTTAGTATATAAGATCAAAACATCTGACAGAAAATTCATACATGGGTATCTTGAGGTTTTTCTGCTTAAACCTAAGGTTTACCTTAAATTCCTGATGTTGTTTTAATAATAAAAGAGTCAGAATGAGGCTGCAACAAGCACCTACTCTAACATCCACCCTCAATAACCAGCACTTTTCCTAGAGAAAGCCAACAGACGCAATCTCCTCCACACCCAAGGTTCATTAGCAAAATTGTAACTGTGGCTCTTCGCAGTGCTTTACAGAAGTGTATAACGAGCTGAAAGCACTTGTCTGTACAGAATATATGTTACTAATGGTCTAAGTTGTTATACAGGTGGTCAGAGCTGCTCTGAACTCACGGGATCGATATCTAAGAGATATTTGGGTTCACTTTCCTTCCCAGAAGTCCCCAAAGCAGAATAGAATTGCTCCTCCTTTTTCACCAGGCTGCAAGAACAAGCAGACTTTGATACGCTCAGACACTTCCATGTTGACATATTTTCCTTAACAAGATATTGTCTTAATTAGTTTCATCTGCCATTTGGAGGTTATCTAGAAGACAAGTTAAGGATTTTTTTAGTGAAGCAGAAAAAGCCCATATGTTTTTAGGTTGCATATTATTCCTTATTATAAAACCAGTACCTGCTCATTACTGCACATCCTACAAAAGCAGTTTCACAGCTGACACTGAAAGCTGTTATCATCTAATTTCATGTGGAAATAAAATGCTAGGATATTTTTCTGCACTAAAAACCCACATATTCATCCCCTCATCAAACATGAAGGCATGACCCAGACACAGAGGTGCTGCCTTGCCCTGCTGCTGGCTCTGGCCACAAAGGTAAAGCCTTGCACCCATAGCACTTCCCTGGCCTCTGTCTGCAAAGCTCTTGGCATCCACACAACGTCCCAGTGCGTTAGATGATAATACAGCTACATGCTAAATTCAAAATTATTTTAGTTAGCATACTGCTACTTTTTTCCCAGTCTCAGATAAGGTTAAGGAAGGGATAGAAAAAGATAAACTCTCAAGGTACATGAGGTCTATCAACAGGCATTTTCCCCCAGCACTGTCTTATGAAAACATTATGAAAAGCTGTACCTACATATAGACAGTGCTTCCATATGCACCTATAAAAACTACGGCTTTGTTTAAAAATCCTAAGATTCCAATTTTTCAGAGTTGCAAGTGACAGATAGAGAAAACAATTTATTTTCTTTATAGGTAGGGAATAATTTTTCTCTTCCCCTATACACAGATCATGGTCTACATGATTTCCCAAAGACATATTTTCTTTAAAAGCAGCAATATTTCTTGGAGCATTCCTTGCAACAATACCAATCAACTTTTCTTTTACGAGGAAAATGTTTCTAAGTGCACACAAGTACTGATAGTCAAAAGTATTAATGAAGAAAAGTATTTAAAACCACTAGAAAGTGATGCCCATCATACCAAGCAGCAATTTAACACTTTAAACAGGCAGCCAGATGGCTGGTTTCAGTCTGCCCATTTCCACTGACATGTATTTAATCAGCTGAGTTACCCCAGACAAACAACCAGCCTGGATTTCTAAGAGCAGGACAATGACAGAGCGGGATAGCTGGAGCTGGAGATCAGCAGGGTTTAGAAATTACTTCAGGCTGGGGCTCGCCAGCCCTTGGCAGGCCAGAGGCTCAGCCCCGCTCCCTGGGCCAGCAGGACGACTCAGGCACCTGCTGGAAGCCCCAGTGGCTCAGCAGGACCTGCGGGACATTCCTCCAGGGCCAGCCACAATCCCCCAGATGGGCTTTTAATTACAGTCCCGCCGCTCCACGCCTCCTGCCAGCCTGTGATCCCTGAGCCTCGGACACACAGCCCCTCTGCCAGTGCCCAGCTGGCCAGCCAGAAACCACACAGGGAGAGCTGTACTGGAAAGGGAGGGGAATAAAATGCTGTCCCTGCCACACAGCAAGATTCCCTCTGAGCTTTCAGACTTTCAGTCTATTGATCTCCTCTTCAGCAGAGACCTCCAGCCACTGTCACACTCTGGCTGGACTTTTTCATTTAGGTTATAAATCTGCTCCTTCCTCAAAGGTCAGAGGATTTTCCCAGGAATTCCCTGGCCAACCACCAAACAGTCCCGCTGAAGGCCAGAGCCATGCTTTAACCTACTTAACTGCACCCCCCAATGCCCATCTGTATGCCTGTATTAATTCACTCCACATCCTCTCCTTCTGTGTTTCCACAAAGCACTCAGCCTTTCACTAGGATTTTAGCACTGCTGAAGTCAACGAGTTCTCACCAGTCCTAACACATGTTTGGTGCTGGTTTTCCTAAGCAAACTTGGTTTGATCCTGAAGTCAATGATTATGGACAGAGCCATTCAGGAACATCTGTGTACTGTCCCTGGACATCACAGAAGAGGACAAACCTGGGGACAGGCAACATTACAGTCTCTGAAGAGGTTAAAGCAGCTGGATCAGTAACTGCAGAGAGCCATCAGAGCCCCTCCTGTTATTTTACACAAAATGAGAAAAGGTGTCATAAATTTTCACAAATTGCTCAAATATTACAATCTGAGTACCCAAATACTTATTTCTACCTCAGCACTCTATAGCAAATGTGCATTTTGAGCTGGTAATAGAACCATGTTAATGACTCCCAGAACCAACCCCAACTTTGAAACAATGTACCTTGATCCTCACTGCAGAAAGAAATGAAGACATTACCCATGCCAACCACAAGAAATAATCTCATACTCAGTGCTCACTGTCACACAACATACTGCTCTAATATTTACTGCCCTTTTTATGTTCTTCTATGCACAGAGACACATAATATTGTCTTTATTTTAAGCTAGGCAAAGTTTGAGAGCTTTCTTGAGAGGTGAGGACTCCTTTTTCATTTCATTTTTAAAAGGAATTAAAAATCTAGATCACAACATCCAACAACAAACAACAGTGGAAGTCAGTGCCAGGCTTGCTTATTCTCAGAAATAAAGTTGAGCAGTCTCAGGACCTTGTCATTTGAGCACAGATTGCATTCTGGCATATCAGATGCTGCAGTAATGGGATTTTGTAAATCTGAAATGCATTTGCATTGTGTACATAAAGAAATCTCTTGATGTTTTACTTAGTTCAATGCTCTTTTTCATCATATGTACCAACCCATGCCCCCCTGCGTTCAACAGCTAATAACCAATACATCTGATGAAAATTAATTGTCTTGACAGCTTGCATAAAAACTATAAAGGTGCAAAGGAAAAATGCTGTGGCAGCATTTTCTTTCTCTGTAGGACAGTAGCTATGGAAACTATCTTCAGAGGCCAACTGGCCACCATCCCAGTGCAGCACGAAAAAAATCAAAATGCTACTTTTAGAGGGTTAGTCAGTGCACCAGTCATAATTATCAACCTCTACAACGTTGCTGCACATTAGCCACAGCAAAATATTGGTTCATTTTGTTGAGAGCAAAGCTGATATGACTTTGTAGCACTATTACAGACCTGGATAATACAGAGCCTTATAAACTGTCCTCATATTGATAATTATTATGATATCCTGCCAAAAAGAGCACAAAAACATGTAAAACACAGACAGCTATCTAAAATATCAATGTGCAAACCATCCAATCTCCTAACAGAAAATATTTTATTACTTATTATGATAGAAATACTCAGGTAAATACTTGCAGATGAAGAGGAAATCTCTAATCTTATTTAACTGTCACATTTCACTAACTGAAACTTATCCTTTCTGAAAGGTTTTATCCCATATAGCTAGCCTGAACAAAAGCTGTGGTTTCTAATACAGTCTGACAAAATCATCATTTTTTATGAATGCTGAGAGGTTATGAAGGATTTTTCCCTGAAAAGGTAAGACACAAAGGAGCCAGAGGCTCATTATTGCAAATGCATGTGGCAACTTTCACTGCCAGCCACAGAAGAGTTCCCGTGGAACTGCAGTCACAGGTCATTGATGAGACTCAAACTTTTGAAGAAATATGTCTTCCATCCAGAACAGTATTCAAAAATTAGGAAGATTTCAGTCCATAAGAAACTCACATATAAGAAGAAAGCAGGAGTACACATACACCTCACATATATGCACAATTCCACCACTGCAGAGCTTGGTATTTCACTCAACCGTACAATTTTGTGTCTCTGTGGTATTCTCTAATAGATAATTTCTCTCTCTGTGGATACCTTTCTCCAATTTCTCTGGAAAACGCCTTCTCTGACACCAGCAATTCTTATTTAAATGGCTTATGGAGACTACCAAGGAAGGACAGAGTTACACAGACCAGGTTTATGTTCAGTCAAGAGCCAAATTCTCCCCAGTGCCACACTGTACCAAGGCTGGGTGTGGTCCACTGGGGGCTGTGGAAATGGCACCTCTTGAAGGACTTGACTGGAAACCTTGGAACCTTGACATGCACTACAAAACCAAACACGAGTGTGCCTGAGGCACGGGGCTGTCAGCCTGTTATCCTGGTAACTTCTGAGCACCCACAAATCAATCATGGCCTCATTCAAAAAAGTCTATGCCCATGGGCGGAAAATAACTAAAAAATAAGGCACACGCCTAAAATACAGGATGTTTAGACAACTTTAGAATTCAGTTTAGCTCTCAGATTACAATCCCTGTTATTCACGTATGTCTGTATCTCCATCCTGCTGTTTCCACCAAGAAGCTGTGATCCATCTCCTCCTTAGCTCGTGAGGATGTGTCTGTAAGAGCTGGGACCCAGCAGGCTGGGGATTCACAGCAGACTGTGCTGCTGCAGCCCCATTTTGCCTGCTGAAGATCCTCTAACCCAACTACTCCACCGGCCAGCTCATTCCAAATTGAAGCAAAGCAGGCGATTTTCAGGCTTTTAAACCAATATGAATTACTATAAATAACAAGTAGGTCAAGACCATGTTTCCTCCTGCATTTTCTCTTGCTCACAACTAATGATCCAATTCTGACCCCTGCAGGTCCCTCGCCAGGGTGGCACAGCTGTCCCTTTGGGGTGGACAGGGAGAGGTGGCACAGCTCTCCAAGGACAGCCCCGGGGAAAACCCAAACATTATTCTCCAGTCACCCTGGTCTGTCTCCTTGTAACCTTAGTCACAACCTTCAACAATCCTGCATATGACATATGATTTTCCACAGATGAAAGCTTCTTTCTCTTTTAGAGGAAAGAAGATGTTTAAGCTGTATTTACTGAAGATCTAGCAATGCATGCCCACTCCTTATTTTTAATAAATTAGCAGTGTTGAGCAGCTTTCTCTATAAAGCAGCGGATGCAGTCTCTCAGAAATATGTATTTACTTCCACTACATATTAAACAGTCAAAGAAATAAATTAAGACCTTCAATGCAGTCTTAATCCAAACTATTGTACTGGTTGACTGAGTGCCTCACCATTTGGAAAAGGAGCTTTCACACATCCCATCCAGACCTAACTGATGGGATAATCTGTAATAGCACTGTAATAGAAAAACAAGAACCCTACAACAAAAAGGGACAAGTTTTCTGCAGGCAGAGAGAAATTCACTACTGCTTCAAAAGGGAAGAGAAACCCAGCTGTCGGGCTGTGATTTCATCCTGTCATGTAGGAGCTCTGTATCTGAAATATTGATTGGGGTGACTGGAGGGAAGAGGACCACACCATGCTTAGATCCCCCCAGTGCCATCAATAAATCCATGCCTGGCTGGAACTATGGGTTTTATTTTAGATCTAACAGCTGTCATTAATTCACCTGTTACCTTTGCATAGTTATATCAGCAGAAAATTGCAGCAAAACACACCAGAAATATTTATTACATGCCTCCCCCTGAGGTTTGATCCAGCTACTACTAAACAAACCAAGTTATAGTTCAACTAACTTGGATCTGACTCAAAAATACGTGGTCTGTGCTGCCACCATAAAAGAGGAGATTAACAGAACTGAAAGGACAGACAATAGGGTTTGTGTGCCAAAAGCCTGACTTCTTTTCCTGTGTTAATCTCATAAGGGACACCCATGACTGAAAACCTTGTCTTGCCTACCGTCCTTAAGACTATAACAGCCACACGCTGCCGAGTGAAGATGTTAAGGAGATTAATCCAGATTCTAATAATATTTATCTAGGTACTGCTAAAAATGTCTCTCTTAGAAAAGCCTTTACATGACAAGGGAGAGATAAACTCACACATTGATACATCCCAAACTATCCAACCTCCACTCTCACACAAAATCCAGAAACAGACAACAAAATGCACCATAAATAATAAAGCATGTTTTCATTACTCTAGGAAGTAAATCCATCAGGGACCACTGCCACCTTTTGTTTCAATGGTGCACACTACACCAATAAGTTAAGAGCATGGGCTTTAAAGAAAAATATTTTTAACTAGGTATGAAAAATTTGATTCTTTCTTTGATGCAAATAGCTCTACCCCAGAAAACACGTCCCAGTAAAAAAAAAAGATTTCTAACATCTGTTAACACCACACTTACTCTCCTACAGTTTTACAACTTGGTTTTACCCCTCACTGAAATACAGATAGCAGATCTTATATCAAATAGCAGATCTTAACATCTTTCTCCACTCCTTCTTTCACACTTTGCAACACCTGTATCACAAATCTAAAGACTGAACAGGCTGTTCCACTGCATTTTTTTTATTCCTTTAGTTCTGACTTTCCTAACTCAGCTTTTCAAACTTAATAGAATAACCCTTTGCAGTTAAGTATTTTCTGCCTTTGATTAATTCCTGCAAACCTGCAGTTTTCTTCCTGAACACAACTTCACTGTTTTCTTCCAAGAGGAAGCAAATCAAAATTCAAGAAGGTAATTTCCTTCCTCCTCACCTGCCAAGATCATTTTGATGTCTCAGTCCCTCCTCTCACCTGGTCATCTTACTCTTCCTTAGAGCTCTGCTGTCCCTGGTTCTTCAGATATCTGATCTAGTGAGAATGTCAGGCTTTGAGAACAAATACAAGGCCTGACATCAAAACAAATCTATTCTTGCTCTCTGACTAACAATTCCTCATTTTTCTTTGTACCCTGCAGTCTAATTCTCTCATCATTTGCTGAGCTGTGTTTCACACATACAATGTGAAGTTTTGGAGACAGACATTCTTTGTGATCATATTTTAATTCATTACGTGCATTTACACTGGCAATTTAATGTGGAGAGGGGCATTTTGTCAGTGAAAACCTGACTTGCATTGACATTTAAGGTCTTGGGCCCACCATTCATGATGGCGTGCCTTGATTCCCCCCTGCAGCTGTGCTCCAGGACAACAACCTGAGCACCCCAGACATAACAGATGTAAGGTCTCCTGCAGCTGACTCCTTGCTGTATGCCCAGGACGAGCAGCTGGTGCAATCTCTTGGGCCAGCTGGGAGATGAAGTGGAGGTGTGGTCCTGGACCCACAAGAGACCACAGCAAATAAGTTTGTTCTCAGTTGTGCCCTGTCAGTTGGTAATACCAATGCTCCTTGTCTGGGCTCTACTACAGTGCCAAAGCAAATGTAAATAAACTTATTTAACAAGAGTGAGCATTAAAAAAAATTAAATCAAACCATAGCCACATACTACAACGCTGTAATTATTCATTTCCATTAGGTAACATTGAAAATGGTGACTGGATAACTTACTCATCTCCAGGATACATGCTCTAGCAGCAGTAGTAAAGCCAATGTTACTTGACAGGGAGCCCTGAAGCAAAACTTAGAGCAAATTGTTCCTACATTATGAACTACAAACACCCATCTAGAGCTTAGATACCAGAAGCATTCCCAGCAGTTCCTCTACTACCACATGTCCTATTTACACGAGAAAATATTTTTATATGCCTGAAAGTTGGCACGTCAGATTCCCATTAACACCACCAGGAATGACTGCAATTCAATCTCATGTTCGGTAGCCACCAGGAATCACTTTACTGCAGATGCCAGGAAGGCCAAGACATAACACATGGTTACTGTGGCTCCACTGGTAGCTCTGGTCTTCTCCCAAACTCAACAGAAAGATGCATTTATTGCACTGGGTTTGGCCTACATTCCCCTCTGACCACACTTCACACAGGTATGCTCTTAGTCAGGACACTGCTGCCCTTCAGGGTGCAGCAAGTCACTGAGGTCATCATGTACAAAGTGCCAGCTGGCTCCTATGCCTGAGACTAGGAACATGCACCAGAATGCAGACAGACACAGTGGGCATGGAGAAGAGATACACAGGCAGTCAATTCAAAGAAGGGAAAAGAAACTGAAAGAAAAGGAAGAAAAGTTCTGTAAAGATCAACGTCTGCTGTCACAGAAATGACTATTTATGGCAATGAAACCTGAAATTATAATTTGAAATGCTTAAAGCATATAGCTCATCTTCAGAAAAAGAAACCCCATTCAGAATAAGGATGTGGTATAGCAGGCACAAATTACTTTATCATCATCAATTATACAATGGGATAAGGATTTTAGCTTCCTGTAGTGGCTTAGACCAAGAGCATGGGTAAAACCTTGGCACAGAGAAGAACTGAAAGGATTCAAGTGGACAGGATGAGAGAGCAGCTGCATTGTCTATTTAGAACAACACAGGCCATCAGGAGCCAAGAGCCTTTTTAGAGGGGTTTATACACAAAGCAAGGGAAGTTATTAGAAGGTGGAACAAAGATGTACATGGATAGCAACTGGTATATATTTGGCTCAGACACTTGGAACCACATGGATTTAAGAGAAAGCCTATAAAGAGAGATGGGGAAAAGAAGAACATGTCTTTTTATTCTTTCACAGCACACACAGCTCGCTGTGTTGAGAACTTTGTTTCTGCAATACATCAAACTTTTTCTTCCCATATCATGCTTTTTCCTTCATGATCTTACTTTTATTCTGATTATTCTGAGGAATAATTTATGTTTCAGATGCCAACCATCAGTGCACACACCACAGCAAGAGATGGAGAACTACTTGATTCTCCTTTATGAGCCATTAATTTCTGTACTTTAAAGATTCTCTCTAAAAAAAAAAAACCCTTCCTATTTTCATTTCAAATGATAAGTACAGAAGAAAAATAAATTCTCAAAGCAACAGACAGCTTGAGGATTTCTGCCATAAGTCTTGCTGCAGAACTTTCTCTTAAGGTTTAAATCATTTGAGTATATCAAAATATATATCATATATTTTGAATATATCAAAACTATGAGTATATTTTTATAAATTCCATTCACATCAGCTTGAGATGTTATTCATCATCTAATGTCCTAATATTACCAATTCTTCTGTCATTCCTAGGAGTTTCCATTATATGAGTTCTAAACACCAAATAGTTAGAACGAAGAAACAGAATTTTGCTGTTGTAATAGTCCCTCCAGACCTTCTTCAGAATGGAAGCATAAACACAAATCCTACCATCAACTTTCTGGTTGATGTTTTTACACAAATATTATTAAAATTGCCTTTTCATTCTCTCATTTCTGAGCAGTGGCAACTCTGCTTTACTGCTCTGACAGCCTCAACTTCACCACAGTGCAGTTTCAGGTGGAAAAAGAGAGCTCAAACCTCTATGGAAACATTAGCCAAGAGCAGAAACACCATGCCTGTGTTTTCAATACCAGTCCCAGGTCAGTTCCATCACTCAATGGGATTATGTTTTAGCTAAACAGCCAAGCTAACAGCAGCTACTGAATTGCAGTTCCTGAGAACTGGAGCAAAGCAAAAGTGGACTGGGTTGTTTTGGGGTTTTTTGTACAGCACCTCTTTTCAAGGTACAAGTGATCAGATACACATACAGAGCTTCGCATGCAGAGTAGCCTATTTCAATGCTGTAACTCTAAGGTTAAGCAGGTGTCTAACTGGTGGCAAAATCAGGGTCTTAAATGAAAAATTAGTCAGTGTAAGAAGTGGATTTACGCACAACACCTGGCTGCTGCTGCTGCTGGGCTTATCTATGTAGGGATTTACCTGGTGGAGACAAGCAGTGGTGTAGCAACAACGCTCTACAGCAGTTGTAACCAACCCTACCTGGCACAGAAGAGGAAAAGTTAACCATTAATAATTATTACAGAAAGGGGAATTCTTTGCTTAAGAAAGAGGGCGACACGAAGTGCTACAAAGCATACATTTATATTTCAGCAAGAAAAAACTTGTCAATAAGTGCATGCTACATGCAATAAACTGCAAAAATGCAGATGGGAAAAAGCTGAAGTGGGAATAAATTTCCTAGGAAATTCTCTAAAAAAGAGACCAGATTGAAAAAGCCAAAAAGTACATACAATAACATACAATATTTCTGAGCTGAAGTATGTAATGTTCCTGTCCATGATGTTCAGTGAAAGGGGAAAGTGCATGAGAGATGCTGAAACCACTGTGAAGGTTTTATATTTTTCATTTTTCCATCAGAGCTCTGCACTGAACATGCAACGCATCCTCCCTGATCAGCGCACCACCGAGCTGGGGGGACACACCATACAGCTCACTTTAACGTGTAAATTGTGCCCTGTGACATGAATGGGACTGCTCCACTGACACAGTCAGTCACCAGTTCCAAGGATTTGGTGGAATGGGAGTTACACCACAAGCTGCAGCTGCTCTGGGAACGGGCAGGGCTTCAGACAGGGGCAGCACAGCCAGGCTCCAGCCTCGTTCCACACGCCCGGAATCCACCGGGTCACAACGAGCTCTGCGAGAGCTGTAACTTGGATGACTCAAAATTTTATTGGAGTATTTTTAATGCAATGGCAACCTGATAATGTGCTTGTCCATAGTGCTTCCCTGCACAGCACAGCAAATTTCAGGTTCTAAAAGAAACATGTAAATCCATCGCAGCAGAAACCTGATGACATTTTTATTCTTGCTACTGGCAAGCCCCACGTAATGCCAGTGGCATTAATCCCAGTGTTCACTAGCAAAAGGAACTAAGTCCTGGTAAATTCAACCAAGGGCACTGGTTGCTTTACGCTGAAAGGGAATACTGTATCTAGCTTACATGATTTGTTTCCTCCTTTAACAAGAAATGGAAAAACATTTGTGGTATTAACAGTAAAAAAAAAAGTATATTTGGTTCATCACCAATGACCAGCATAAAAATGCACTGAAAAAAAATCCTCAGCATTCTGATTACTGCCTTGTTATTCCCCAACCACATTTAAAACTGTAGACTGCCCATTCCAGCATTTCAGTGCAATTTTTATTGACCTACTAACCTGTAACTCTGGGAAGCCTGGAGCTAAGAATGCAATAATGGCTAACAAATACAAGTCTCCAAACAGAGTGTAATAACCTTAAGTAAACTACTGCCAAGCAAAAGTCCTGCAGATCAAACAGTTCCCACGAAGCCTTATGCTATTAACTAGCAAAAGAGTCCCATGATATCTCCATAGTCGTGCACAATAACAGAGCACTGTGCTTCTGTTTACTTACATAGCTTATCTGCAATCCAGTAATGTATACAGCCAGCCCCTCCGATGTAAATCACTTCTCTATTTCATGATACTTCCCTTGTTAAAAACTTTGCTAGCTCCCTAATGATAAACAGGGGGTTTATCTGGAATATCTGTTTTTAAGGGATGGGCAGGGGACACTTACAAAACCATTTCAATAAGGGACTCTATATAGTTACATGGAGAAAAAGAATTGCTAACATGTAAAATAAAGTTTGCGACAATATGGTAGTTATGTGGCTCTGCATTTTTCCTGCTGCAAGGCCCACTCACACTTACTCTACCTTATTTCTGTCACTTCCTGGGTAACTCCACCATAGGAGATGGATAGTGGATCTAACACACCCTACCAAAGCCAAAGAAGCAACAGCTAAAAGCCTCATGGCCAGCAGCGGGTCACTCAACACTCTGCGTTTACCTCACGCCCTACTGCTTTGTGTGCTTCAACTTATTTCAGAAAGATCTCTTCTCTGCCTAGCAGACTTCTTCCATGAGGACAGACATCAGTGCAATGTGGACGGGTCAAGCCTTAAACAATCAGGAATAAAATTAAAACACAAATAAAACTCGTTAGGATGCTCTTGCCAGAGGCACAGAAAGGAAACAAAACCTGCTGCCTCTGAAGCAACAGGGCTCGAATGCAGACTCCGCGGGCTCCTCGCCCGCGGCTCAGGGAGAAAAAAGGCAGGAAAAAAGCGTGTTCCCCTTCTCCCCCGTCCGAGGAGGGGGTGAGCCCCGCGGCGGGGCCGGGCGCGCAAGGGGCGGTGCGGGCTCCGGCCGGCCCGGGCACAGCCCGCTC